>JBBIGA010000040.1:22166921-22188618 GCA_037576975.1 Alestes dentex | reverse complement strand
ACAGGATATAATCCACCTGTGTGCATCTTCCTCCAGTCTTCTATGTCACCCCGTGCTCCTCCCTCTTCTTAAAATATGTATTAACCACAGCCATTTCCATCCTCTGACACACCTGGCCTTACTCCATTATCCATCTCTTGCACACACAATATATGAACCTTCCCCTCTCTTTATGATACCGGCTAGGTCTCTCCCTTTAAAAGTCATACTGCCAGCATTAAAATTTCCCAACATCACTTCCACTCTCCTACCCTTCCACTGCACATGCCTTCCCCCTCTTTTTCTCCTTCAGCCACGACTAACCAGGTTTCCATGAGCACCCTGTTGGCTAACAGCACTGGGGGCAGTCGTTGTTATCCCAGGCTTTGACCGATCCAGTGTGGAAATCTGTATTGTTGTCCGCATATTGATTTGCCAAAACTTTTACACTGGGTTCCCTTCCTGATGTAATCCTCTACATTTATTTGGGCTTTGGACAGGCACAAAGAAATACACGGGCTTGCGCGTTCCCAGTGGCTGTGTTCAAATGCACTCTTAATGACTTTGTTTAAATCTCAACAACTGAATTATGCAGAAACATTGGAAGATTGGAAGAATTCCCCTTTTAAAGATCTTACATTCATTCTAACCTGTATTACTTATGATGTAGTATTACTGCATGATTTTAATAATACAGCACGACACTAATATCACCTTTGAAATCCCCGGAACGTGCACTTTTAACAAGAGTATGATTTGTCAGCTAAACCAGGAATTGTAATTATATGACTATAGTATAGTGAAGCAGAACCATTACAAATTGCCCCTCAGGCTGCTAACTATGTGAAAGATAGAAAATAGTCATGACAGAAGTTGTTGCAGGCCACATATACAGACAGGAATAAAACTGTTAATGATAATTGTTTAAGAATATATACAGCTGACATGACTGTACTTTAAACCTTTGAATACGGTGAAAAGGTGTCCAGGTTTTATTGATGTTGGGGCAAATTCTATTTAATTTCTATTTACTTTAACATATTTTTGTGAAGCCATTGTGCATTAAATTGTGTAGAGGTGTGTCCTCTGTAGAGAATGTCTTTACTTTTACTGTTTTAAAAAATTATGTAACAAAACTGACTGACTGAAAACATATTTTGTAATCTAGTTTTGAGCGTTGAAATGGTGTATTACAACACTGAAATGCCGTTGAGACAGACAGCAGGCACTTCTGCAGATACAGTGTACATTTTGTTTTGACCTCTTTGAGCCCATGTTCAAAAATGTTATAAATTAGCTGATCAAAGTGTTGTATGTCTGTTTAAATAGGCCTGTTCTGAAAGGGAACTGACTATTAAGCAAGCGACATGAAGACCAAGGAGCACTGACCGACAGGTCAGAGACAAAGCTGTGGAGAAGTACAGATCAGGGTTATAAAAAAGATCCCAAACTTTAATTATATCCCATGAATCCCCGTTAAATCAATGATATTAAATGGCAGCACCACAAACCTGACAAAAATCTGCCCATCAAAACACACAGACCAGGCAAGGAGGGCATTAATCAGAGATGCAACAAAGACGCAAAAGAAAACACAGAAGGTGAGTATCTTTAAACAGGACCATTTTAAGCCATACACTACACAGACCGAAGCTTTATGGAACAGTGGCCAGAAAAACATAAAAACACATTTGGAGTTTGCCCAACAGCATGTGGTCCCAAACATATTGTGATTTACTGTCAGTAAAGGGTGTGGCCTGGCCAGTGTTTTGACAGAGATCACTCGTGCCCTCTTAAGCATCCTGGACAGCTCCTGCTGAGGAGCGCGTGCATATATATACATATTGTGACGTAGGTAGATTAACTATATGAAAAGAAACGAAACAGTAACGGTTTCTTACTCTAACTGATAGCCAGGAAGACATTTGCCTGTAAGTATTTCATGTTTAGTTGCTGTTTATACTGAGTTTATACTAAAGTTTAGTAACTTTATACTGAAACTTTATCTGATGTAAACCTTAGTTAATGGATGAAAATAAGTTTTATATCTCTTGTTAATTTACATATGGTAACTGTTGCTGTCTATATGGATTTTCCTTAGAAGTTACCTGGTTTTGGTTTCTATACATTTAATGGACAGTGTTACATAAATTTATTTAGGAAACAGATGTAACTAGGATATATTTTGTATGTCTGTTTTGCAGTTTTACAGTGAGTTTCAAGTAAAGCTTTGGAGAGAATTTCGGCGTCCGGATTTTCTTGAGAAACCTGTTAACAGCCTGCCAAGCTTGTAGCCACACACACGCACACACGAGCAGGGGCAGAATACACATGGAAGAAGGTTCTCTGGTCAGTAAAGACCAGAGAATAAAACTGAACATTTTGGAAATCTTGAGGAACACCATGTGTGGTGCAAGCCCAACAGTTCCCATCACCCCAAGAACACCATTCCCACAGTGAAGCATGGTGGTGGCAGCATCATTCAGTGGGGATGTTTAGCAGGGAGAGGAAAACTGGTCTGGACTGATGGAAATATTGACTGTTTTAAATTCAGAGCAATTTTTGAGGAAAACATTTTTCAGTCTGCCAGAGATTTGAGACTGGGATGAAGGTTCGCTTTGAAGCACTACAGTGACCCTTAACATACAGCTAAAGCAAAACTGGAGCGGTTTAAAAAGAAAGCATTCAAATATCTTGGAATGGCCCATTAAAGCTCAGACTTCAATCCAACTCAGAATCACAGCATGACCTGAGGATTTCTGCACACCAGTGCAACCCAGCTAAGGACTTGGAGCAGTTTTGCCTTGAGGAATGGACAAAGTTTACCCAGCGGCTAGACAGAAACATACTGCAAGACACTTGCAGCTGTAAATGCAGCAAAAGGTGGCTCTAGAAAGTAGACTTTGGAAGGGTGAATACTTATGCACATTAAAGATTTGTTTTTTGTCTTAATTATTGTTTGTGTCACAATGACAAATATGTTGCACTCTCAAAGTGGGAGGCATGTTGTGTAAATCACATTGTGCTAACTCTGCAAAAATCCATTTTAATTCCAGCCTGTAATGCTACAAAATGGGACAAACACCAAAGGGGGATGAATACTTTCGTGAGGCGCTGTATGTTTCAGAAAATATTCCTGTGAATTTGATCCTTTTTACAGTAGGGTGAGCAGTCACAATTACACACCAAAATGTTGTAATGTAGATGATTAATAATAATAATAAAAATAATAATACATTTTATTTGATACACACTTTTCATTTGAGACAAATCTCAAAGTGCTACAGAGTGAATAAATTACTTTAAGAATCATGTAACCCCAAATTAACATGCTTCAATTAAAACCAAGTTATCCAAAAATAAAAATCAAAGAAGAAAAATTAAGAAGAGTTCATAATACTTTTAAAGGTAAATTCTATTAAAAAAGGAATGTTTTAAGTCCTTTTTTAAAGCAGACAGTGGATTGTGTTATCCTCGGATGTTCAGGGAGGGCATTCCACATTGGGGACCTGTAACTCTGAATAGGATCCTCAGTTTATAAAAACAGCAGAGGCCTCTGTCTTTCTTTTCCTGCGTTTCAGGCGTGTGCCGCGGTAAAAAGTCTGCTCCTTGTCTTCCTGCTGATGCCATTAATCCAGGTGTTCTGGAAGAAAATATTAGATTTGCAAGAGACAGGTAAGAAAATTTCTTACCTGTTATGTATTCAGACCACTTGTGAAATTCCAATAAAAGGAAAGTATTAAACTCAACTGCTAATTTGCTGTAACTGTTTCTTATACAGTGTTTCTATGTTGTGTGTCCAGGATCAACTTGGGTCGACCTGAGGAGACAAAAGTTCCAAAACTCAAGTGTATGTATAGCCCCAGTCAGTTATTGTATGCCTATGAAGTTACAGATATACAATGGCAAGAAAAAGTATGTGAACCCTTTGGAATTTCATGGTTTTCTGCATTAATTTGTCATAAAATGTGATCTGATCAGTCAAGGTTACGGACAAATAAAATGTGCCTAAAATAACACAAGGAAATCCTGATCTTTCATGTCATTATTGAGAACAACCATAAACAAGTTCTAGTGGAAAAAGTAAGTGAAGTTAATGGTTAATGACCCCAAAAAAGCTAATTGGAGTCAGGTGTTGATTTACAAAGTGTTATAAAGTGATTTCAAAGACTTTAGAAATTCACCAGTCTCCAGCAAACAATCTACAAATGGAGGCACTTTAGGCTTGTGGCTACTCTATCAAGAAGTGGGTGTCCAGTCAAAATGATCCCAAGAGCACAACAAAGATTCATCAGTAAAGTAAAGAAACAACCCGAAGTGACAGCCAAAGATTTGAAGGCATCATTGGAACTGGCTAACATCTATGTTCAGGAGTCTGCAGTACATAAAACATTGAACATGCAGGGTTTCTATGGCAGGACATTGCTGCACGCCAATGAAATTTACAAATCAGCACATAGACACACCACTGCGGTGTTGGCAAAATGTTTTGTGGACTAATGAAACTTAAATTGAACTATTGGGAAAGATGCAGCACTACATCTGGCGTAAATAGGCACTGCATACCAGCATGAAAATGTAATCCCATCCAACAAGTATGGTGGAGAAAACATGGTTTGGTCCTGCTTTGCTGCATCAGGGCCTGGCCAGCTTGCAATCATTGAGGGGAAGATGAATTCCCAACTGTATCAAAAAATCCTTCAGGATAATTCGAGAATGTCTGCATGTCAGCTGAAACTCTGTTGAGGTTGAAGGACAATGGCCCAAAACACCAAGCAAGTCAGAACCTGGACTTCAACCCAATAGAGATACTATGGAATGACTTGTAGAGAGCCATACTCTTGAGATGTCCAAAGAATATGACAGAGCTAAATCAGTTCTTCCAGGAAGAATGGGTTAAAATTCCTCCTGAATGATGTGCAGGTCTGATTCACAGCTGTAGGAAGTGCCTGGTTGAAGTCTTGGCTACCAAGGAAGGATAAGGATATTTTGTGTTATTTTAGGCACATCATATTTGTCAATACCGCTGACTTAAACAAAGAGCAGATCACATTTTATGAAAAACTGATGCAGAAAACAATGAAATTCCAAAAGGTTCACATACTTTTTCTTGCCACTGTAAGTGCTGCAGAGAAGGTTTTATTATTGACAGGCTTCATATCACATGTTTGTCTTGGTGTACACACCAATGTTATTTCTGGGTACAACTGACACATGGACAAAATCTTCTGTTGTTTCAAATTTGGTCCCTCATGTGTCGTTGTGAAAGGGCAGGCAAGATGACTGGAGAGGTCTGGGCCTTTTCACAAAAGCATGCTATAAGTGCTCATGAGTGGGAACCAACATCTGTTGGATTGGCTCTAATGGTAGAACTTAACATTCTACCATGATGCAGAAAAAAACAAAAATAAGAGCACTTCAGTCCTTTTTAGACATTATAAGCTTCCGACTCCTCCGAGGAACAAACACAGATACACAGGAAAAGATTCAACAGGCTGTTGACAAATTAGACGGTTTATTGTGATTCTGTACCAAAAAATCTGAAAAAAAAAACAAACAGATTGGTGATCTGTGGAGTCTGACAGAGTAGATAAAAACGAATGTGTCTAAAAGTATCTTTAGGAAAGAGAAAAATGCACCATTTAAAGTGTTTTTGCCAGTGAGAAATTAGTATGATCATAAAATAAACACGTTATCATAACATTTTTAATTGCTATCTTCATTTGTTAATGGCGATAAATTGAAATGACATGGCAATGTTACATTTGAAATGTATAATATAATTTTATAGAAAATACATTTATACATTATTACATTCTAATAGTGAAATGATTTTACTAATATATTTTGTAATTGTAATATTTATTACATTCTAATAGTGAAATGATTTTACTAGTATATTTTGAAATTGTAATATTTATTACATTCTAATAGTGAAATGATTTTACTAGTATATTATTTTGTTATTGTAATATTTATTACATTCTAATAGTGAAATGATTTTACTAGTATATTATTTTTGTAATTGTAATATTAATTACTCTCTAATAGTGAAGTGATTTAACTGGTATATTATTTTGTAAGAAGAAACACAGCAGATGTGGAGAGTGTCACTCTGATTTCCTCCCGGGTGACCTGTGCTCTCTCTCTCTGGTTCCGGACTGAGTGAGCATCATGGCGGCGGAGGGAGATGTGGATCTGGACCTGGAGGCGGAGGAGAACTGCACCGGCAAGCCCGCGGAGAAACCGCGCAAACATGACAGCGGGGCGGCCGATCTGGAGAGGGTCACGGACTATGCCGAGGAGAAGGAAATATCCAGCTCGGACCTGGAGACGGTGAGACGGGCGGCGGGGAGACCGGCTAACATCGTTAGCCTACCGACCATGTGACTCTGTCTCTCGTTGTCTCTCAATCTCTCTCTTTCTGTCTCTGGTTGTCTCTCAATCTCTTGCTTTCTATCTCTGGTTGTCTCTGAATCTCTCTCTTTCTATTTCTCGTTGTCTCTGAATCTCTCTCTCTCTCTTTCACTCTCCCTCTCTCTATCTCGTTCTCTCTCTCTCTGACTCCCTATCTTTCACTCTTCTTCACTCTCTCTGTTTCTCTCTCTTCCACTCCTTCACTTCCATCCAGTTCACTTCTCCAGTTCAGACTCAGGAATGGTGATAGCACTCCTGTTCACTTGCACTCCGCAGTTTCATCTGTCGGAGGCGAGGCTGGGTGATAGCCTTTAGGTTTACAAACCATCAATATTGCGAATGCGTCGCCTCTCATGATATTAAAAGGCCCTTATAATCATTTTTCTGCAATAAAAAGAAGCGTACAGTTTGCGAATATTATTTTAAAAAGTATGTTTACTTCCCCCATCCACACAGTTTATATAAAGAAAACAAGCTACATCAACAGTCCATTTTCAAGTCAGTTTTTGTGATGTCACAAAACCAACACATTGATCAATCAGAACACCTAGTAACTCACTCGGAGCCGTGATTGGTCACTCTGTCAAATACTGTGATTGGTTAGAGGTTCATTTGTATATTGGAGCGATATTGCATATTGAAGAGGCTCATATCGTGATAATGATTAAATTCGTTGTCACGGTATAAGCCTGATGATATATTGTACAGCCCTAACTTTCAGCCTCGATAACCAAGTTGCTGTCTGGCTAGTTCTGGTAGCAGGAGGTGAAGGCAGGTGAACTTTATTGGAGTGGCTCATATCAGGATACACATGCCTCGTGGAGTATTATTTCCCCTGTAAATTAAAGGATACCTATGTCTGGGGGAAATAAAACATTGGTTTGAGTTGTTTCTGAGAAAGTACATTTCACTTTTATATATATTCTTAATGTATTCAGTCAGTTATTGCGATTTTAAGTGCGCTTTAAGGGATTCCACATGTTATGAAGGAGCTCTGGGCCATAAGCCAACATCATTAGTTTGATTGTCTGTGGCAAAAAAAATCCTATTCATGAGTGCATGAAGCCAACAATTTTGTACAGTCTGAGTTAGAAATGTGTGCACTGGCAAGACTGAAGAACAGTAAAGCTGTCAAAGTGTGATCAGGGGTCTAGCTCTGGTTCTGGGGGGCCAGTGTCCAGCATAGCTTGATTTCTCTTCTGTCTTTTTTCCCTTTTTTGTATGAGTGACTTAAGATAATTTACATTTCTATAGAGCAAAATAAAAATGCTATCTAGAAATCTGATAATAAATGTAATAAAACTCCATATTATGCCTTAAATTTAAACGTATTGTTAGATTTTGAACTGTCGAACCAAAGTCAAGTATGTTTTGGCCTCATAGACGTCGTTTCACTAATCATCTTTTTCTGCATATTTTGCAGGCCATGTCCGTGATTGGCGACAGGAGGTCAAGGGAGCAGAAAGCTAAACAGGAAAGGTGAGGAGACATTCTTGCTCTTATAGTCTGTGCTTGCTTTTTGTATTTTGAATGACTTTTTACAAGTGTATTATGATTTGCACCTTTTCTGCAGAGAAAAAGAATTGGCCAAAGTCACAATCAAGAAGGAGGATGTCGAGCTCATTGTAAGTATAAAGTTTTTTTTGTTGCACTGTTCCTTGTTACTGTCTTTGTTTTATTCTGTCATGTCGTATGGTTTTTTTTTGGACACGTCTGTGGACCTGGGACTGTAAGAAATGCAATTTCATGCAGTCAAATACTGTGTATGTACATGATGATAAAAGCCAGCTTGAAAGTGCTGTGAAATGCACAGAAATACATTTCTGTCCCAGTTCTGCTGAAATCCAAGTTTTGTTTTGTTTGACAGATGGGAGAGATGGAGATTCCCAGGGGTGTGGCAGAGCGCAGTTTGAGAGAACACATGGGCAACGTAGTCGAGGCACTGATTGCACTGACCAACTGAACTGTCAAGACTCAACTATGACCAGTAGCATGGACACCCTGGACTGCCTCTTTTTCTGCAGTGACTTCATTCCACACCTTGCTGTATTTTGTCATCTGTAATAAAATCTTACTTATTCACTAGTCCAAATCAGTCATCAGTCACCTCCCCTTTTGTAACAACTTTTGGAAATTTGGATTTTAAGCCTTTTTTGTATGACTACTCAGTGTGTGAAATGACACCGATGGATATCTTGGACTTCTACCTATCAGTAATTTATTAACAATAACAATGGTATTCAATTTTTACACAGTTCTGAGCAGAAGGATACAAATTTCTGTAAGGAAATCCATGTACAAAACTAAAATGCAATAAACCAAGATGCATTGCCATACTGTAAGTGAGATTTTAAGCTTCAGTGATAAACAAAAAATACATAATCTGGTGGAGCAAAGGTGTAAAATCAGTCCTTATTTTAGCTTTGAGATTTTCAGGAAGATGCTCAAGTCTTCCTCTTCTGTACAGTTGGACGGTCAAACACGTCTCTCACACCCCCTGCCTTCTGTTTGAAGAACTTGCTGTTCTGTGCGCTTTCCTGTGCCCACGCAGAGTCGAACGAGGTGGTGTCCTGGTCCACCAAATGTGTGTACTTGGTGCGTCCCGAACGACCAAAGTTCTTGACCTGAAATAATGAAGGCAGTTTAAATACAGCTCTCTCATTTCCATATTTCACAGAATAACTGGAGGCTTGAAGGACAGTGCAGAAGATCCTATTAAACACTGATAAACTGCACAGACACTCCCCTCAGTCTAGTACAGGAAGCTGCCTTAAAGGCTACATTAGTCCCATACTGTATCTATGTTAGAATATTATACATCTACTGCAAAAGCCGAAATGGGTTTGGGAGATTTTTGAGCGACGCAGACAATTGTGGCAGCTGGTGGCCTAGAGGTTAGGGAGCTGCCCCTGCAATCCTAAAGTTATGGGTTCCAATCCCAGAACTGCTAGTGGCACCACCAAGGTACCCTTGAGCAAAGTACCATCTGCACACATTGCTCACTAGGCACTGTGTTCCTGGCTGCCCACTCCTTCACTTGGGTGAACAGGTAAATGCAGAGGAATGCAGTGTTCACATATGACAAAAGGGCATAATTCTCCAATTTACTGTCCTTTTTGGCTCAAAGTCGACAACGTGATAAGTGCCCTCACCTTGCATCTCAATATTAATGCCAAAATGTCATGGCACAAATACGTGGAACTTCTAATCAGCCAGTTGCTCCTTATATCTGAGGTAGCGCCTTGACTGATTAAAATTATAAATCTTTTTCCTAAATAATTTATTGAGTCAAAGTGGGCACCGTCTCGATGTATCGCAAGCGAAACTTTTCATAAAGGAAATGAATGAGAAGTATATGGCCAAACTAACCTGCATAACTTTAGGTAGAATAGTTTTGTTGAAGTGGTCCTCAAGAGTTGGAGCGCTGAAGTCTCTTTTGTACACGTCCTGCTCTTCATTCTAAGACAGAATGATCAGAAAAAGATTATCAATCCAGTCAGGGGCGTAATTTGTTGGACTTGCGAGGTCATCCTTTAGCTTCACTTACCATAAAGAATGCTCCTCTGTGGTAGTACTTCTGCAGGAACTTGTATTTGCCCTTGGTTGCTTTGTTGGTGACAACCTTTCCACTGTTGCGAAGTTCAGCTCTACGCTCTTCTTCCGTGAGGTTGTGGAATCTTTCGATCTCAGATTTCTCCTTCTCCATTCTAGAGATCACATATGATATTCGTATTTTTAAAAAAAAAAAGCGATTGGCATCATCACGTAACAAACATTTCCCTGCTCTAAAGAAAGGCGACATTGTTTATATAAATAATAAACACAAAGGGAAGGTGCTTACGCTTCACGGGCCTCCCTGTCCCTCTTGATTCGCTTCAGCTCTCGGACCTTCCAGGCCTCGTACTCTTCTTCCTCATTTTCTCCGTCTGTGTCGAGGGCATCCAGAGCAGCCAAAGTGCGCCTGTTCTCTTCAAACTCCTTCTTGGCCTCTTCCTCTACAATCTTGAGTGTGTAGCGACGCCTTTCCTCTGCCTGTTTCTTGGCCTCTACTTCCAGCTCTTTCTGTCTCTGCTCCTCAGCTTCACGTTCAGCCACAGTCACCCTGTCCTTCCTGACAGGAGAATAAAATGTGAGGGACGTGCTTGAGAAACAGTTCAGTTAAGGTTAACTGAATGAACCATTTTAAGCAACATCAACAAGAAATGATCTTGCTTTATGAGATTTAATGACCAAAAGGTTCCTCACTTGCGGATAAAAACAGGCTTTAACCGCGGTTCAGTTTCATCCTCACTGTCTGTGTATTCCTCATACTCAGACTCAGACTCTGATTCTTCTCCAGATTTCCCCTCTTCCTCCACCTCCATGATCTCCATCTCCTCATTCTTTCTTTCCTGGGCTCGCTGTCGCATCATCGCTCGCCGCCTTTCAATTTCCTGCAAAGACGATTCATATTTGAAACAACTTTGGAGAGTTTGATGCAAGAGGAAACATCAGAGATAAGATGGACCTGAACATGGCGTTCATTTTGGAGTCCACAACTGGAATCAGCCAAGATCTGAATCGCAGATATTTCCTCAAAACTCTTTATCGACTATGAGCCAATTTATTGTTTTGACTTTGGCCAATCTGTATTGTAGTTTCATGTAAATAACATCCTGCATAATTATGCCAAATCATTTTGGTACAGGTGTTGTACTGCTCCAAAATACTGTAGCATAATTATGCAGGACACATGAGGCACAACAGAAGGAAAGCGGACAGAAGAAAATGACGACTGTTGATCCGCTGTGACGAACTACAGTCGGGAGCAGCCGAAAGCAGAGGAGAAGGAGACCATACTAATACTATAATAATAAAAATCTGAAGTTATGCTGTAAAGAAATCAGAATCCAATTCAATCATTGAAAAGAAAAAAATATTTCATAATTCATGCATCTTAACATAAATCCATCTGGTTACTCACCTCATCATCCACCTCTTCCTCTTCTTCCTCATCTTCACTGCTTTCCTCGTGCTCAGGGTGCCAGGCTCCCTCATCTGAATCTTCACTGCTCTCAGCAATCAGCTCTGGTTCAGCAATCTGTCTGTGTCGTGCAAGTCTTGGGGACAAAAACAAAACTTCAAATATTCCATCCAGTTGCAGTGGAATAGAAACAGAACTGTTACATCTCAGCAAACAACAAAAGAAGAAACGCAGACATCAAAGTTACCTTTCTTCGACATCCTCTGATACACGGTTTAGAAGACGTCGAAGACGAGGATCTGATACTTCCTCCTCTTCCATCTCCATCTCCGGTTCAGCCTCCTTGCCTTTCTTAACAAACTGGAAATCCTCTTCTTCTTCATCCGAGGACTCCATCGGGGCATAATCTGGACGCTTTCCTGACACATATCGCTTCACCTTCACCTTCTCCATAGAAATTTCACCTGAAAAAAATGAAGAAAAATGTGATTACATAACTATGACAAATATTTTATATATAGACTTACGAGTGTCCCAAAGTACGAGTTTTTCGAGATACGAGCCGTCTCTCAGCCGATTTTTTGCTTCGAGTTTAGAGTTAAAATTATGGTTACGAGCCAGCTTCAGATACCACACCGCTATTTGGCACATTGAGCGCCGCACCATCCGCCCAGCATCTCCTGTCTCACCTGCTCACTTTAAGCAGTTAACTCGCAGTGGAAGCATCAGTGTTGTGTCTGCATTTGTAGTTATATTGCAAAACTACATTTTTGCTACCATGTGTCCGAAGAAAGGATGAGGCATCAGGCCAGCCGGTTAAGGCTGGTTTGAGAATTTTTAAAAAAGAGGACCGGCATTCACTCCGTTGTCAGGCATGGTGAAGCAGCGAGCGTGGATATTAAGGCAGCTGAGGATTACCTCAAAGTCACAGAAGATTCTGAAAGAAAAAACGCAGGTTATGTGGAGGGCAAACCCGAGGGCGTGGGTCGCCAGGCAGTTCTTTGTGGAGTGGGTGAATTTGGTCTTTGGTCCTGAAGTTAAGAATTATCTCCAGGAAAATAACCTACCTCTGCAAGCCCTTCTCGTCCTGGACAATGCGCCTGCTCACCCACCTAACCTCGAAGATGACATCCTCGAAGAGTTCAAGTTTATAACGGTTCTCTACATTCCACCCAACACCACCTCTGCCCTGCAGCCCATGGACCAGCAGGTGAATTCTTATCTCAAGAAGCTCTTCAACAAGCACCTTTTCCGTCGCTGCTTTGAGGTGACGGAGATCTGAAACGTCACTATTCGAGAGCCACTATATGCCTCAGAATTATCGATATGGCCTGGCAGGGTGTTACAAAGAGGACACTAACTTCTACGTGGAAGAAACACTTGTCTCTGAACCGTTGTAGATTCAAACACCCACTTTCTACGATTGTGCACTTGAGCAAGACACTTAACCCTGTAACTAATGATTGTAAGTCGCTCTGGATTAGAGTGTCTGCCAAATGCCCCTTTACTTTTACAAACACACACGCACAAACACATTAGATATATATAGCTCTGGGGAAAAAAATGAGACCACTGCTATATTGCTGTAATCAACATTCTCCTCTTGCAATGTGAGCAGCTGGATGGCAAAACACTACTAGAAGTATGTCAAAGGTAATTATTGCCATTTTGTTTAAGAGTGAACAAGAGATCTGTAAACACTAATTTCTCTTATTATGAGGTTTTGTCATTTCCTTTAAAAGTTTGCTTTAAAGAGCAATATTTTTATTTGGAAATTAGGATAAATATTGTCAGCTGTTTAGTTTAATACTTCCACATACAAAAGATAAAACCTGAACATTTCTGCAGTTGTCTCTTTTTCCCAGAGCTGTATATATGCACATCATTTCTTTAAAACATAATTTTAATGGAGATGACAATACATCAAATGATGCAGGTGATCACCAATCAGTACCTCATCAAGCAGAATGAGGTGTTTGTTTAGCAATTTAACAGACACTGGCATAATCATAAATAATCATAGATTGACCGAATGATCCTTTACACATGAATGAAACATTATCAGAATCAGAACACTTTGCTGCCTAAATGATCAACATCACTTTTCGTGTGAATTTATTTCAGACACGTATGTTCCCCCTCTTTAGCTGGAAGTGCTAACTTTAGCTTTAGCTTTACCTTTCTCGTTCCGGATCGGCACGGCTCCAGCCGTGGACTGGATCGGCGGCTGCTTCGCATTGAGAGCATTTTGTCCAGACATGATGGACGGCTGAAAAAGTGACAATTAATAAATAAAAACGTATAAAATGTGAACCGCGTTTGTTGTTTATCGTCCTCGACACAGAAAGTACGTAAACGGATCGAGTCCGTGTAGAAACAGGAACGCTGCCCAAACATTCCTACCCTTGATGTTTCTCCTGCCTGTGAGCTGCTCTAGCGCCGTCTGCAGGACTGGAGGAGTGGAACAAGACCTTACTGACCTCCTGCACATCCTGATGAGTATCCCTTTATTTTTTTAAAAATTATTTTTACTTTAGGGTTTACATTTACTAACCCCAATGTTCTTGTAATTGTGATGTACTATTTTTATTTATTTATTTAACATGTTGACCAGTGTTCTTACTGTGTGGCACTGCTGTTTGCTGTCTATTATACATACTACTGTTACACTAATGTTCTAGCTATCGAGTTGATCTATTATTTGTCCATTTTCTATGTTTGTTTTTGAATGCAAATCATATTTATGCTTGTATTATTCAAGATTCTTTGTTTGTCACATACAGTATACCTAGATATGCAACACTTATCTGAAATGTGCCCCTCTGTCACTTTTTACTGCACTTTACAGTTCATATTCTGTTTGATTTGCACAGTTTACACATCTTGTTTGTGCATGCAATGTTACTTGAAATATTTTTTTCAAAATATTATTACCTTAGTTTTAGCTTGCTCTCGTTATGTGTGAACTTCATGTCAGTCTCCTGCTCAATTCAGGGATACATTTCAGTACACAAACTGTGTATGTGACAAAGAAGTGTGAATGAAATTCTTTCTCTGAATTTAACCCATTCACCAAGTGAAGCAGTGGGCAGCCAGGAGCACAGTGCCCGGAGATTAGTGTGTGGGGACAGTACCTTGCTCAAGGGTACCTCAGTGGTGCCACTAGCAGTCCTGGGAGTCGAACCCATGACCTTCAAACTCCCTAACCACCAGCCCACCAGCTGCCCCACCATTATAATTAAGATGTGACAGAATTGCATCTAAAAGAATTTTCGCTCAAGTAAAACTTAATTTGATCTTTTTTTGTCAATCACACACCAATACAATCATTTGTCATTTTTATTTAACAGAACAGTACAACTCAGGAAAGTGCATGGCCTGATGCATAAATATTTTGAGATGGAGACAAAACAGAGAATCTTAATAGTGTCTGTTTACAGCAATATTTAAAAAAATGGCACCATGTGAGGTAGTCCTTTATTAAGGTTACATCTTCACGCCTCTCTCACTGAAGAGCTGCTGGAGCTTTTCTTCAAGTGCAGAGCTGGTTCCACGAAGTCCTTTTACTACTTGGGCCGCCCATACAAAGTACTCCTGAACGCGCTCTGCCGTCCAACCTGCAAACATACAGGCAAAGCTATCAGATATAAACTTAAAGCACAGGCTGCTTATCACACATTTCTGAACAGCAGGAGACCATACCACACCTGCAGGTGTGCAGCGGTTAAGGTCCCGTAAGTTATACAGCTTGTCAGCCAGTTTGACTAGTTTGGCTTGCTGGCTGCAGTGAGGTGCATGTTCCACTTGCAGGCGTTTTCTTTCTTGTTTAGGTAGGGATTTGTCGTCGGTCACTTCTTGGACAATCCTTGACACTGTGCTTCCAAACACAGCCTCCAGCTCTTCAAAACTTGTGTCTGTATCTTCTACAGTGTCGTGAAGCAGCGCTGCCTGAATTACAGGGGACAGGTGTCACAATAATAATAAAACTATGGCACCTTTCATACAAAAAATACAGCTCAAAGTAAAAAAAAAATACATGCAAAGAGAATTTTGCATGAAAACAGATATAGAAATTAAGATGGAAATAAAAAAATAAGATAAAACAATACATTTAATAAATACAGTAAAAACTACTGAATAATGATAAAGGTAGGAAAAAAAATAGAATACATCAAATACAGATGTCAGTCAAAGATCATTTATCATCCACCTCTAAAACATTAGCGAACATTCAAATGACTTCAGTAATCATTCGGAAAGGCATTTTGTTTCCTTCCGTTTACTAGAACGTCTTTATAACCATTATATTAATGCCTTAGAACGGCTGACTTACTTGTAAAACTTCAATATCTGTGATTCCGCCTTCATGACTCAAGATCCTCGCCACTCCTACGAGAAGTGAACCCAGCAATAATAAATAAATAAGATATAAATAATAAATAAACTCGAAAATCATAATTCTGGTGGCTAAGTCAGTCACCTATGGGGTGGTTGATGTATGGAGTAGCCTCTGGATCTTTGCGACGTTGATTTCGATGCTTCTCTGCAGCAAAGTTTATAGTCTCCAACAAGACTGTGGCTTCTGAACTCATCGCTACAATTTAGAGAACCAAATTAACATTAATGACCACTGTTAATTTAATGTAATGTCATATACACCGTTTTATATGAGCTTCCCGATAAGAGACAATCCACCTTTAAACCTAAATGTAATGTGTTGTTACTACAAACCTTTTAGGGTTCTTTTACACTACATGGACAAAAGTATTGGGACGACTGACCATTACACCAACAGGGACGCTAAACGCATTGCATTCAAATACATAGACTCCAATATGGAGTTGGTCCCCCTTTGCAGCTGTAACAGCTTCCACTCTTTTTGGAAGGCTTTCCACAAGATTTTGGAGTTTCTGTGGGAATTTGTGCCCATTCATTCTGTAGAGAATTTATGAGGTCAGACACTGATGTTGGACGAGAAGGCCTGGCTCCGAATCTCTGCTCCAGTTCATCCCAAAGGTGTTGGATGGGGTTGAGGTCAAGGTTCTGTGGGGGCCAGTCAAGTTCCACACCGAACTCATCCAAGCATGTCTTTATGGAGCTTGCTTTGTGCACTGGGGTATAGTCATGCTGGAATAGAAAAGGTTCTTCCTCAAACTGTGTCCACAAAGTGGGAAGCATGGCGTTGTCTAAAATGTGTTGGTCTGCTGAAGCATTGAGATTGTTCTTCACTGAAAGTAAGAGACCTAGCCCAAACCCTGAAAAACAGGTTTGTCCCAATACTTTTGTCCATATAGTGTATGATCACCCAAAGAGAATACACAGCACTTCACACCTACGTGTTCATTGTCATTCCTCACAATATCTCAGAATGAAAATGAGACGAATAACAGTGAAATATGAACGCTTTGGAGGTCCTGAACCATCAAAACACTACTGAAGTGTCTTAGTAACAAAGTTAGTCACCTATGGGAGAAGAAACCAGTAGAAGTTTCTAATCTTGTCTATGGGTTTCGACAATCACCTACCTGTTTAGAGAATCTATATTCATATACTAGCTTTAACACAGCTTAAATTAAAGTTGTTTTAAAGCTGTTTGGTCGATTTCTTTTTACAATCGAACTCACTGCTGTCTGGTGTGGTGTGTTGTGTGTTGTCCTGTAAACGCGTCCGTGAAGAAACGTGTGATCTTTTATTTAATTCCGTTTCTTCCGTTAGTGAGGAGGTAAGGTTTACGTCTGAATAAATGCTCGTTTTATTTTAATTGTCAGTCTAATGTGAGCTTTAGCACGTTTTGGGTACAGTAACATACATAATACGATTTCTTGCATGGAAGACGTGCCAAATGCTGTTTATATGGAAAAGGAGTGCTTGAATTTCATCTGTCATATTTGCTGAGCCAGTGTTGCTGTTATTTTTGTTATTGTTGTTTTTTTTTTTATGAATACTTAGTTTCACGCTTCGTTTGTTTTTAACGACTCTGTGAAACAATAACCACAGTTTGAGATGTGGTGAGTGATTTTTTTTCCCCAACAGCTGGTAAGATAAGGTAAATTGACATTAGCCTGCTAGCTAACAGGCAAGACTACTGGGATTTCTCGTCAGTTGTCACGAAGTATAGACTCAACATCAGCCTGCATATAACTGAGTAGTATATTAAGAATATTTGTATGTTATTCTGCGATTTAAATGAGCAGAATGTGCTGTTTATACCATCTTCTCTTCCTGGCTAGCTGTTGTATTGCTATCTAGTAATGCAATTTGGGAGTTGTAGTTTTTTTTTAACTCTTTGTACTACAATTTATAAAACCGTTGTCAATCCTGCTAGAACTAAGAGGATTAATCACTGCGTTATTTTAAAGTGTAACAGAGGTAAAAGTGTATCATTTCTCCTAACAAATATACTGTTGCAGCTGGTGGTCTAATGGTCTGTGGGTTTGTGGGTTTGAATCCCAGGACTGGTAGTGGCTCCACTGAGGTACCCTTAAGCAAAGTACCGTCCACACACACTGCTCCCCGGGCACTGTGTTTCTGGCTTCCCACTGCTTCACTTGGTGAATGGATTAAATACAGAGAAATCATTTTGTGCTGTTCACACTGTGTGATGTGGTTTGTTCATGTATGACAAATGGACACTTTACTAGTAAGTAAATCATTTGATTCCATCAAATTGCTACTTGTAATAAATAATAAATATTAATATTAGGAATGAGTTTCTTAGAGGAACAGCTGGAATTAGGTCTTTTGGAGGAGAGGTCAGAGAGGTAAGCTTGTGTTGGTTTGGACATGAGCTGAGGAGAGACTGAGTGTGTTGGGAGAAGGATGCTGAGGAGAGACTGAGTGTGTTTGGAGAAGGAGGCTGAGGAGAGACTGAGTGTGTTTGGAGAAGGAGGCTGAGGAGAGACTGAGTGTGTTTGGAGAAGGATGCTGAGAAGCAAATATGAGTGTGTTGGGAGAAGGATGCTGAGGAGAGACTCTGAGTGTGTTGGGAGGAGGATGTTGAGGAGAGACTGAGTATGTTGGGAGAAGGATGCTGAGGAGAAACTCTGAATATGTTGGGAGAAGGATGCTGAGGATGGAGCTGCAGGGATGAGGAGGAGAGGAAGGCCTACTAGGAGGTTTATGGATGTGGTAAGGGAGGATATGCTGGCAGTTGGTGTAAGAGAGGAAGATGCAGAGGACAGAAGGAAATGGAGACAGTTGATCCGCTGTGGTGACCCCTAATCAGGAGCAGCTGAAAGTAGAAGGATCGTGGTGCTGCACATATAGAACAGTTTTTAAACTCTTACACATTCTGTCAGACACTTGACTCTACTGATAATTACCTTTTTCCGTAAACAGACACACAGAGTCCCTTATGGCACACACTGGCAGGAGAGATGCTCCTGAACTTCCAGACTTTGCCCTGCTTAAAAGACTGGCCAGGGATCAGCTCATTTTCCTGCTGGAACAGGTACGATACACTTTCTACCCAAAGCGCCCTAAGCAGGTGATCTACAGGTTGTTGGCTGTTAATGAAAAGTGTTTCCTTTTTGTCCTTTTAGCTGCCAGGGAAGAAGGACTTGTTTATTGATGGAGATCTGATGAGCCCCCTGGACCGAATTGCAAATGTCACCACACTCAAGGTAAGGATACGTTAAAGAGGATTAAATCCAAGTTTCCCAAACACTTTATAGTTTTCTCTCATAATGTGATGTATGGAAGAACTTTGAAGACATTCAACACGATGGTTTACAATTTGTTTTTTTTTAACAGCAACACGAAGTGGACAAATTGTATAAGGTTGAGTTTAAACCGGTTGTCAGTACCTCAGATCAGTAAGTATGCTTCTGCCGCCACACATTTAAAAGATATGAAGATGTCAGTGAAAATGCCTCAGGATACTTTCTTTTTTGTAGACTCTGCTTCTTGGTGCGCCCTCGAATAAAGACCATGAAATGGATTGCGGGTTTGTGTCACATTCAAAATCACATATTTTCTCACATCAGAATAAAGTGATAGCCATCAACAAATATTAAGAGGCAATTAACATTTTTGTCAATGCCTGCAGATGTAGTGAACTTGGATAAGGCAGCTGGAAGATTCAAAAGATATAAGATCATATTTACCCCTCAGAAGGTAAGCTGTTAATAGGCAACATAGTTTGGTTAAGTTTGGTGTATGTGTGTATGCTTTAATGTTACTGTCCTTAAAATACTTTAAGACTTCATTCATTTCTTCACATTGATAGATGTTAGGACTGCTCTTTTCTTTCTCCTCTAAAGTTTTTGATAGGAGATGTTCCAACAGTGGCAGTATAGTGATAATTCACTGATTGGAGGGATGAATGAAGAATTTTAATATTCCTATAATTATAATGGCGGTGCATGCCCCAAGGGTTGTTGACACCTGCTCCTCTTCTGAAATCAAGAGTATTAATAGGGGATTTTAACCCTATTTTTGATGGATCCTCGTTCTTCTGGGAATACACACTAGCTGCAACATGACTGTGAGGATTTGATTGCATTCAAATGCAAGCCACTTCAACTCTTTCCAGAGATATTTGATGGAGCTCCATTATTTCACAGCCCAATTCAGTGGGGGGTTATACCCCTCTGGCCGACACTTGGCATTGAGCATGGTGGCGTTAGCCTCATAAATAGCTGCTCCAGAATGTCCAGATCCACTGGCAACACTTTTCTATGGTGATTTTACACAGTTAATGTATGATTATACAAGGGCAGCTGGTGGTCTAGTGGTTAGCAAATTGCCACTGCAAACTGAAGGTCATGGGTTTGAATCCCAGATATGCCAGTGGCACCACTAAGGTACCCTTGAGTATTTTTACGCTGTGTTGTGGTGTGTTCACGTGTGACAAATGGACACTTTACACTTACTTATACCAAACCAATGTAATTAATGTCAAATGAGCCTTCAAACATGTGCAAGCATTTATTCCATACCTTGCTGTGGTTTCTTCTCCTTGCAGTTCTACGCATGCGAGACAGTTTTGGAGGAGCAGGGGGTCTATGGTGGTAGGTGCCCTGGATTCTTAAAGTTTTTAACTCACATGATCCTCAGTGGACTCTGATTACACCTTTCTCTACAGATGTGACGTGTGATGAGTGGGCTTTCTATCTCCTTCCACTTGATGATGACGTCATAAGCCTAGAACTGCCCGAATTCTTCAGAGATAATTTTCTGGTAATATTGTCAGAATCAGAATCCGAAAAATGTATTGATCCCAGAGGAAACTGTTTATGCTACAACTGTACAGTCAGAGGGATAAAGACAATTATAAAATAATATATACTCAAAATATATAAAATACTTTGAACTAAATACACTATGCTATATTCACAAAATGCTGTGAGCAGTAAAAGAGGTGGATATGAATACTATAGAATTTAGTTGAAAATCTGAGAACACCTTTTAATATGTAATTTTGAAGCCACACTGTGGAAGACTTACGCAGTGCTGGGGAACAGATTTGTTACACTGTTACTGGCTTGCATATTTCTTAGGAACGTATTTTGAATAGACCCTCAGTAGTGATCTTTCTCACTTATTATTGTTGTTATTAATATTATTGTATTTTTTTACTACTTATTTCCTTGAAAGATGTTCCTTGATTAACGTGACTTCAAAATCTACAGGAGGGTGATCAGCGCTGGGTGACCACGGCAGGAAGTGCATTACATCTGTTACACTCTTTATATGGACCTTTCTCAAAGGTGTATGGCATAGGCCGATGTGCCAAGGTGGGCCCAAAAAGATTTAATGTCCAGTTTTTATTCGTGATTTGTATAAAATAGCTTATAATAGCTCATTCAAATTGTCTGTTAATCAAATTCTGGCCTGCGTTAGATGGTGTATGAATCGTGGAGGGAACAAGTAGAGGATGGAGAGCAGAGAACACACCAGTCAGAGATTGGAAACGTTTTCCTCATTGATAGAGGTAAAAATGACAAAATAATACTTTTTCTAGCATTTACACAGTGTCTGTTCTGTTATGTGACAAAATGTAATATCCAGTCTAATTTAGCTCTCTGTTTATACATTTTCAGATGTGGACTTTGTTACACCACTGTGTTCTCAGGTTGTCTATGAAGGACTGGTGGATGACATTTTTAGGATTAAGTGTGGTAAGTGGTGGAAGGATTTTATATTAAGGTGTAATGAAACACAGTTTCTGTTTTGAGATAAATTTTGATTCTGAAGTTCTCCTTGATTAATGCACACCATTTCAGAATTTAAGTATTTTAAGAGTGTGTGTGTGTGTGTATGTGTATACATATATATATGTGCATACCTGTTTATAAGAGCATAAATATAAATGCAGAATAACATGGAAGTCACAGG
>JBBIGA010000040.1:22141234-22153152 GCA_037576975.1 Alestes dentex | reverse complement strand
CAACCCTCTGCATTTATCCGGACTTGGGACCGGCACAAGGAATCACTGGCTTGTGACCTCTTATGGTTGCATTGTAACAGACGGACAAAATATGATGTTAATTATTTGCAGTAAAAGCAACAGCAATGTCCAGTTCTGATTTCCTTCTGGCACAATGTCACCAAAAATCAAAGAAATGTTTCTTACCAGACAGAGAATGAATGGAGTTAAGTCCAATACTATTGCCACTACTGTCCAAGTTAACCCCTGTTGGACGATTTTTGCGCTCCAAGTAGCCATAGTCAAAAGCATATATTCGTGACAAAAGGTTTTGACAAAAAAATTCTCAGATAGATATTCCAACAGTAAGTTTATCTCATACTGAGCCACCCCTTTGAGAATGTCATGCATAATGTCCAATGAAAAATTCTGGCAAACTGTAGGCTATTCCGTGTCGAATTCTTCTTTAAGCCAAACACACGGAGCTTTTGAGGATTAGATTGCAACTCACTGCAGTGCATTTCAAAAATTTATTTCCCTTGCAAGATTATCTTTGGGTCATCCTCACTATACACATTCTGAGCATCTTCTTTTTCAATCAAACACAAACGACAGAAATAACGTCCACTGAAAGACTCTACAAAACCCAAAACTGCATGCATCCCCAAGTTGTCCCCAGTTATCTGACATAGAGTGTCTTGGACCTTTTCAGATGAAATGGGTAAATCAATGCCATGACTCTCCAATAATTTTATGTAATCGATCAGAGGCTGTAAAATAGTATCAAAGCCATATTTTTTCACATCTTCTGCATGAAACAATGCAACCAAATGAACGTTCATCAATGCAGAATTTAACTGTAGTGGCAGATTTCTGATGACAAAGTACGGTGCACCAACTTTGTAAACACCATGTTTGGAACCTAGTGGGTTAGCAGTCTCAAAGTCATTGTAAAAAAGTTGAATTTGCAAAGAAGTCGGTTGTTTTGAAAACAGTGGATGTGTCTTCCAGCAACTTCCATCACAAAAGTCTTCATATCGGTCTTGCAAGCAGTTCATAAATATAAGAACTGCGACAGATAAATTTGATTGTTTCCAAAATTGGAATGTACACAAGAGTCTTTTACTGGGACCTGGTCATAAGTTCCTTCCTTTTAGTTTCTCTCAGCTGGGTTTTCAAAAGTCGAGATGTTTTTCCAATGTAGCCCTAACATGATTATCTACTGGCACAGCGGACAGTACTTTCTGCTTAAACTGAGAGTGCAGTCCATCAGCAAAATCTTCCAAATCACAAACAACTGCTGACACTACACTATTTGCCACACCACTACCACTCAGTCTAGCAATAATTTTAGCACAGATGTCTTTAGTATTTTCTTCGATACACTGACCTGATCCATTGTTTTCAGAACAACCAGCCTCAGCGCTCTGCAAGACCCTTGTTCCTGCAGCTTCTATAGTATCTTGTAAACTGTCAAAATCATCCTGAAATGACTCAGTTTCTGCATCACCACTTTGACAAGAATCTTTATCATGAACACTATTTAAATGTTTTCTAAAACCAGGATATGTGAACAAACCAACTTAAATTTGGTGCTCAGATAAAAGCTATGGTCAAGACGCAAATGACTTGTCAAAGCCTGACTGGTGATATGCAGAGTTTGACAGATGAAACATTTATACATTGTCAATTCTCATTCAAAATCTTGGCACGCAACTCACAAACACGAGGTGATTCATCTGTTGAGGTTAAATCAATGCTGAATACGGTGGTTTGCACAAAAGTGTAGAGATGAACACGTAGTGGGATTTGAAAAGTTGGTCAAAAGCAGTAAATAAGCTGGTGGCTTGGCAGGGGATAAGTTTTTTGTCAACTGCAATGTAAAAGGTGTCAGTCCTGTTCTGGGTTCGGCCAACAGCAAGGATATAAGGTTATTTACCCTCTCTTTCTTGCAGGTGTTCATCGATGCTGCAGCATGACTAAAAACAAATGAAATTTAAAGGGGACGTATTATGCAAAACTCACTTTAGTTATAACAGGTCTATGGGCTATTCAAAACATGTTCATGAAGTTGTTTGCGCAAAATCATTCACATAAAGAGATCTCACCAGCTCTATTCTTGACAGGTTCAATCCCTTTCAAAACGAGTCGTTTAAGGACTCTGTCAAAACGAACAAGCTTATTCATACTTAACTGTGATAGAAACACAAAAGTCATGATTTGAAAGTACTTACATCTCCCTCAACAGCTGACTTGTCACGCACAGTACAGATCCCCCATGATGCTGAAGTTAGCTCCTTATTCACAGCTCCTTATTCAAAATTTTCATTCCACCTTAAATCCTGCGATCCAGGCTGCAATATCGCTATTTCGCCTGCAGAGGGAAAACTTTTCTTTACATTCAGAATTATGTTACATTTCTGCCCATATAAAAAGGCAACACAAAAAGTCCATATTAAAAGGCAACATAATTCTGAATGTAAACCTCAGTAAAGTTTCCCTTCTACAGGTGAAATAGCGATATTGCAGCCTGGACAGCAGGATTTAAGGTGGAATGAAACCGATTGTTGCTGGGACATGGCCATTGAAAATGAAATGGAGCCATCGCAGTTCTTCAGTTTTCTTTGGCTGGGAGAAAGTGTAGGGATTTGTGTTGTTCTTTGCAGCCAACAACACAACACTTCATGTGTGGCTTGCCTTTGCCTGTAGCCATTGCGCCCGGCGTCTTATGCGTGCTCGTAAAACCAGCAGAAAAAAATGGCGGATCTTCAGCTAATCTAGAGGGGGGCGGGAGCTTGGCAAGATGAGGGGCGGTTCTATGCAAATTTCCTGATTCTGACGTCAGAATAAGGGAGCTGTCCAAACAGCTCATTTTGAAAGGGACTGAATCTGCCAAGAATAAAGCTGGTGAGATCTCTTTATGTGAGAGTGATTTTGTGCAAAGAACTTCATGAACATGTTTTGTATAGCCCACAGACCTATTAAAACTTTTTTTTAAGTTTTACATAATATGTCCCCTTTTAACAACAAAAAATACATTAAAAAGTCAAACATGTACACCTTTCACTAATGCTGAGTATAAACCGCCCCTTGGTGTGAGATCATTTGCCTTAAGGACATTACTCAAAAAATAATTGGCCGGTATCAAGTCACTGACTTGGAAAAATTACACTCTACATAGAGAGAAAATGCTAGAAAGTGCATATAACTGAAGTCTCTTGTGGGATTTAAAACGTGAAGCAATATAATTTACCTTGTGAAAGTGTACTATTTTGTCCACTGCATCACTCAGACTTATTTTGGTCCTCCTCTTCCGCCCAGCTGAGGGTGGCAAAAAATAAAGCAGCAGCAGCAGAGAAGCCATGTCACTGTCCCAGTCTACTGAGGGAAACAAGGATGTGATTAATTTATGAAAGGAAAATGTAAAAGTATTAGTAAATTCAACAAAGCATGCTGTGAAGCTTACCGTTTCCATCATTGTCACTGAATTTCTCAGCAGCTTTTGACAAATGACACAGGTCAGCTGACTGAGTCAGGTGTTTGGCCTCTTTAAAAATTTAGGGCTTGAATGAGGTGTCCCACTTCTCAAGCAACTTGGAGGCTGTTTCAGGCCGTCCAGCAGCAGGACATCTTGATTCACCTGTTGATCATACACAAGCATATATAATAAGTCAGGGTTTGGTACTGTTATATTGTATATTCACATCCATCTTAGATCCATTTTAAAGATGGAAGGTATGTCAACCTCTTAAACCTTTGTCAGAACAAAGATCTTTGAAAACAAAATTTAGTCAATGATGACCAATGAGTGCATCTTTTACTGCAGCAATTGAAGACAACCACTGAGGATTATTGATTGAAGTTGAAAATAAAGGAAATGTACAACTCACTAGTCCTTTGATGTCCAAAAAGCGTGGAAACGTTTTGAAGACATCTGCAGTTCTTTGTGCATCATGCACTAGGTCCTGGTGGTGTTGGAAAGTCATCTTCATCTTCTGAAATACACTTGCTTCATCAGGACAGTGAACAAGAAATGAAACAGCCTCCTTGCAGTCATCGCCATCAAGTTGCTGAGGCAGTGTGGTTGCTGATCTATGACGCTTTGGACATAGTTCTTGAGGCACTGAGGCTTCCTTCACTGGCCGTTTAACTGTACACCTGGACATGGTCTTTCACCCCATCATAGAAATGCTCCTGTTACATTTAAATGAATAAATAAAAATCAAAAAATCTTACAGCTTGCGTAGATGCAGCAGAAGGAAACCAAAGAACAAATCACTCGTCATATCCTTATAACCCAAGCGATTGTGATATTGAACAAGTTGAACTTAATAAAATACTCAACAGTTTCAATTGTGCTTATGACACTTTATGTTTAGTCACAATCAACATGAAAATAGAAAAACTGAAATAATTTCACTTTTATTAGCTACTGTAGTTATTCCATGATGAGGATTACTATTTACTATTATTGCAAGAATCACATAGCCCTCTGGAGAAAATGGATCCTTCAGTGAAGGAAAGAGTGTGATAATTCCCAAGGCACACTTCTCCTTTTGCTGATGGGAGGAAATCCTCCTACAGAGAAAAGACAATCGATCAATCTTGAATGATTTTTCTTTCTATGAAGTTACAATGTATCATTACAAGAATATTTGGCTCCACATTTCATTTTTTTGCAGCTCTGTCCGTTTTGGAAAACATTTTTTTAGACCACCTACAAGTATTCAGATTAGATTTCTATTAATTCAGTTAGCAACAGTAATAACTTGACAAAAATTGCAATGTAATATATATTTAGTAGCAGATGGCATTTTACCTTCCCTCTGCATAAAGAAAGGTCAATAAGTGTAAGTGTTAAAATAACTCCCAAAACTAACACCCATTAACTCTGAACAATTAAGATTTTGCTGTGAATGTTCCTAAATTCTTCTATACCACGTCTCTACTACAGAACCTTCACTGGCTCACAGGGCCGCTCGCATTAAGTTCAAAACCTTAACACTCACCTTCAAGAACGGACTTCCACCTCTTTATATCAGCACTGATCAAGCAGCGTCACTTCTCGTCCTCTCAGAGCGTCAAGCACTGCTCATCCGGAACCTCCATTGCTCAAAAGAAGAAGAAGAAGACATGCATCAAGACTCTTTTCAGTTTTGGCCCCACAGTGGTGGAATGAACTCCCTCTTGCAATCAGATCTGCGGACTCCCTCGATGTTTTCACTGAAGACCCACCTCTGATCGTTCAGATATCAAATAAATACAGGACCAGTATCGCCCATACCAATATCTATACTTTTTCATAATTAAGTATAGATTTCTAAATGTTAAATTGCTAAATCTGAATTAATTGGCATGACATTTGTGTGTTTTGGTTATTTTTCCTTTGGATTATTAATTAGGACAGAATTTGGGCAGTCATCAAAAGAAAATACTTTATTATCAGAATAGCAATAACAATTGAACAATAACAAATCTTTTTTAATTAAATTTAGAAAGAACACAAAATGATCACTCCAAACTGAAAAGAGAGGGGAGAAAGAGAAGAGTGTGTCGCTCCGTGCTTTGACTGGAAAGGCGCTATAGTATCGATCTCGTTACACTGATATTCATTGCGCATGCGCAGAGATAGATTTTTTTTTTTTTACTACTTATATGAACACTGCCAAATGGTGCTGAACGTGCAAACTGACTTTTAACCTAATTAAATTACAGGTCTAGTCACCCACAGGGATTATTTGGCACCAACATTTTTAAATCAACATTCTAATGTGATGGGTGTGTCTTTCTCGCCACCAGCTGGTCGAAATTAGGCAGGCACGCTGACAGAGCCACTCGCAGCGAGTTTCCGAGTGGCGTCTGTTTCTGTACTTGTTTTCGTGGCTGTCAAGTGAGAAAAGGCGCCTCGCTTAGATCCGTGGAGTGGAAAGGCGAGATTGTTTTAACTGCATCTCACTCGGATGGGGATTATCCTCAAAGCATGACTGACAAAACTCGGACAGACAACCGGCCGAACCTCGACTGAAACCCAGCATCGCACGGGAGCTCCAAAAGTTTATCCTGGACCACAGGGGCAGGTCGCTCCTCTCTGGACTGGAGAACGGGTCTCGTACCGGGGCGGGCCGTGAAGTCTGGGGGTGAGGGGGGGGGTTAGGTTGAGGGAGGGTGAGGGGGGGGCGCACGCAGTGACAGAAGCGCTCGGACTGAATTTTGATTTTTTGATTTTTACTTATCTTTTTAAGGTTTTACTTACTTGAGTTGCGGTAATTAGAGATACACACAATTTTTCTGACTTTACTGACGGACTGTTGCGGCTCTGCGTTGCCATGACAACGCCAGTCTGCCCGTCACCCGGATGTAGACGGGCCGTGATGACGTCGCGGGTCGAGTGGACGGGGGAGAAAAAATGGCGAACGACGACAGAGGCGGTGTTAGCATGAGACATCTCTCCGGTCTTGCTGAACTGTGGAGAGGGTCGGCCCGGGGGAGGATGTTCGTGTTCCTCTGCGTGCTCCTGGTGGAACCTGGACGAACCACCACTCACTGGGTGGTGACGGAGGACGGAAAAATCCAGCAGCAGGCAAGACTGGGCTTTACCCTGTTTATCTCTGAGAGAGAAGAGACAGAGCCTACCCAGTCTGCAGAGCCCACCAGAAGACACTGCCTGACCAGTAGCATGACCCATAGAGAGCCAGTCAGGTCGTGTAAACAACAGTTAGCTGGTTTACATGTTAGCAGTTGACATTAGCCTGGCAGCCTCGGGGGGAGGGAGACTCTCAGACATGCAGATGCAGATTTGTCTCGCTGGAGAGCTGTGTTGTCCACATCTCTAGCCGAGAGAAGCTGTGTGGTCAGAAACAGACCACTGATAAAGGTTTAGAGGCTATATAGTCTGGTAAAGGTCTTGTATACCAGTATGGTAGACCTAAAAAGAGCTGGTGATCAGTGATTAACTGTTGGTATATAGAATTGAAGCACAGGTGTCAGGAGACCAATTTTAATCATTTTAAAAGACATACTGAATACATTTGTAATACAGGCCCTTCCAAAAATGTTATTTGGAGCTTCATTTTAGTGATGTTGTGCTGGTTGTAATTGGCCTGTTTAAAGGTAAAGTAATGGTTATATGGTGATTCTCAGACATGCAGATTAAATTTGAATAGCTGGAGAACTGTGGTTGCTCACATCTCTAAGCCAGGAGAGGCTGTCAGAAAGGTTTAGTGACTGTATAGTATGGCAGAGGTCTTGGTATACCAGTATGGTGGACCTCAGAGGAACAGATGACCAATTAAGTGTATATTAACTTTTGGTATGGAGAACCGAAGCACAGCTGTCAACAGACCAAGTTTAATCACTTTTAAAAGACATACTGAGTACATTTGTATTCCAGCCTCTTCAAAAAATCTCATTTGTAGCATTTTTAGTGATGTTGAGTCAAGTAGGTTGAATTTGTCTAGCTGGAGAGTTGTTGTTGGCCACAGTCAAGAGAAGCCCTGAGGTCAGAAACCTTTGATGAAGGGTCAGAGCAGAGGTCTTCAGCTAGGGACCTCGAGACCAGTTGATCAGCCACTTAGTCTAATTTAAACAGCGACAAAATAATATAACCACTACAAAATGCAGGAGCAGAAACTGGATTTGAGTTGAAGACCTCTGGGTCAGTGTGAACAGTCTCTGTGTGCCAGGGTGATAGGCCTTAGAGAAAAAGGGTTTCTAGTGATCAGTGGGTGCACATTAAGTATTGGTGTGGGGAACTGAAACAAAGGTGGCAGAAGACCAAATAGTGTTAATCATGTTTAAAAATGTACTGAATACATTTTCGTTACAGACTCTTGAAAAAAGTAGTTTGTAGGGATGTCAAGCAGACTTCTTATCTTCAAGTGATAATGTGAGGGAGATTCTATGTCAAGTAGAATACCAGGGTCCTTGATTTGTTCAGCTGCAGTATATCTAGAATATCTGGTTATTTTGGTGCTCACAAATGAAAAGCGTTTAACAATAGTGCTTGGAGCTTGTATATGAGAATAACACCTTTGGGTCTCATGCTGCTTCGTTTATAGGTGGATTCTCCGCTTAACTTGAAACACCCACATCATCTAGTTCTTTTCATGCAGCAAGAGACTCGAGTGAACTACCTCAAGAAATTAGAGGTACTAAAATGCCTGCTGTTCTTTTGTTTGTGTTATCTTAGAAAATCAAATGTTATTTAGGGATGTGTAACTCTTGTCGCGTTTTGTCTGATGCATCAATCACTTCTTGCTTTTTCTGACTTGCCACATTGTATAGAAGCAACTAGTTGCTCAGAAAATTCATATTGAGGAGAATGAGGACCGCGACACTGGTTTGGAACAACGTCACTATAAAGAAGATGCTGATTGCGTCACAGCTAAAGTTCCACTGGGGGATCTCGACCTTTATGATGGCACCTTTATATCCCTGGAGAGCAAAGGCATAAAGTCAGTTCGGTTCTGTGTGTTACTTGTAGACTGTATTTTTGCTTTCTCTCTCATTTGTGGTTGTTGATCCGTTTAACTCATTGTTTTGACTGTTTTGCATTACAGTCCTGAGGATTATGTGGATTTCATGTCACCTCTACCTCCAGATCTGGAAAAACCTGATTGTGCAGAAATTCTTGACCTCCCATACAGCATTCATGCATTCCAGCACTTGAGGGTGATCATTCTATCACAGTTTGCATGTTAAGTCTGTTGGCATCTTTTTTCCCTTCTCTTCTTTGAATGCATATTTGTTCTCTCTTTTTTCAGGGCGTGCAAGAGAGAGTAAACCTCACATCACCTTTGCTCTCAAAGGATGACCCTATATTTGCATCTTTATCCCACAAATTGGGTCAGCGCATAGATGAAATTGGCCATAGAGTACACCTGGGCCTCCTGAGGGTATGTTTATGTACAGTTATACATGGAATAAAATCAAGCAATCTAATTTTTGTTTCTTGTTTTGCTATATTTTGGCAGGGTAGGTAGGAGGCTGCTGCACACTGATCAGCCATAACATTAAAACCACCTGTCTAATGTTGTTTAGGTCTGCCTAGTTTTGCCCAAACAACTCTGACATTTTAAGGGTCAACAAAACAAGAAGGTGTGCTGTGATATTAGGTACCAGGACTTTAGCAAGCAGGCAGCAAGTCCTATGAGTTGTGGCCTCCATGGATTGGACTAATCTGACCGCACATCCCATGAATGCTTAATGTGGTAGAGGTCTGGGGAGTCTGGAGGCCAAGTCAACACCTTGAACTCTGTCACGTATCTTAAACCATTCCTGAATAATTATTGCAGTGGGATACATTATCTGGCGGAAAGAAGCCACTGTCATTAGTTAACACTGTTACTTGGTCTACAACAGTGTTTAGGTAGGTTTGTGTCAACATAACGTCAACATAAATGCCAGGATCCAAGACTTCCTAACAGACCACCACACTACCTTTGCTGGCTTGCCTTTTTATGTAGCATATCCTGGTGTTGTCTCTTTTCCAGGTAAGCAACGGATAAGTAAAAGAACATGGCCACCTCATTCTAATTCATCATGGGCCTATTCTGATGCTCACATGCCCATTGTAGGCACTTTTGGTGGTGGACAGGGGTCAGCATGTGCTCTCTGACTGGCGTGTGGCTACCCAGTCCCATATGCAGCAAGCTGTGTGTTCTAACATTGTCACAGCATTAACTTTATTAGCGATGGTATCGGACCAGACGGACTAGCTTTTGTTTCCCAAGCACAACAGTGAGCCTTAGACACCCATGACCCTGTTGCTGGTTCACCAGTTGTCTGGGAACACCGTAGAACACCTGCTGTTTTGTAGAAGCCCTGGACCATTCATCTAGCCATCACAGTGTGGCACTTGTCAAAGTCGCTTGGATTCTTACGCTCACCCATTTTTCCTGCTTCCAACATATCAACTTCAAGAACTGATTGTTCGCTTGCTGCCTAATATATTCCACCACTTGACAGGTGCCACTCTAACAAGATAACCATTGTTATTCACCAGTCAGTGGTTTTATTGTTATTGCTGATCTGTTGTTGGTGTGGTGATATTAAATTAGTATTTGTATTTTTGCCTCTCATTTTTAATTTTTTTTTTTTTTAATCTAGAATTCCTCTTCTTGGGTGCTGTATAACCTTGCCTCCTTCTACTGGCGTATGAAGAATGAGCCCAGGCGAGCCGTGGACTGTGTGATTCGCGCTCTGCATTTCTCTCCCAGGTAAACTTAAAACTCCTTCAGCTTGATGATAGACAGCATTCCATGTAACGTCCTTAGGGAAATAGAAATATCAGAACACAGTGTTCCACTGGCCTGATTTGTTGTGCTTTCATGAGATATTGGAATAGTTATGTCTTTCAGTAAAGGCCTCAGATTTGCATTTATTTGCATGTTGTATTTTTCCCATCTGTAGGCAGCACAAGGACGTAGCCCTGGTCAATATGGCTAACGTACTGCACCGAGCCCACTTTTCAGCAGATGCTGCCATCTTGGCACATGCTGCTCTGGATCTTACTACTGATCTGCTTACTAGCCACTACACCCTTGGCAATATCTATGCGGTGAGTAATGTATATCTGAGCTTGAATAACAGTTACAGGGAGCTCATTCAGACCATGTGTAAGTAGTCTTCATTAGCATGCACCATTTACTGTCTGGTAAACTTACTTCCTCCTCTTTGTACTTTTTATCTATCAGATGTTGGGGGAATATAACCACTCAGTGCTCTGCTATGAGCAGGCTCTACAGGCCCAGCCGGGTTTTGAGCAGGCTCTTAGGAGGAAGCACGCTGTTCTATGTCAACAGAAGTTGGAGCAGCGACTGGAGGCCCAGCATCGGTGAGATAGAGGGAGAGGGAAATGAATGATCCATGATCTCATCTGTAGATGAGATATATTCTCAGAATCAGAAAACTTTATTGATCACAGTCCAATTAAGTCACAATAAAGCACAGCAGAAAGTACTAAATACACTATGCTGTATTCACAAAAGGCTGCGGTCAGAACGAGATGTAGATGTAAGTACTATAGATTTAAAAAAAAATACCACTGAAGTAGTTTACTAATTAACACAAATAAGTGGTTTGGAGTTGCATTGTACAGGGTACAGTATTCATATTTCACATCATAATACTATTGCATACCATAAACTATAGGGTTATAACAAGGAAAATTGCAGTGACTGGGTTGTTACTGCTTTGAATTTTTGGCTTGTATGTTAACGTGAGTGGTCGATCTGTGCAGGTCTCTGCAGCGCACTCTGAATGAACTGAAAGAATACCAGAAGCAGCATGACCATTACCTGCGGCAGCAGAGCATGCTGGACAAACATAAGCTGATGCAGGAGGAGCAAATACTGCGCAACATCATCCATGAGACACAGATGGCCAAGGAGGCACAGCTAGGTGAGACTCGCTTGGTTGCCAGTTGTGGACTTAGTTCCTAGCGTAAATGTGTGTTGATTCTGTTCACTGCAAACACGTGTTTAGATAAGTAATTGTGCAATGACCTTGCTAAACAAGTTGTATGGTTATGTAAGTGTGCCAGGATTTCTTGTTTACTGCGGTCTCTGTCTGTCTGACTCTGTCTCTCTTTCTCTTGCTCTGTCTTTCCTCTCTCTCTCTCTCTCTCTCTCTCTTTCTTTCCTCTCTCTCTCTTTCTTTCCTCTCTCTCTCTCTCTCTCGCTCTGTCTTGCTCTGTCTTTCCCCTCTCTCTCTCTCTCTCTCTTGCTCTGTCTTTCCTCTCGCTCTGTCTTTCCTCTCTCTCTCTCTCTCTCTCTTGCTCTGTCTTTCCTCTCGCTCTGTCTTTCCTCTCTCTCTCTCTCTCTCTCTCTCTCTCTCTCTCTCTCTCTCTCTCTCTCTCTCTCCCTCTCTCTCTCTCTATCTCTCTCTCTCTCTCTCTCTCTCTCTCTCTCTCTCTCTCTCTCTCTCTCTCTCTCTCTCTC
>JBBIGA010000040.1:22122242-22139487 GCA_037576975.1 Alestes dentex | reverse complement strand
TCTCTCTCTCTCTCTCTCTCTCTCTCTCTCTCTCTCTCTCTCTCTCTCTGTGGTTTGTTATACAGCCCTTCTACATGATAACACAAATGTGCTGTTATTGGTCTATTTCTGTCTATTTCAGGTAACCACCAGATGTGCCATCTAGGCCAGCAGCAGTATAGCCTGTTCTGTCCCTTTGACTTGCCTGTTCGTTATCACCGTGGAGACCTCTTTGAGAATGTGCAGTACATTCAGGTTAGACTCCTGGCCACTACCTTTGCTCAGATGTGTGTTTCCTCAAAAAAAGTCAATTTGCAGTGATGCCGTGAATTTGCCCCGTCATGCCTGTTTGCTTGGGGTTGTCATAGTCTGAATATAATGAAGCCAAGGTTAAATGCAACACAGATGCACTAGGTAGGAACTGGAGCTGTTCGTACAAAATCTCTTGCACAGAATTGTCTCTGGAGATTCATTGTAATTTGAAGATCACTTTACCTGTCAGTTGTTGTAATGTTGTGGATGATCAGTGCATACTATAGAGATCCTTAATGTGTAACCTTCAACACATTTTTAAATAAAAAATGGACCTTCAGAACACTGTTATATGATTGTACAGTGTAGTAAACAGCAAACCTAGTACAGACGGAAGCCCAGCTGTTGTGTGTTGCTATGATAAAATCTCTAAAATATTTTAAAGCATTACACTTTAGCACAGCACTTTGGAGAGTTCTCAGACTTTTGGAAAAGTAAATTAACAGCCAACTAACAAAGGAAAAATCAAGCTCATCCATGTAACAAGAAATTACCAGTTGTATTAATGAAAACGAGAGGCCATAATATGAACACAGTACATTGATTTTTTTTTTTTTGGTCTGATTGTAAAAAGGAAAGTATAAGTGCCCAGACTTTTTTTGGATTGCTAAGAAATGTTAGTTTCTTCTGACTGCATGTGTAAAATTTACTCCTCTCAAACAAAATGACGTTGTAAATGAAAAAAATGGACATGAGTTTTTATACTATAAGCATCATGAAAACTGGAGGCATTAGGCATACTTATCTTGTACTTGTACTTATTATGTATACTTACAACATGCCCATATTCTGAACAACTTCTAACCAATGTTTGTGTTACAAGTAAATCACTTAACTGTGAGTTATTTATCTATGGTATTAAAACCCCAGCATTTGTGTATATAGCATAGTGTATTTTCTGAAGATATAAAAAAAAATTGTGTAGACTTTATATTATGACGCTCTGTGTGCCTGTCGAGTCGTTTCCTCCGGAATCGATAGTTTTCTGATTCTAATAAGTGCAAAGGGGCTTAGTGGTCCACATGCGTGGACAGCAAGTTTTAGCTCTTATATCCACAATCGTGTTCACTGCTGAATTGGAGGTGTTATGGACATGTGTGTCGTTACTTAGACTTCCTTCTGGTGGTGTCAGAAGAGTAACACACTATGGTCAAGTGTGTAATTCACTCTATTACACAAAGGTGACTTTGTTGTATTTTATGGAAATTTGGAACAAGAATCCACATATGTGGACATCATTTTTCTCTAGAAGTACATCATATCAAAAGATGATGCTTTTTTAAAATTCTAATTAGGTTCCAATAAGCCCAAGTAGCAAAATAGAAACAAAAGTGCATGTAAAGAAACAGCTTGGGCCTCGGGAGGTTAATGTAACCTGAATTCTAAAGTGTTGATGCTAGTTGGGTTTATATCCATCTAACAAAGATGCAGTTATATGGCCTGGTCAAAATGACTATACACACACATCATAACAGACACAAATATGGATACATTTTTATCCGCTGTCTGAAAGTTTAGTTTTAGTGCTGTTTTTTGTGTGATGTTCATTATTGCAGCACTGGTCTGTGAGGTAAAGTGATTTCTTACAACCTTTGGTTTGTGCAGAATTATTTTTCAATATGTTAATGACTTTTGTCTCTGCTCTGTGTGTCTGTGTGTGTGGGTATGAGTGCAGTTTGGAGAGGAGGTGTCTATTGCCAGCAGTGTGGCTCTGGTGTCGGAGGTGAGTGTTAATGAGAGCCGAAGTCCACAGCCATACTCTTCTGTGTCTGGAGGAGACCAGCCGGCTGCACACTGGGGCAAGGAATCCTCTAATGCTGTAAGACTGCCTGGCTTTGTCTTTGCTTCTGTACATCTGTAATGCATTTTATTTATATATTTTATTGATCGCTATAAGTTCTGTTGTCTTAGTGTCTGTGTGAGTAAATACACTATATGAACAAAAGGGGGTTGTTGGACGGGGTTGAAGTCAGGGCTCTGTGTGGGCCTGTCAAGTTCTTCCACACCAAACTCATCCAACCATGTCTTTATGGAGCTTGCTTTGTGCACTGGGGCACAGTCATGCTGGAATGGAGAAGGACTTTCCTCAAACTGTATCCACAAAGTTGGAAACATGGCGTTGTCCAAAATGTCTTGGTATGCTCATGTGTTATGATTGTCCTTCACTGGAAGTAAGGGACCTAGCCCAATCCCCTGGTGTGTCCCAATACTTTTGTCCACATAGAGTAGTTTATTGGTGGTGTTTGCACAAATACTTTCCAAAGTGCCTTGCGAAATAGCACCGTAACTTAAGTCTTCTCCGTGGATGTTAAACAGGAATCTCATAGTGTGGTGTGGCCAAGAAGATCAGACTGCTCCCAGCGGTTCCCCTCCATTCCCTCTGCTAACCAGCTGCCCACCTTCTTCCTTCCACCAGAGAGCCATGGCTTTGGGTGAGGCTGATTCTCTTGCTCTTTCTGTCTCTCTCTCTAAATGAATGTAGCCATACTGCTATGCATGCATTTAAAAAAACCTAACCATAGCCTTGCCTTCAAAAGACACTACATGTCCAAAGGTTTTTAGAAAACTGCTTATTATGGAACAGTATAGAATGAACCAGTTTTGTGTCTTTAATCTCAATGTACAGCTAAGGCTTGTAGTGTTCATGTTATTCATTGTCTTTTTCAGTATGAAGCATTTGTGCTTTGTGAAGCATGAAACACTATCTTAAGTTCTGGGAAGCAAACACATGGCAAATTCTAATTAAGCTTGTTGACTCTGTGTTGTGTCCAGGGCTCAGAGTAGCATATATGCGAGCAGGAGCCCCCCGGGGTCACTGGAGCCCCCAGACTGTGGTTCTAAAGCTCAGCTTTTGGCTGGTGACCCCCTAGCCTCTGTGGTTTGGGCCCTGGAGGGGAAACAACTGCCTGACCAGCATGCCACTCAGGTTTGATAGACTAGTGTTTTCTTTCTTTTTTTTTTTTTTTAATGTTTTTTTTAAAGGTCTGATTAAAGTCTCTAAAACCAGATTTGAGCTTTCCTGAGCTTGTAGCCTAGCATAACACAGTGATGCTTTCGAGGACCTTGGCCCTATTTAAGATTATATAGTAACCCCCCAGTTTTACGCGGATCAGGAGTCGCGGATCCAGTCACACGCGGATTTTTTCGGAGAACCTAACTGATCTGTTTACGCGGAAATCTCCACAATAACGCGGAACCTGCAAATATTCTCAGCATTTTTTTTTTAACAGCAATATGGTGGGTTTTTTTTTTTTACGCATTTTACTTCTAATTAAGAAAAATGTACGAATTTTGTAACATAAATATGAACGTAAATTCAGCTACATTTCCATACAAAATATAACGGTATAAATGTTTTTGTACTGGTTCCCGTGCACGGCGCTAGGTTTTTTAAAGACGGACAAGCTTTTTTGTGAATAACTCGTGATCTACGGGGGCTAAAATTGCAAATGAGGGCTCATTGGAAATGTCAAAAAACACTCAACATACCACTCATCTGCATGAGAGGTACATGCAAAAGGTGGTCTCAGAAATGTCCTCTCTGTAGCATAGTCTTGACCTGACTTGGAGTAATGACTTTAGAGAATTCATAATTAAGAAAATAATTTGCTGTTATAACAACGTCTTGTTTACTAAGTCAGTATATAGAAATCTGATATGTTGTCTTATGTTTTCACAAAGTAGTTCAGTGGTATGGTGAAGAACATGATCTTTTTTGTGTGTTTGTACAGATACTGCTGAGGCGCAGTGATGGGTGGAGTTTGGAACAAACTGGTGCTATGATAAAACATGCTATGGAGAAGGTAAGTCTTAAGAACTATGTTTAGTGTGCTATGAAAGCGTGGCGATTGCTGCTTGACCTTGTTTTTGGCCCACATTAGCAGCTTGAAGGCCATGCTACTGAGGAATTTTTGCTCTAAGAAAAACTTGTATGTAGACAATGTATGTAGGCTAACTAATTTAAGATTTGATGAATCAGGACTACCTGTGCAGGTTTTGTGCAGTGTTCCATGGGTTTCTTAATGTTATGACACCAAAAGTGACTACTAAGTGGCTTACTTACTCCTTTTGCACTATAAGCACTAAGTTGGCAGTTGGATTACTTTTGTCACAGGATGTCCTGTTCTGTGATATGTAATGGATTTGACTGGCCACATTTGTAGGTAATAAAGTGCCTGTATGATTACTTGAAATTGCCGTAGAAATGTTGGATTGAAAAGTTAAAGGCTTGATGTTCACAGTAGCGTTACTAAGCAGACTTTGCAAGAACAATGTCTACACTCGTGTCTCTCGCGCTCTCTCTCTCTCTCTCTCTCTCTCTCTCTCTCTCGCTGTTTTTTATTTATTTATTTATTTATTTTTAATATATACAGCCCTTCTATATGATACAGCTACATCCCTCTGTCTCTCTCTGTGTAGATGAGTGTGCCGCGGTGGCTGCTGCAGAATGAAGCTGGACTGTTTTGGAGAGCTCGGGGAAATGGCACGCAAGCTCTGCAGTGTCTGCGCCAGGCCCTTCACTCAGCACCACCTCAGCACAGAGATATACCGCTGGTCAACACAGCCAACCTGCTGCTCCATTATGGTCTGCACCATGAGGCCCAGAGCCTAATGCAACAAGCCCTGGAGCTCAACGCTTCTGAGGTATCATAGACATAACTGTGAGATACAGGCAACTCTACTAGACATTTTGTTTAATACTCTATTCTAATATTGTATGTAATGCTTTACATTAGTTATACACCCAGAAAAACACTTTAAGCTAAATAAAGATAACAACTCTAAACCCTTCTGACTGTCAAATGGCTTCTATTACTGTTCTGTTTAGGCTGTTGAGCCTTGCTAAAATTTATAATAGAAAAGCAGCCACTTTGTGCCATTCAAATTCCTTTATTTATTTATTTATTTATTTATTTTTTATTTATTTTTTATTTTTTTGCTGCATGTAGCCTCATACTCTGCTGAGCATGGTGAGCGTGCAGCTTTCTCGGGGGAACCTGACTGGTGCACTGGCCCTGTTCCGGCATGCCCTGTCTTTGAGTGCCAGCTGCAGCCAGTGCCGTGCCAGTCTGCCTCTGCTGCGCTGCCTGCAGTTCTACCCCTTTCTCTACAACCTCCAGCGCCAGGCCTGCCAGCGTGAGTACTCTTGCCATTGCCGGCTGCTCTAATTGTCACCCGACTGGGAACAGAAGGGAACACTTTAAAGCCCTGGGGAGGGGGGAGTGTTTGAAAGGTGGGGATTTGTAATTGTGCTGCTCAGAAATGGCTAGAAGTGTAATGATTGTTCATTATGTTCAGGGAAAAAAATAACAATTTTCTGCCTGCTAGTCATTAATTTGGTGTGTTATTGTGATATTTAATGGCTAAATAATGAACATGGTTTATGTTAACCCGAGTTCACTCTAGACTGCCTCCATATTGCACCTTTCTCCTTCCTCTGCCTAGCTGTCTTTGCTCGAATCCCTCGTGCTTCAGCCTCAGCCGTGTTGTGGGTTGAGGTCTTTTTATAGCCCAGTCACTGTAATCTCTCAGCCATTTTTAGCTTCCTCACTGCTGCGTTTTCTATTCTAGGTTTGCCTTCTCTCCCTCCTCCCACTCGTTCTTTCCTTCCATCCATCTCTCCGCTTCCCCTGTAGTTCAGCACTCTTTCCCCTGACGCTGTTCCCCATCAAGCCAAAGGGCTTTGAAGTAGAGAAATCTTGCACTCAATAATTCAACGGGCTGAAAATAGCTCAAGCTTTATTTAGATGCTGCTCTACTCTGCAGACAAAATCTGAACTCATTGTCCTCTCCTAGTTTGGGGGAAATGCATGCTGTGCTATTGATTCAGATATTAATACACCACCCCTCTGGTCCTAATGGTGCATTTGTATCCCAAGTTTCATTTTTCCTTCTCTGTCTGAATTAAAGTTTTGCTGTTGCCAACAGCACAAATTTCTAAATAAAGAGGGTCCAATTAAATCGTGGTTTGTTGTCTTCGGCTGTAGCATCAAGTGTGATTAGACTGTGTTTGGTTTGCAGACGGCTCAGGCTGTGAAAAAGAGGAGGATGTGGAGGTGGATGACTGGGACTCTGAGGGGAGGCAGGACACAGGGAGCAATGATGCCATGCCTGGTTCTTCCCTGGAGGATTCACTCTTGTTTGAGAGTAAGGACACAACACACTCTTTTGCACCATGTTTAATGATGTGGGAATGAAGGGTTTGATTAATTTAATTTAGTTGTTTGTTTGTTGCCTCATTTTTTTGAAGGGGTTCTATACTATCACTGGTTTTCCAGATCCTGTTTAAGTTTAAGCATAGATTAATTAAGGCGTGGTTAAGACATGCTTAGAACTGCAATTTATTCCAAGATTAGTCTTAATTAGGGTAAAGATGGGGAACATGTTGTGTTAGTCATGCACCGTGTTGCATTTCTCACTGTGTTACACTTTCACCCACCCTCGCCTAAAGAAGTAGTGGTGGACAGTAACGGCTCGGGAGAGGTGGGCCAGCAGGAGCGCAGGTCGGACGATAAGAAAGGAAGTCTTGAGGGAGAGGAAGACTGGCAACTACGAGAGGAACTGATGGGGGCGTTTGAGGGGGCCCTGGACATGAGTGGGAAACGCGGGGATCTGCGGGGAATTCGTGTCCTGAAGAACGATAAGGTCATGGGAGCCAGGAGTGGTGGACCCTGCTTTGGAAACTGTGAGGATGATGATGGAGCAGAATGGGTGAGATCTTCTGTCAGACCCAGGGTGGTCATTAGACCTGGACATCTGGGACTTTAGTCTTGATATGTTTCATTTTAAACTTTTAAACTGTTTAAAATACCAGCTGCCCTTTAATTTTTAACATTCTATACCAAATGAATAAATGGGGATAATGGCGACTTTGAATAAAATCTTGTTACAGTATGAATTTTTTTCCTTGTCTTTTAAAGGTACTGTTTCATATTTGACTGTAACAAATACAGCAACATTTTTCATGTTTCTGGGTTTGCAGATCACATTCCAAGTGAAGCGAATGAAACCTAAATCAGAGGCTTCAGAGGGCTGGGCAGGTGAGGAGGATTTCCCGCAGAGTGAGTCCTCACCAGGACATTCCATTCTGGAAATCAGCGGACCTACCATTCCTTCTCCTGGACCGTCAGGTATACATCAAATGAACTGATCACATGCTTCGAGTGATTTCCTTTATGCTCTCTGTTCATTTTTGTGGGCACTTGTTGCTGTGTGTACAATGCTCTGTAAATAATAAAGAACCTTATTAGGGACAGACATACATTACTGTTGAAAATGTATACATTTGTAGTCAATGCAGTAGTAGACCAGTTTGGTTTCAGATAAATATATGAACTTAAATTATTATGGTAGTCCTGTGAAACCTCATTTCTGAAAAGTTTAGATGAAAATTTTAGGTAGATAACCATGGTGAAAAATTATAGTATTAAATAGAATGTGTAATTATAGTACAAAGCCCATTTCCAAAAAAAATTGGCGCAAAAAGCGAAAAAGTGTTTTCACTGACAAACTTAAGTTAATAAGATTGTGAAAAGATTCAGGGAGTCCGTGAATAAAGGCCAAGGGTGGAAACTGCTGCTGAATGGACTTGACCTTAGAGCACCGTAGGCGGTATTGCATTAGAAACAGTGATGCTACTGTGACGGACATAGCCACATGGGCTCAGGAGTACTTTGTACTTTGGAAATCGTTTTTGTTTAACACAATCTGCTGCCGCATCCATAAATTCTCCCTGAAACTGTGTTATGCTAAGTGGAAGTCACACATCACTTTTGTACAGAAACGTGTGCCAGCTCTCTGGGTCCGAGCTCATCTGAGATCGACCGAAAGTCAGTGGAAATGTGTTCTGTGATCAGATGAGTCAGGTTTTTGTGGGGGAAAACGTTACATCATATTTTACGTGCAAAAGATTAAAAAAAACATAAGCATCTGTGATGGTGTGGGGGTGCATCAGTGCCCATGGCATGGGGAATCTATATGTATCTAAAGGCACAATTTATGCAGGGAATTACATGGTGGAGAATTTTAGACACACATGCTCCCATCCAGACAATGTCTTTTCCCAGGAACTGCATGGACAACGCCAGGCCTCATTCTGCACAAATTATGTGGCTTAATAGCCAGAGTTCATGTGCTTAACTGGCTTAACAGAGATCTGTCTCCTATTGAAAATGTCTGGCACATCATGAAGAGAATCAGACAACAGCAACCGTGGACTGTTGAACAGCTGAAGTCTTGTAAACAGCAACAATGGGCAAAAATCTCTCTTGCAAAACTGCAACCATTAGTTTCCTCAGTTCCAAAACAATTAAGAAGTGTAATTTAAAAGAAAATGGGATGTGACCCAACTGTAGTGAAGTGTGTTGCAGGCGTAAATTTCAAAAATTGTTCATGTTTACCAAATAGAATTAAGTTTGTCAGTGAAAACACGGAACATCTTTTCTTTGTCCTTTAAAATAAGTGATTTCAAACTTTCGTGTGTGTGGTGGGTTTTGCAGGGAGGTGGAGAGACTACAGCAGTTTGGGCTGGCCAGGACCAGAGGAGTGTCAACGCACACGGCGGGTAGACCTGACCACTGTGGCCAGCACCTGGCTGGCTGTATCTGCCAAGAACATTGAGTATGTAACTGCTGTGCCCCAAATGCATGCTTGTCTTTTTTCAGTAAGATGATTCATTTAAGTTTGCTGATTGTCCTCCTACTCTTTCCACTCTATGCAGTATCACAGAGCATATAGACTTTGCCACACCACTCCAGGAGCCTTCTGTAGAACCTGTGTGCAATGCGAACCTGCCTGCTAGCATGCATACCCTAGACCATTTGGGGGGTGTGGCCAACCGTGGGAGCATCCACTACACAGGAGAGAGCCAGCTCAAAGAAGTGGGTTTTGTTCACTCTGTCGGTCATGTTGCTGCATGTAGCCCTTTAATAGGACTCCTCCAAACTTTCCTCTCACTTGCCTTACTATGCCTGTTTCCCAGGTGCTACAAAACTTGGGAAAGGATAAGTTCTTGACACAGTCCTTTGAGCAAGTGGGCACTCGCATTGCAAAGGTCTTGGAAAAGGTACACTTTTCATTTTCCAACTTAAGCATGTTCTAGAAATAATGATTTTAAATTCTTGCCGATTGTATGTACAAATAATGAATAGGGGTAACTCAGTGTGTACATCTCTTAATGCTCACTTTCATGCCTTGATATATCTGTGTGGCTGGAAATACCTTCTCTGTGGCAAGATCTGTGTTCTAATTTTTTTTTTTGGGGGGGGGTTGTGCATGGTGGTGGGCTTGTCTTTGTATATCAGAATCAGACCTCGTGGGTTCTGTCCAGCATGGCAGCACTGTACTGGAGAGTAAAAGGGCAGGGCAAGAAGGCCATCGACTGCCTGCGTCAGGCTCTAAACTTTGCCCCCCACCACATGAAGGTACCATCACGATCAGTGCTCATGCTAGTAACTGTATTCATGTCTGCTGTTTGTCTGCACAGCCCATTCACTTGCTATGGTTTTTAAAAGCTAGAGATCTTCTCAGAAATGTACCCGTTTATGTGTTTTGTTGTTTGGACTATACACACCTAACAGAGGCAAAGTTGTAAGACCTTTTTTATTCAGGGTTTGATTTTTACCAACAAAACAGAGGCAAGGTTGAAAGTCATACTGTTGGGAGTTTCCATACCGCTGTACACAGTCATACCACCCAATCCCATTTGTCACCTTTACTGTTCCACAAATTAGTTCGTATTTCCCCTACATTCTCAGTAAAATTGAACTGAAGGATGTAAAGGTTTCAGTTGTGAAATCCATACAAATCTGCTTGGTGTGAAAAGTCCTCACGGCTATTTAACATTAAACTATAATGAAGCACATAAAATATTGCTTTTGAGGGCATTTTTTTTTCCTGCATGCCAGTGCTCTAGTGTGAAACTCACACCAGCAGCTCACTGCTGTGTGAGTACAATGAAGCAAAACCAGGACTGGTGTTTCAGATAATAGATTGGAGCTCAGCGTGCTAAATGGAAAAGAAAAATGATACATTCTCCTTTTTTGTGGCGTTATTCATGAACATCTATAAGCGATCCCAGCCCCGGCTGTAAAATAATGATGTCTCATCTTCTCCAGGATGTGCCCCTGATCAGTCTGGCTAACATCTTCCAGAATGCCCGTCTGTGGGAGGACGCGCTGACCGTGGCCCGCATGGCTGTGGAGATCGCCCCTCACTTCGTTGTCAATCATTTTACACTTGCTAATGTCTACATAGCAATGGTAAGTTCCAGGGCTTCATTGCTGGTCTGAATTCCTTTGTGCCACCACCAGGTTTTTTCACAGCTGCGTTTGCTTTTACAGGAAGAGTTTGAGAAGGCAATGCGCTGGTATGAATCCACTCTGAAGCTTCAGCCAGAATTCGGACCAGCCAAAGACCGTCTTCGCACCATCCAGTGTTATCTGCTCACCAAGCGGGACAGGCGAACTCCGTAAAGGCGTGAGGGAGAGGGGCTGTGCGCGCGCTCACACACACACACACACGCGCACACACACACACACAGCCTGCACATGCACATATACATATGTATACAAATACATGCAGCTAGAAAATGAAAAGAATGTCTATTTTGATCTCCATTTTTTCCCACCTAAATCCTATCATCCATGACAGAGGAGTTTAACCGGAGACGTTAAGCTAATCTGTATCTTGTTTTAAAGGAAAGGTTATAGTGATTAATGGACAAGATTTTTTTAAATTGATTTTATGGTGACAGGGTTTTATATAAAGTGTTCCGGCTGCTTTAAGAAAAGACAAAAGCAGCGGTAACAAACTAAAAAGACACATCAAAAGTGTTATGCAAATATATCAGCAGGAAAGAAGTTACTGTGGCAGTGTGTGTGATTCACAGGCCATATTATAAATCCACACAGTAAAACAATCTGAACTAGGAAACTGTCAGCAGTCCGGTTAGCAAGGTTCTAGCTGACTTGCAGAGGTGTTTAAAGACATGAGGTAATTAGATGCTTAACATGGAAAAAGGGGACAAAACAATGAAAGGATGAAATTTGGATCACATGAACGATTTAAGGGAGTTATCAGATATCACCTTCTACAAGATGTGTCTTGTAGAATAAACGTTCACAAACATAAATCGGTCACTGTGCTCAGTACTACTGAATTTTTTTTTTTTTGGGTTTTATTTTTTTTTTATGCCAATGTGGAATGACCTATAGCATTCTAACTGCACTTGCTTTAATAACAGCAGGATTACTGGATTCTACAAGGTTCATTTCAAGTGTTTCGAATCTTCTGCTCCTAAAAAAAGATTTCTGTACCTGATTCTAAACCCTATTGATCTAAATGGGACCTTGAAGTTAAAGTTCATACCAATACCGTGCATTGGTAGCCGAATGTTAAATAGTAAGAAGCTGTGAAGGCAAAATGCATTTCCCTGTTCTGTTACCTCTAAACCTGAAGCATCCGTGTCTCTATTTACAGTGTTCATGTTTTAAAGAAAAAATAGACATTGGTGTTCTGCCATACACTACCATCTGAGTGTACCCATCGTATTTGTTATTCGCTTTGGAAATTTGAGACAAAGTTTAGTTCGATGCTTGATGTCTGGGTGAATGTGGTTACAGGTGGCTGCAGTTATGGGCATGGAACTTCAGTATGATGGTTATAATTGTTCTGTATTTATTTTATTTTTTTTAAAATCAAACTCATTTGCTGTAACATTACACACACACACACACACATCCATGTTTGTAAATGTAATACAACTATATGACTTTCTTTTCATCAAAACAATAAATAGTTACTGGTCTTATTTTAATAAAGAAATAAATATCACTGATTAAAAGGGTTAAAAAAATATATTATATGCAGCGTAAGCGGTTTAAAGTGAACCTGGATTGGTGGTATGTTAACTGAAAGACTGGGTTTGTGTCATTTTCTATTTAATTCTGTGATTTAAGATGGAAGATCATTCTCCTGAGTGGGTGAACTTTGAAAATGAATAAAAAATACCTTTTAAAGGCAAGTTTTGTATTGAAAATTGTGTTTTACAGTTTAGCAGGGATGCCATGGTCACTTGCTCTGGGGCTTTAAAGCTGCTGGCTGGACTTTTTTTGTACATTATTGTGAATGATCTTGAAATCTCTTGATTGAACAGAAGATGGCAGCATAGCTTCACTGAGATCAGATTGTTTTTCTGTCTTTTATGTATGTACTATTTCTTAAATTCTGAAGAACAAAACATCCAGTTTGGTTATCCTCAGTCCTGGTTTCAATTTGGATTAAGTTTTTCATTTCTAAACTCTCAAATCTGATACATGATCAGGTGTATATAGCTAAAACAACCTAATCCTGCTTGTGCTTTTACAGCCTTTTTTTTGCTTAAGAAATCTTACTTCGTGTAATAGTGGTTTAATATACTTTGAAATGACCATGGCTTTGGAAACTATTTTTGTCATTGTAGATATTTATAGTCTGTATATTCTGAATTACCTTTTCAGGCCAGCAGGTGGCTGTGTGCTTGACAGAAGCGGACTTTCACTAGGTGTTTCCCAAACGAGTGATCCATGGAAAACACATAACGCAGAGGCACAGGCAGACACAGGGTAATGCAAGGTAACATGGAGTCCCTCTCATCAGCCCTTATCCATCAGGTGGTCCAAAGCATTACATGTGTGTTATTTTTGGGCGTCCACGTCTAGTGACAACTTGCTTCCATGGTTCTAGTGGGCTTTTTGCATTTAGGCTGAAAGGATACTGGACTGTTCTATTTCTGCACCCCGCCCCCCTCAAAGTCTGAAAAACACCTTTCAGTCTTGCTTTTTCATGGCACTCTTTGCTGGGTGAGGTACCCCACCCTCCCTGCCACACTGCCACATCCTCCCTTCACTGGCACACAAAGCTCATCATTCTACTACGTGCAAAAGAGCCAGAAAGCCCCCTTGCTGGACCGCCACCTGTACACTGTGAATCTGATTGCTGCTGGAAAAAATACACATCCTCCTTTTATTATGGGTGCAGATTTAGAGTTGGGGACCTCAAGTGTAGCCCAGAAGAGACATTGCATTTTATTCAAATCTCAATAATACAAAATAATAATGATAATAAAAATGCCCCCCACACCTTACCTTCTTACCCCCAGCTATACCCCACACCCCCCCCCTTGCCAGCTGAATTAATTTGATGCTATTTTTGAATGTCTGTGTTTCTAAGGGATACCTAATGACGCAGTGACGTCAATGCAGGTCAATAGCACAGTGATAGGCTGGTGGTGGTGGTGGTCGGGGGGGGGGGATATTACTCTCCACTAGGGGGCAGCACTACTGGCTCCTGTGAGGCGTCCCGATACTGAGACTGGGAATAAGAAATATATAATAATGAAAAAGAAAGTAAGCTTTAAAACAAACCTTTATTTCCTAACACACACACATATACCAACTGCAAAAAAAAAAAATGAATCCATAATTACCATGGTCTCTCTTCAAGTGGCAGTCTCTCGGTTTTTCCCTCTTAAACTTCTCCCTCCTTTCCAAAAAGCGCGCACACACGCATACACCCCATTAAAAAAAATCGTGCACGCGGAGAACCCTGTGGTCTAGACGCACGCGCGCATGCCCGTACACTCTGTCCAGTCTGTCTGTAGTCTTAACACAGACACACACTAACTCCTACATACACGCACGCACACACACACATGCACACACACACTAGGAAAGCGTCTGCAGCTCAACCAGACGACTGATATAGGTGAGTGCTGGTGGTCTGTCTGTGTGTGTGTGTGCCTGCACGCACAGCGACTTTCTCAAACTTATGCAGAGACTGGTTTTCCAGTATCGTGCGTGTGTGTCCAGAGCGCCGCAGTCTAGGAGTTTGGAGAGGATTTGCCTGAGTTTGGTAGATGAATGCTGGTGGTATTTGGAGCACACGCGCGTCGGAACGCCACACTTAGCAGGTGGTTCGGTCTCGAGAACTTGTAGGACCAGCCGAAAACCTCTAATGATGGTGCTGGTGGTGCGTGTGTATGTGAAATACAGGCGTGCTCTTCTGCTCGTGCGTGTTTTCCTGGTTTTTCCAGTGCTGAAGTGAGTGTGGAGAGCAGCTGCGAGCTCCCCTGGATTCGAGTTCTCCGGAGCAGCTCGCAGCTCCAGTGCTTCAGTGGAGCTACGTGCAGTCACGACTCGCTCACAATTACACTCCAGACCAGTTTACAGAGCTGCCACAAGCCCATCAGCAGTGTGCTCAGGCCCCCAGAGCTGTGGGATTGTTTATTTAGTTTAATACATATATATCTGTGTGTATGTATGTATGTCATATGTACTTGTGTGGAAGAACTTTGGTAAATATGTTCGTGTTTGGGGGGGGGGGGTTCTCCACATTATACTAAGCAGTTCTGTGAATTAAGGTTTTTAAATATTACCATATTTGCACAGTTCTGCCTGAAATTTGTCCTAGCTTAAACCCAAGACCAACCCCCCACCCCAAAGCACCGAATTAACGGATTTCAAGAGACAGTTCAACACCACGGAGAGCAACCTGTTTATTAATGCAGACTTTCCAGTTCTATTTGTTTTTCTTACTCTGTATAGGGGCGAACAAGGACATGGAAGAATCGTGTTTGATCTCCTAATGAACCTTCCAGATTTTGAAACTCTGAAAATCGAATCAAAAATGGTGCTTTTAAAATCACTGAGTGCAAACTTTTCAGAATCAGATTCAGACAACTTTATTGATCCCAGAGGACATCTTGTTACTTTTGAGTGTGTAACACACCCAGTCCAACCCAGCATGAGCTTAGTAACCAGCTGATGAGTGCAGTCATGCATGTTGGGGAAGATTTAACATAATGGAAGATGACAAATTATCTTGTACGTGTGGTTTTCTTGTATGGTTAATGCAGCAAACATCAGTATTATAAATGTACTGAATGTTTCTCTAGATATAGAATTACTCATTAATCCACACACACATATGAACTGCATTAACAATGCATAATACAGTCTGTGTAAGCTTTTGCATTAAACAATACTTCTGTTTACACAGAAACATGTGGTACATTTGTAATTATGCAATAGAAATAGACTGATGTCAAAAAGGGTAGAATCATGATATTTAGGCTGCATTTGGGGACTAGACGAGACTGTCTAGACTAGACTAGGAAGCAATAAATGAACACTAGGAGTGGTTAAATCCACTGCTGTCCACAGCAGACTGGGTTTCAGTTCCCTGTCTGGGGAAACACATCTCACGACACCAGCAAGAGTCACTGGGCAAGACTCCTAACAATGCTCTGAATAACATTCATTTAAACAGCCAGTTTTGAGAAGAGTGAACCTTTTTAAACTTTACAAGAGAAAGTTTTTATTGTAAAACCTTTCTCAGAATGGCACGTCTGAGCCAAGTTCCATGCAGGAATCTTTATTGCCATAGGGCCCATATCATAGAATGTACTATTTACTCTGTTCAGTCCAAATTGTCCATGTATGTCCATTCACACTCAATCTGTTTCAGCATAGATTCATTTTTGACAGGGCAGCCAATCAGAACACAGGGCATTAACATGTATCAGTCTTAAAGTTGCAGTAATAAAAATAGTCTTTTTAGTTCTTAGGGATGTGGAATGGTTGGGGGAATGTTTGTGTAAAAATGAAATATGACTATTTGGTACACAAAACCAAACACATTTGGAAGAAATACAAGATGATACACAGTGAAAACTACACCTTGAGCTAAAAGTGTTCTATATAGTACAGTAAAGTGTTCTTGAAACAGTACTGGAAACCTTTTTTGTTGGAACGAAGCAAGTTCTTTAAAGAACCATGCATAGAAACACTCTAATGGTTCTTTGAACTGTTATGGTACTGTATGTAGTTACTGCCTTCACCTAAGAACCTTTGAGGAACCAACGTTCTCTAAAGATGGATGAGATATATGGGTGACTGGTGGCATGCTGACCCAGAGGAGATCTGGATGTGTCCATGATCCTGAGCTTCCAGTGCTCGTCAAGTTTCTCGCAGCCTTAGCAGCACGACAACTGTACATGTGTGCTGGAGTCATACGTGACTCTGGTGAAAAACCAGCCTAGAATAGTAACACTGCATCTCCTTTTAGAAGCTTGTTGCGGTCGGTGTGGCCATTCTTGGTCATGCATGAGAGAGAGAGAGAGAGAGCACCAATGAGCATGGATGTTTGATGGACCTGGTCCATTTTCATGTAACAATAAATGCATTTAACTGCATTTAAATCATGGTGTTACCACTCCAACACAACAGCCTCCGAGACCAATGAAGTCTTTAATCAGGGCATCAGAGAAGAAGGGGGGGGGGGACCTAAACGTGACGTCAATGCTTAGGAGCTGACGCACCCTGGATAAAAAAGAGAAAAATAAGGCGAAAAAATATTAATTTTCTTGTATTTTGTCCCCTCCACCTGACCGTCATTCATATTAAGTGGCTTAGATGAAAATTGGATGGGTGGATAAATGGATGATACATTGATACATGGATGGATGATAGGGGGTGGCGAGTGTGTCCCACTGACGTCTAATAAACAGATGGGAAAATGGAAAACTGGGAAAATGGAAAAATAGGACACAGTGGCGCTCGTGCCGGATTCGAGTCTCGTGAGGCAAAGAAAAGGCATCTTGTCCTCGCGCTTCGGCTCGTTCGTTTTCCAAAACACATCCGAGGCGCGAGGCACGAAAAGAAGAAGGGAGACGGAGACGGAGACCGAGACGTGAACGCGCATGTCACGGCCCGAGAGGGAGACGTGAACGCGCATGTCACGGCGATCACGTAGAGGAGCGTTTGTGAGCTAAAAATAGGAACAGAGTTTGATCGTGATCTAGAAATAGAAGGGAGGGGGAGAGGTGGTGGTGGTGGTGGTGGGGGGGGGGGGGTGTTCACCCCCAGAAAGAGGCCTCGTTTGGAGAGAGAAAACCCTGGAAAAAGTGTGTGCTCCG
>JBBIGA010000040.1:22091852-22113916 GCA_037576975.1 Alestes dentex | reverse complement strand
TTTTATTTGGAAATTAGGAGAAATATTGTCAGCAGTTCTTAAAAACTAAGGCAAAGCTGTTCAGTTCAGTACTTGCAGATATAAAAGATAAAACCCGAGAAAATGAAAAATTTTGCAGTGGTCATTTATTTTGTTCCGGAGCTGTATATTTAAAAAATCACCATCTGTATATCATGTGAAATATCTAAAATGAATGGACAAACAGAAGTGGTTCAAAATTACATGGAAACCCCCCCCCCCTCTTTTTACAGTAACCTCCAGAATGCAGGGTATCTGTTATAAATGTCTTTTTTTCTTCTCCTGTAAAGTTACTATTTTAGGTTTTTATTATACGGTTTTGTCTAGACAACAACAATATGTCTGTTCCGCCCAACAATATACCTGTTCAGACTTAAACTACCTGTTCATGCAGCCCACATTTCACATTTAACAGATGTGTCGGTTTACAGTTTACCTCCTGTGATAATTATTTTACATCACTGCATGCATTAACACGCTTACATCATACACATACATCAAACCTACCTTCACAAATTATATACAAAATATACACCAATCAGCCATAACATTAAAACCACCTGCCTAATATTGTGTAGGTCCCCCTTGTGCTGCCAAAACAGCTCTGACCTCCTAAAGCCTGGACCCCCCAAGACCCCTGAAGGCTGTGGTATCTGCACCAAGACATTAACAGCAGATCTTGTAAGTCGTGTGATGGGGCCTGCATGGGTCGGTAAAGAGAGTCCAGCACATGACATGGACAAACTGTGATGGCCTCATGGATACTCGTTTGAACCGAGATGGAGACTGAGTCAACACCTTGAACTCTCTTTGTTACATTCCTCAGACTGTTCCTGAACAATTATTGCAGTGTGGAAGGACATATTATCCTGCTGAAAGAGGCTGCTGCCTTTAAGGAATACTGCCACCATGAACGGGTGAACTTGGTCTGCAACAATGTCAAATTACATGTCAGAGTAACGTCCACATGCTTGCAAGGTTTCCCAGCAGAACATTGTCCAGAGCATTACGCTGCCTCCACCAGCTTCTACCCACAGTTCACCCTGGTGTCATATTTTCCCCAGGTAAGTAAAGTAAAACACGTTTCTGCAGTCCAGGCCACCCTATCAAAAGTGATGCTTTTGGCGGTGGACAGACGTCAGCATGGGCACTCTGTCCGCTCTGCAGCGGCACGGCCCCATAAAGAGCAAGCTGTGACGCACCGTGTGTTCTGACACCTTTCTATCAGAGCCAGCATGAACTTTTTCAGCAATTTGTGCTACAGTAGATCTCCAGTTGGATCAGAGCAGATAAGGTAGCCTTCGGTTTGGGTGCCCCTGACCCTGTCATTAGTTTATCGCTTATTGCAGTACCTACCCCTTTTGGTAAATACTGACCACTGCATACTGGGAACACACCACAAGAGCTGCAGTGTTGGAGATGCTCTGACCCAGACATATGGTCATGACAGTTTGTGCTTGTCATGCTCTCCCATTTTTCTTTTGCGTGAATCAACGTCAAAAACTGACTGTTCAATGTCATTCACTTCACCAGTCAGTGGTTTTAATACTGTGGCTGATTGGTGGATATATTCTGAATATTATCTGGTCTTCTTAAACAAATTATATTATTACACAAATACATACGTATACACAGGCTCAACACAAGTAACGCACTGCACATGAGTCATTTGCTTGTCACTGCATTTTAAAATAATGCCCTTGAGTAGTGGGTCTGTCCCAGTGTCTGCAAATCCACAACCTTTACTGAATCTGTTCATCTCTCCAGTGGAGTCAGTTTGTAGTAATGGGCATTTCTTTATAAGTAGTGCTGTTTTAAATGACATGTTTAAGTAAAGCTCATGTGGCGCACTTGTTTGGAGCTTATTACTCACAATGAATCAGAAGTTCTGGAAAACAACTTGCATCTATGGGACAACCTGCATCAGACACTTGAAATTTCTATAATTAGATAAGAGCCATGTCGCTGATATCGGAGCAATGCTCATTATCACACAGTGTCACTTTGAGTATGTTTGTAGGTTTAACATCTACATTCCCACCATTTTCTCCTCTTGGTTAAACCATAGGGGTGCCAGCACCGAAGTTATGTTTATTTATTCATTTTTTTCTTCATTTTTCTTTTTTCCACCACAATTTTACCATGGATTTATTTAAGGATAATGCTACATGTTCAACATACAACAAGCAATTGTACGCTCTCCATTTCTTTTTTCTTAGATCGATCTAAATAACTTTTTTTAAACTGTCCTTAAGTCTTAAAGTGAAGCATTTTCTTTCAAAATAAAAGGTAGAAAAGTAGAAAGCAAGGTTATGCCATAGAAGATCCACGATTGGTTCCCTTAGAGAACATGTAAAAGGTTCTTGGTAAAGGATTTATAGTTGAACTGGTACAGAACATGTAGATTATGTGATTTCATTAAAGCATTCTTTGCACGTTCCAGAAATGGGTCTTTGTGGAACCAAAATGGTTCTTGGGTGGTCCCGTTGTGGCACCTTCTTTTTTAAGAGAGTGACATGTTTCTAGTATCAGGGAGGGTCTCTGTCAGAAATGGAGGTGTTAAACCTAAACATGGCGCTGCGTAATAATGACCATTACTCTTGATATCAGAGACATGGCCGTTATCTAATTATGTAAATGTAAGTAATGGAGCCAGGTCGTCCTGTGGACGCGGGTTGTTTACCAGAACATCTGATTCACCGTGAGCAACAGGTTCTAGACAATTGCATTACATGAGCTCAAGACCTCTACTATAGAACTTCAAATAGCACTCTACACATAAAGAAATCCCCCTTATTACAAACTGACACTAACCGAGAGGTGACCAGTCATGTGAAGTAAAAACTGTATTTAGCTGACGATAGGAGAGTGGAAGGAGGAGATAAAACACGATGTTATTGCTTAGTATTATTTTTCCCTGCCTACTGACATGCTATTGATAAAACCAAAACTCAAATGACCCCTCAGAGGTGGCGAAATTCACACTTTGATGAAGAGAAAGCAAAAATATAAAATGATATAATATGGCAAATTGTGCTTAATAAGACCAAGGACATGAAAAAGGTCAGGTTTAATTTCAGGTTAACGTTTATGGAGCGCATAAAGCTTCAAATCATCCTGATTTTTTTGGTTCCATATAACTCCAGTGACTGCAATAATAAGAAGAAAACAATGGTAATAGCAATAATAATAATAGTAACTTTAAAATGCTCAGAAAATATTTTGTCTTTTACAGGGGGCCTGGACACCCCAAAATAACAGTAAGTGCCTTCATTTGTAGATCTTAACGTGCCTGATGAGCTGAGTGTGCTTTTCGTTGACATTTGTTCGGTGCAGAAAGAATGTGCTTGATCATACTCTAGTCATCTGAGCTCCGGGTCAATGCATTTAAGACCTTAAAAGTGTCCAACAGGTCTGAATGTGTGCCCTGCCAGGTGCTGTTATTTTACTGTGTTTTTACTCTTATTAAGGGACCCCATAAATAGGTTTTGTACGTGTTCATCTATTTCTAGTAAACCATGCACTGTGTCTTATGAACTGTCATATGATTTGGCCCTTTATTGTAATATATAATATGCAGAGATCGCCCTTTGCTAGGTAAGTTGCTCAAATCAGTGACTTTAAACAAATGAGGAGTCATTACAAGTGCTCTGTAGAGAGAGAAAGGGCTCCTGAGCCATGTGAGTAGTGCACCTGTGAAAAATAAGTCTCAGAGAGTCCTCAGTGCCCTCAGCGCAGCGGAGAGACGGAGCTCGCACGACGTAGCGAGCGCCATTCAGGCTCACTGCAGGCCGGAATGACTTAACACATGCGCTTAATCCCACTCATTATTCTCGCTAATTCAACTATTATAACTGCAAAAACTACCATATAATGTTATCTATAACTATTTCAAACATATAATCCATCAATCTGCCGTGTTTTGTAATTCCTCTGCCATAGTCCAAACAACATGCAGGGGGTTATTTTCTTCCAAATGTTTAATGGAGACTCTTAAATTGTGTAGATAAACATTCTGACCGTCATTTACTCCAAAAATACAGATAATAGTCAATACAGATAAGTAAAAAGGTTCTCCTATATAACGTAATATCCTATTTTCTATTCATTTAATACATGCAGCCACATACATGTATAGAATCTACATAGACATTTTTCAAATGTAAATGTACATGTCACTTTACTGTAAGGGCAGCCACATTATCTGTATTCCAGAATTATTTTTGTGTATTAAAATTTGTATGTTATTGTATTATATATATATTGTGTTCAGAGACATTTCTTACATAAAAGGTAGGTGTTACTTTATTATGCCTCTGTAGATTATCTATAGATGCTCAAATTAAGATGGTTTGGTGGAGGATTAGTTTAGATTTTGGGCTGATATTGAGGTTAGGGCTGGGTTTAATAGAATCTATGAAATTGAGCTTAATGTTAAGTTGAACATGACTTATTTTAGTTTAATGTTGGTTAAACAGATATAAACAGATATATACAGTGGACTCTCGAAATAATGATACTAAAATACATAGTTGTACACATGATTTTGTGCCATTTGGAGCTCACAATAATGCCTAAATATCACCAAAAATGTCTTGAAATTGCAAACAGAGTACATGTGCTTGCCTTTAAATCTGCATTTGAGTCAGGTGACTATATTTTATGCATTCTACTGTGAGTTATTTAGAAAAAAGGGGTTCTTTGACTTTTAACAACAGTGAAGCTCTTTTTTAGGTGATTATTCAGAACTTTATTTTGGTAACACTATATTTGGGTGGTCCACTTTAGAAGCTCTGCAGATGCTCAGCTTTGTAGATGCTCAGCTTTTCTGAGCATCTGAAAGAAAAGATTCCGTTATATCTAACCCCGATACCCAACCCTGACCCTAAACCTAAACCTCAACTAAAATCTAATCCTAATCCTAAACTTAATGCTGGAATTCACATTTTCACCAGAAAATTTGTTAAAAGGTATTTGTAGATAATATACAAGAGTCTGTCCAAATAAAGTAAGACTTTTTATAAACTGTCTGAAGAACCATACACACTCTCAGAAAAACACTTATTTTATGTTCAAGGTACAAACAATGTGAAAGTACTCTCAAAAGTGAAACATGGTCCTCGAGGTCCAATTTTATTCCTTAAATGTGTTTTTTTTTTTTTTCCCCAGGGGAAAGGGACATATTTGTACCTTTTCAAAGCTTAATTTTTAAAAGCAGAAAAGTAAAATAGAAAGGCTGGATGGGGTGCATGTCAGTTCAACTTAAAAAAAAATATAACTGCAATAGAATATAACTGAATTATCTCCCCTAACTAAAGGTATAGCCTTGAGAAGACCACCCCAGTGACAGTCTAGTACCATTTAGGAACACTTAAAGCCCCCTTTTTAGCAAATAGGCTAGACATGCCTCAAATGCCTCAGGAAAAAAAATCTGTAACATAGAAAAAGGGTACAAATAGGTACAGAAAACACAATAAAATGAAATAAAAAGCTGCACTATTTTGTGGAAGGTAAATGTGCACAAAAGGAGACGTCAATTACAAAAACATCTCAACCAAAAAACAAAGAAAACCTCAGTTTTATACACAAAGAGAATGGGAACTGAGAATGTACTGAGAATGCAACCGGTTTTGCCCTATAATTTCAGAACAAAATGAACACAAATGTTTGTATGGAATGTCTACCTGCTGTTCTCTCTGTTTTTGTTTAAATTCTTGTATTTTAATGAATATGAAACTAAAGGATTTGCAATCTTTGCATCTTTTTTCACTTTCACTGCATTGCCCCTTTTTCTTGTATGTAATCTTGAATTTAGCCTGTTGCTGGTTCTCTTGTTGCCTCTATTTTTAGGTGATGGTGACTAAATGGAGTCTGTAAACATTTTTAATGGACTGACTTGGGCTTTACCTGAGTGTTTTTTTTTTTTTTTTCTTTTGTCTAGTCCATGCACAGCGTCGTAAACATGTTTGCACAGGGTCTCGGGCTGCTCCAACAAAACAGCATTTTAAGCTTGTTAATTATGAGCCCAGAACTGGCTCCTCATAGGCACAGTGTTACAAAACCTAACAACCACTAATTTGTGCGATTTGTGCTCCAAACTGGTCTCGTCTGGTCTCAGAGCATCAGTCAGTGGATCTTCTGTGGATGTGTGTGTGTTTACAACAACTTTTACAAAAGAACTTCTGCTAGGAAGCATCAGGAGATGTCAAATCTCTGTAAAACAACTGTTGTAACTTCCTGTATTCAATTTAGAATAAGGTATTGTATTTTAAAAGGCCAAATTTATACAAACAGTGAATTATAAAAAAATATTTGTCTACAAATGTATTTGCAATCTGTCAAAGAGACTGATAAACTTTAAAGGGGGTTCCAGACACAGTCTAAGACTTTTTTTTCCACAGAAGGGCATTTGCAAAGATTGTGGTCAAAAAAGGAGGGTGACGTTTAGTCTAAGTAAAGTTTTATGTGACATACTATGAGAGATCCAGGGGAAAACAGTGATCAACAAAGTAAACTAGAGGGAAAAATGCCAAAATGATATTTTTTATATTATGTCCACTAAAATATACCATTAGGCAATGTAAAAAATTAATCTAACATATAGGAAAGTATATACATAATAAACTATATGCATAGGGGTCTGATTACAGTCCAAGAGGTGAATTTTAAGTTTAGGAACATAACAAAATGGAATATAAGTATATTACATACACTTATATAACAATACCATTCACAATATAAGCATAAGTCAGCACCTGGACCTGTAAAAGAATTAATAAAACCACTTCTAAAACAAGGGAAGGCACTTTCAGGCAGACCTTTCCTCTGCCTCTACTTCTGCTTACAGCTTGTGTAATGGAGTTTATATCTTATGTAATTTAGTTGCTGTAGCCTGTTGTATTGTTAACTAGATATTAAAGAGCCATCTGTGTGCCTTAAACGTGTGTGTTCGTCTGAAAGTGTGGAGAAAGACCCATTCAGTGGTTGGGCTGGAATGTATAGTGTAAGAACGCCTGTAGGACACTCTGAGCTGGATGTCTGTGTATGAAAATTTGTGTGTTGTGTGTATGTTAAATACCAGCTGTTCAAAAGTTCAGAATGATTTGTATAGCTGCAATTTGATTCAATAACTTATACTTGAAATTATACACATACAATGCTTGCTTACTATTGAATAGTACATTTTTGGGGAGGTGGGACAGCAATAACTCTTAAAATTAATAATAAATATTATACTGCAATGATCTTTTCACAGTAAATATTAGATATCTGCCTCAATATGTGGTCACTATTCATATGTTGTGTGTTTGTGTGGGTATATATATATATAAATATGTATATATGTCATATAATTGTGTGCCTGTTTGTGGTGTGTGTGTGTGTGTGTGTGTGTGTGTGTATTTATTTATATATGTTTAAATCCTATCAGAACCATTTTTTTTATTATTTACAGCATAACGCAAGTGTTGTACACATGCATCCACAATAAGACGGAATCTGTATTAAAACAGTAGTACAAAGTTATTATTACTGTTATTATCATAGTATCATGGTGGGACGTTATGCTGGTGTAGTAAAGGTATGTTTTATAAATTATAATCCTGCTGTCCGTATGTTGTATCTGTGCCGGCATTAACCAGTTTGGTTGAAAATACATCATATAAACTTTATAAGCTGTTATACCAAACAATCTACACTTATTCCACTGTCTTGAGGCACAAATGTTGTCAGCTAATGCTGCATTCATGTGATTTATGTGAAAAATGCTGAGAGTCCTGTCTTGGACCATTGATTATGAGCATGTTGTGGATTTTCGATTCAACGTGAATTACTCATGATGATCATTTGAACACACCGAGGAACTGCGTTTCCCAGCCTAAATCCTGTCTGCTGTATCTGTAGTGCCTGACTGATTATCATGGGTAATGATTTTGACATGTTTCCCTATGACATGTCAGTTAGTGAAAGAACGGAAAACCCATGAACCGAAAACAGACTTATAATAGAAGCCAGTGGGAAAGGGCTGAGGCAGCTGCCCATTAGTTTCGATTGTAAGTGTGTTTTGAGTCAGTGGGTTTTCCGGTCTTCTCTAAGTACAGCAAATTACTGACCATAAGCTGCAGACAAACACCAGACAGGAGTATTTCTTCAACTTTTCTCGCTGTGTCGAGCAATGCAGGAATATATTTTCATAAATGTGACGTTTGTCTTGGCATTTATGCCTGAAATAACTGAACAAAAGCTCTGAAGTCTCTCTGTTTCTCTGGTCCTCGCAGCTTTAGCTGTTCACTTTCTATTCACAAACGTGCACGTTTATTAGAAACGCTTTAACCATCGAACATTTTCTTGCTCTGAAGGGGTTCCCATTTAGGCTGAAGGTCACTTTCTTACTATTTTGTGTATGTGATTTTTTTTATAACCAGACAAGCCAAGTAAAAGTTTTTCTTGACTAAACTGAAGGATTGGTACTGCATCCTTGAGTAAAAAGTATTTTACGGAATTGAAGTGTTGGTACTGCATTGTCCAGTAAAAGTGTTTTTTACTGAACTGAAATATTGGTATTACGGCCTCAAGTAAAATTATTTTTAGTAAACTGAAGTACTGGTACTGCATTCTCGCGTAAAAGTGGTTTTTTTTTTTTTTTTTTTTACTAAACTGAAGTATTGGTGCTGCATTCTCATACAAAATGTATTTTACTGAACTGAAGTATTGGTACTGCTTTTTTTAAGTTAAGGTATTGAAGTAAGTACTGCATCCCGGAATAACTGAAATATCGTTACTGCATTCACTGTGAAAGTATTGTTAATAATAATGGGCCCATATTATGGAAAAAGAAACATATTTTACACAGTTTCTTTTAAATAAAGGAGTCTGATGGATAAAATATTGTTAATTCAAAACATGCCATTCACTCGTTTACTCCCCAGTTCAAACAATCCATATATGGAAACCAAACTATAAAAACAGTATATATATATATACATATACATATATGTATATAATAAACACACAATGTGTTTATTATATACATATATGTATATAAACACACACAAACACACTCATCCCTGTCCTGTCACAGTAGTTTAATCTGACGTTTACAAGAGAGCTTCAGCACAGACTGTTTTTTGAGTGACAATTACAGCAGAGGTTACTTACATGTGTTAGCCTTAAAGACACACTTAGCCTGATTAATTCTAAGGGTTAAGGAGTCGTTGAGAAATTGTAAAAAAAAATAATGCCATTGTTTTTGGTACATTTTAATATACATCAAGTTCTACAAACTGTGATTGTAATAAAAGAATTTAAGACAAATGTATGATATGGGCCTTCTAGGAATTCTGTTTTTTCTTGAAAAAAAAAAAAATTCTTACATCTGTCACAATAGTCTCATGCATCTCTTTGCCAAACCATGACTCTGAAACATAAGAGTTAAAACAGATCTACATACTTGACCTGGATATACACTTCCGGGGAAAAAAGGCTTAACTGGTATCGAGCCTTTACATTATGGGGACATTCTATAAACTTTACAAAAAGATTCTCCACACTCACATGTTTCTGGTACGAAAACGATTCTTTGAAGGACGAACCTCTGACTGGTTCTTTAAAGCACTGAAAATGATTCTTCGGCCCTAAGGAGCCCTTTTTAGCGCCTTTATTATGAGGACTGTAGAGAGGACAGTTCTTAGAGAGGAGGCATTTCTTCTCACCTGACCTCCTCACATAATTTTACATCAGTGTCAGCTTTTAACAAAGTCAAGTTTGGTCAAATGTGATCAAACTTGAGTCAAAGTTGGTCAAATGAACAAATGAGCCTTGAAGGAACCCTCCGACAGTCTTTTTAATACTACAAATAATAATCAGACTGACTTTCTGAAAGCTTCGCATGTGTCGTATTGAACTGTGGTGGAACTTGTTAGCACATCCAGCATCCATCAGCGCAGGAGCTGCAGTCTGTTAAAAGCTATTGTTCTTTTCTTGAGATATGTTGGTCTTTGGTCTGAAATCAGATGCTAAAATGTAAAAGACGTGATTTGTCACCAACACAACAGAATAAAATCAAATGCAAAAAAGAAAGGGTGCTCTCTGTATTGGATTAGTGATGTTCAGTATGGTGGTATGATGTTGATTTCTGCTTAAATCACGTCACAATATGGTTTCTGGGTGTGTTGTGGGTATCATCGGACACTGTCTAGGACACTGAATGACTGCCTGGATCAGAAAAAGCCTTCGCAAAGTGCTTATAAACAACAATGTCCAGCACAAAGTCGCTGCAGTAACTGGAACAAGTAGCTGAATGGATGATGCTCCATTATGACATTATTTACTTGTACAAATTGTTTTTCTCCTGTTTCAAACGCTCAGTGGAAAAAGTCATCGTACTCATGCACCATTTAAATAATGATCTGTTGTGTGCGGATTGATGCAAAATATTTGTTGAAACTGGAAATTTGCTTTCTTTTATTTGATTTGATTTATGTGAACTAGTATTTTTACACTGTGGATTTTACAATGTGGTTGTCCAATTTTTAGAGGTACAACCGGTGCATTTTGTCCAACTTGTTTATAAACCTCAGAAGAATGAAATATTATGATTCATGCTGTGCTTCATGAAAGTATCTTCAAATATCATCATATGTTTGCCATTAATGCATTGATTTTTTTTACTTGCACTGTATGTCGGGTGCAGTAGAGCTAGGCTCTGCCCTGTGTGTTGGACTGTGACGCTGGTGGGATGCCGTTTGTTCCAGCCTATGCTTGTATAACGCTGGGATGACAATAAAGTTCCTCTTGATTTTGTGGAACTTCTAAAAGTGAAGGTGACATTGTGTAAGCTGTACATTTATTTCCGTGAATATATCTGAGTAGAATTTAAGGTATTACCAGTCGACAGTATTCCAAGTGCAGTTCTATCAAAACTGTACTCGCCCACAAAACCGACTAACGGTAGTTAATTTATGAACTTCTTATTACACTGTTGTTTCATAGAGTCTGAGTTCCACAAATGTTGTGATACTTGTATGTGCTTGCCTTTGTTGACTGCCATGGAAATCAGACCGAAAAACTTTCTGTCTAGACTTTGCATCCGTTGAAATCCTTCGTATGTATAATTTATGTCCTTGATTTCCTTCTTGTGCTGTTCTTTGGCTTTTTAAACATATAAAGGAGTGTGAATTGCTTTTGTCTGTGAAAAGTGGTGTGTTAATAAACCTACCTCGCCTTGCCTTGCTTCTATGCATATGTGTGAACAGGTTTCAGCAAATTATTTCAAAAGCGATGATGTAATCCCTTGACCAGCTGTTCCAGACCTGGGCCATCAAGCAAAGTAAAAGTAACAGAATGCAGAGATAAGTGGGTTTATGCTGACTTATATAAACAACCTATATCAACCACATACCCTCCTGAGACCCAGCAATTCATTTTAGTGGACATGAGATAAAGACCTCCTAGTTAAGCATAATTCATGTAATCTATTTGAGTCTCCTGAGCTTTCTAATGATGCGCATTTGTGATGTTGTGGCTAACAGTGCTTGGACGGTGAGCATTCCTAATTTTCATGATGATAAGGGAGATACGTGATTATTTTTTTTGCAGATTTTATGTTTCCATTGCTAATAATCATACTGTTTCTTCAATATGAGAGTCTAAACTTCATATTTGACAAGATTTCAGAAATGTGCAGCAACTGTAAACCTTTAAAAACACAACTTTAATTCATAGTCCTCTATAACAGACATCAGGACTTACTACCTCAAGTTTTATCCAGTTTCCGTACAGCAGGCATCGCTGGGGTAATGAGGCAGAAAGGGTTTTACTCAGACTTGTGGAGGGGGAGTCAGACGTAGAGCTGTGAGGACAAGAAGTGGAGGATGTCCAGACAGTACAGCTGCTCAGAGGAGGACATCTCAGCTTTGAAAGAGCCTGAGCAGAGACAAAGTGACGACACTCACTGTCCCTAATGGTTAAGAAGCCATGTGTAAGCTAGAATTCTGAATTACAGTTTATATATATATGTTTATTTATTTAAACATATTCACAGTGCTCATACATATATATTTCCACTATGTACATATATATACATATATTCAGTGTGTTCACACATATATATACTTATATAGGTTTATTTATATATATATACACATGTATTTGTATTATTGGCACTTTTTATACTGTTGTATTATAGCCTTTATTCTATTGATTGTGCTGCTCTTTCCGTTATACTGTCCACTTTCTGCCATAGCAATGCAAATTTCCCACTTGTCAGACTAGTAAAGGTTTATCTTATCTTATCTTAAGTTGGATGTCCACACACACACACACACACACACACACACACACACACAAAAGTTTGATTTGACAAAGTATTGAACTGGGTGATTTATATAATTAATTACACATTTGCTACAAGTGTATTAAACCATACCTCTCCTTTCTCTTTCAATTACATTGTAAACCTGCCTTAACTGGAACTTACACTGGAACCCTCCTGATGAGTTCTGATGAGAAAGTGTAACAGAAGTACCGAAATGAATACGATATCATTACATTTTGTGATCGACCAAGATCAAGTTTTCACTACCAGAGCCATATGATAAAAATATAATGAGTATCATGTTTTAAAAAGCTGTAAACTGTTACTTTCTACCATAATACTTAAACTACCTAAAAAAATCTCAGGAGATTTTTAGACTATTAACTATCAAACAGTAAAGAAATATCAGACCCATACAATACACCAGGTACAATACTGATCTCTATAATATAACCCTGATCTCACGAAAACAGCACCCAGAAGACTTTTGACTGAATAAAATCGCACTTACTTTCTCAAACCATAAGGCTTTCCCCAAAAAACAAGTTAAAAATAAAATGTCCCTTTAAAACCTCTCACTAGCCGTATACTCATTAACTCACCTCACAAACTCGACGCAGTCCAATCAGCGTTCGAGACGTTGAGAAGGTTCGGCCTCAAATCCTGATGGACAGGGGTTTTAGCCAATCAGCGCGCTGGATGCGGCGTCGGCGTCATCGGACGACACAGGCAACGTGGAAGCGAGTCCATGGTTGAAGGTGCATGGTGTGTCTGTATGAGGATTTGAAGGGGGATTCTCAGGTTCTGTACTGTGTTATACTGATATAAAAGGTTCGATATGATGGAGGGACCGCAGCCAGGGCAGGTGCTGTGTTGGCTGGGCGCTGGGACTGTGGCCTGGCTGACGGCCTGTACTCTTTACCGCCTGCTGCACGGCCTCCGGGTGTGGATCGTGGGGAACGGATCCCTGGTCAGATCCTCCAGACTCGGCACATGGGCAGGTCAGTCCCTCACTCACTCTGTCAGTCTGTCCACCACACCATGGGCTGCACACAGTATCCAGACCTGAGCTGAGTTATGTTGTAGAGGAGCCACATGGCCCTGAATTCTCTATCTGTTAGGCCTAGTCTCTGCTGGGCTTTGTTTTACTCTATTTCTGCACAATACATCGTCTTTATCGCGATGTCACTTTCTGCAATGCTGATATCGCGCAAGGCTGTGACATGCAAATGAGCCTCTATCCAGTCACAATGCATGTTGACCCATCACAGCTCCAGGTGAGTTACTGGGTGTTTTGATGAATTAAGGTCTTCATATAATCCAACAAAAGTTTGATATTAAACCCTTAAAGGTGTCGGTGCATTAATGGGTGGGCCAGATTCTGCAGCCAGGATCACAAAAACTGATTTGAAAATGTTTAGTTGCTTACTACATTACACTGCAATCATTTTGCAGATGCTAGCAATAGGAGGACACGTTCAGGTTTATGTCCTATACATGGACATTGTGAATGGGAGGGAGTAAATGTACCATTCAAAAATATTTACAGGCTTTAGGCCTTTTGTTATTTAAGGAAAGTGATGTTATAGGCCCTTTAATATCATGAAAGGCTTCGCAGTTGCAGCATGTAGCAGTAAAATCTCAAGCCTGAAATGATGCCCATATTGTGCAGTTCATTGTTCACAATAAACGTGAGGCATGAAGATCATAGGTCAGAGACAGGCACTATTTACACAGGATACACACATCACTGATTATAAACAGCAGTTTTTAAGTAGTTTATCACTTGTACCTGTAACTTCACCTCATACCTCACCCCTTATGGATCTCAAACTGGTCCACTGGTCCACATTGTGCCTCTATACAAAAGTGCTGCAAGTTGGGTTGGACCAAATGTCGACTAAATAGGGGTCCCTGAGACCTGGTCTAAGAACCTCTGCCTCTAATTTAAATATGTAAATAAAGGCCTGTGGTGTTTTTTTTTTTTTTTTTTTTCCCAGTCATTTTTTTCCACTGAAGCCTTTCAAAGTTAGTTATTATTTTTAAGGTATATGTCAAAGTGAAGTGATGAATTCTATTTTTTAATTGTAGTATTTGTATGACAGTTTCAGTATTAACTCTGAAATATAAAATAAAACACTTCTCTTCTTGAGGGAGGGGGCTGTTCATTAAAACACTAGGTAATAAGAACCTAAGCATGTGGAGAAGCTGTTTAAGAGGCTTTAGGTGAGACTGGGGACCTTGAACTAAAGCCACACTCATCATTAGGAGGTGCAAGTGTGATCAGCAGTAAATATTTATAAAACTGTCGACGTTTTCTTTGCACAAACTCTTTGCCGGATAATTGTACATTAGAACAAAGTGCTGTAATGGCGTTAGTAGGATCACCTCATCTCCTCCTCCGACCACTCTTGAGCAAGAGCAGTAGGTGGAAGTCCAAAAGTCCAGCTAGCAATGCAAGTCATGCTGTGGCGTGCCTCACTGGAACACATGCTTTCACTTATCTGCTGAATGCTCTTTTACTGACAGCTGTTCAATTGTACCAGCTCCACTGAGAACATTTAGAATAAAAGTCACTAGGTGAGTTCAGGTTCTGGGAAACTCCCAGCGTAACACCTTGTTTGAAGGCTATCCAACATAGGGAGGTCATAACATGTGCATAAGCTTTGTAAAATGTGTATAAAAAGCAACTATTGAGCATGTATGAACAGCTTATGCCACGATAGCTTATGCCATGATGACAAGACAGTTTTTGATGTAAATTATATTGACATAAAAGGACTTTTGTTCCAGTTATAACACTGTTATGATGCATCATTTTCAATTAATGGAACTGTGAGGCCTGTTTAGAACACCATACATCAGTTTTTCACAAAAATATGTTAAATTAATGGGATCTGTGCGTCCTCAGACGATGTCTTTCACTCTCTGAGGGCCTCAAAACTGATATATGCTATTAACTAGGCCTCGACCTTGTAAGTTTTTTTTTTTGAGAAAGATGCTTCATAAAAATGTTGTAAATAGAACCAATGTCTTTAGGTCCTTATGTCAGTATGTCATTTACTTCACAAACATTGTCGTATGTCACAATCTGAATTGTGTCATGAACTGCTGATAAACACTCGAGACCTGATTTTATCCCTTAGAAATCATTGTATTTGTAAAAATCTTACTTCAACAAATATAAACGGTGAAGAACAGTCTAAAAGTGTGGTTTTTGTTCTCCTGCACGCTCACTGTTTGCTCCCCTTTGCGCGCCGCTGCTTGGCTGCGCCACCGCTTGGCCGCTTTCTGGACCCCTCTCCCTCTGGGGGCGGAGACTGTCCAGAAAGTTCTCGCAGGTTAAAACATCTTAATTTCATTTGTTTCTAAGACTGCGTTTCTAAATAAAATAAATGGGCATTTTTGTTCTTTATGGCCTTTTGTATGTGACATTTTTAAAACCCCAGTAGCGGTTATTATTATTATTACATGTTGTTTAAATTGCAATGACTTTGGTTCTGTGTGACATAGGAACACCAAACAAAGTTCAGCATAACGTCTGACACCTCCAGCATCAACACAAACTTGGGCAACTTCCAAATAAGGAGTTGTTTGGCCATGTGACGACAATGTACCATTTGTTGTGCTGCCATTACAGATCTGTGCCGCTTGTGTTCTAAGGGTTAAATAAATGATTCACTGCTTATGCATGTGTTATGAACTCTCTATGTAGGTAGTCTTCAGAATAAACCCATGAATACCTGGTTCCCTTTAGAACATTAAGAAGTGATCACAAGCAGAAAATGATCTCTTTCAGGAGTTCGTGTTTACAGTTGAACCAGATTCAAACTGAAGAATACAGGGAAGTCTCTTTCCACAGTCTTTCTCCCATCCTGTTCACAGTCATTGTCATATCTGTGAAAACACAGACGGCTTTATCAGAGAAGCAACACAAACAACAAGCCAGTCAAATCCTGGCAGCTTGACTGTCTATCAGAAGCAACCACAAACAGTCCTGATTGCACCTGCCTGTTGAAGATGTGGGCTGTCCCAGAAAATGTAAACGTGTACAAATGCACGAAATGTATCCAGACTGTGTAGTCTCCGGCGAGAGCTTTGGAAACTGAGACTAGGGCTGCCGTGTATACTCGATTATAAGATGAGTAAAGTAAAATTTTATGTTCTTGACAGTTTGGCATAGTGATTAGTTCTTAGTTAGAGCGTTAAATGGTATTTGCAGGTCATTATACAGTTGTGCTGGGCAGTCTGAATGTTGTCCACAAGGGGGAGCTAATAGCTTTTGACATATAGTGCTATAAAGTAGGGGTGGGTATTTCAAGCAAAAAATACTTTTTTGATATTAGCCCGACACCCCCAACACTCACACACACACACATACACACACAGAAAATATTCAGTTTAATGACTAATTGAATATTCTGAAATTATGACTCATTCCTCCTAATCAGTGTTTACAGACTGCTTTACTGGATAGCATTAAGAACATAAACCTTTGTTTAGATATGTTTTTTTTAAATATTTTTTAAAATCTGATTTACGAAAGACATGTTCTTGTTACACCTCAAGTGTATTTTCAGCATTATAATGTCTGTGCCAGTTTTTTTCTTCGGTCCTGGTCTGATTGCACTATGTCGATCACTTAATGTTGTTTTCATTTTAAATAGGTGGTCCTCACTCTTCAAGTCACTTTTTCCAGTTGTCATGTTTCCCTAGTTTTATTACCTTTTTTTTTTTTTTTTTTAAATAGTGATCAATACGCCTTTAACTCTGCGTAATGTTTTCGTTCATTAGTGTTCTCACTACAGTATTCAGTATGAATTATGCGAATATGCCACACAACCATTGATAATCCCTGGGGTGTCAACCAATCATGAGTGTTGATATGCTAATAAATACAGTCAAACTACCATTAATGTAACTCTTATCTAACAAAAGTGAAAGAAATCAGCGATTCCTTCACTTTTGTTATATAAGGTTCATTCAGATCACTGTTTTTTGTCTGTTGAGCCAGAGAAAACTCCTTGTCTAACTCCTTGACTTAATTGACATGTTACTACTGTTATTTGCCCTCTTACCAGTGACCTTAGCCATCTGGCTTCTTTCTGTGTTCACCAGCTTCGAAAAAAATGAGCCAGTCCCTATAAACTGGCCCCCAAAGCCGTTGTAGTTTTTCAAAAGCTCCTTCCACCTCCAAGATCAAGGTACATCATCTGAAAGGGCTCAGACACGTTTACAACAGATGACGTCTGGTTCATCCGGTATACCATTTAAAATTGGTTCCAAGTCATTTCCGTCATACAGTTGTGCCACAAATAAGCACAGAACTCACAACGTTTAATCGCATCTAAAACAGTACAAATGGTTATCGTGTTGAGTGGCTGACGACAGTAGGATAACACACATCCATGATTAGTGGCGAGGTGGTCATCCAGCGGGGTCTTATGTGAAACACACAAGGGTCTGGGAGTTGCTCAGACCCTGCTGGGATTATAGTTTTCAGGAGACCTTCTACTCACAGTGTAGGAGGAGCTTTTTGTGTTTAACCACTTTTGAAATGTTATTTCCAAAGTTCAGTGTTCATAAACGATTTCAAAAAGATAAAGCAGTAATGACAGATTTATCTATTTATGATTCGGTTCCGATTTTGCTATTTTGCAATAAGTATTTTAAACGTATCGCAGTAGTTCGATATGGTTACTTGTAGTAAAATAAGGCACGACTAACTGACACTAATAGTCTGACAAGTTTCTGTTCATAAAAGAAATGTACCGTGAAGTATACCGAAACGGTCAGCAATTTTAAATACACTGTGATATAAATTTTACCCACGTCCCACTACTAAGATGAAGCGACGATTGTTTTTTCTGTTCTCATTAAAAGAAGTGTAGAATAATAAAGCGTATTACATTTATACGTTAATATTACCTTTAAGTGTACAAAACAAGCTATGAACTGATATTTTCACATTGTGTTATTGCGTGGTAGTTTTAATGCTGTTTTTTTCCACCCTCCTATGCATGACCGCATTCTTTAGACTATATCTGTGCCTTACAACTTTATTTCAGAAAGTGTGTCTTCACTTGGAAAACAAACAGGCGCAAGCTATTTTTACCGTTCTGACAGTTCGCCTTGATGTGTGAACGTTAGTTTCGGTGTGTGTTTCTACTTTTGTGAATGAAGGCGTTTGTTCTTAGCCCAGGGAACGACAGGCCGCGATTGGCTGGCTGAGAGCTGCGATGCGATTGGACATGTGAGTCCTCGTGTATATTCACATCTCTCGTGATGTGCACCCTTTACGACACGTGCCACAGCTCTTCGTTTTGCATATCTCCTCCCATTCAGCCGAACCTCTTTATTCTCCAGCCCTCCTCTCACTCACAAAACAATGTGTGCTCTTCTCCTGCCATCCCTGCATGCACACAATCATACAGTGTCTCTCTCTCCTCCTCCCCCTCCCCCCATCTCTCTCTCTCTCTCTCTCTCTCTCTCTCTCTTTCCTTACTCATCCTGTGTTTCTTGTGTTCTGTACTTCAGTACTATCATTTGAATGCTGTATTTACTGAAATACAAGTCAAGCAATTGCTGGACTGTAAATGTAAATTTGTGTAAAATGTCTCAATATTTTTCACTTTGAACAGTAATAAACAGCTAAAATGTAGCTGCACACTGGTCACTCACTTGTGCTTTACATGTGTGACTTTTTACTTTTTTTTTTTTTTTTTCCCACTTTTTTCACTTTTTATTTTTTTGCCACATTTGAACATGATGCACTGCACTGGTGTCTTTATTTGTGCTGCACCTCATTAATAGAGTGCATTTACTTGAGAAAAATCCACATTGCATTAGTTGAAGCATTGATTAAGGCAAATTTCCATTGTGTGATTTATTTATTTATATATTTTGCGCAAAATGCATGGTGAACACCCATTGCATCATGTACTTCAGTCATGGCCATTCACGTTCCTGCTCCTTCTTATCCTGTTGGTTACAAAAATAAAATGCATTCTGCATGTGTTACCCCCCCCCCCACACACACACACACACACATTCAACTTCTGTGCATTAATCCCAGTTGCACTTTGATTTCTTGTGAATGCTTCATTAATAGATCTTTATGAATTGATGTAATGTTACTGTACTGCACACTTGAAGACATTCACATAGTTCTCCCCCTTTCTGAAAATATCTCGCCTCAGGGAAAACCGAATGCATCTCGAGCTATTTTTAGAGCAGCCAATTTTAAAACCTTCCTTTTGAACAGCGCTGCTGATGTGAAGCAAATAAAGCCATTGAGAGAGGCACGTGGCATCCCATGCTATTTAAAGAAGCATGTTACTGGGAGTGGGGGCCCAGGGGACCCTTTGAAGCTGCTGCTGCAGCATCCAATGAAGAGTGAGGATCCCGCTCTGCGGACGGAGAGGGGTGTGCGATTACATAATACTGCATACACAGGAACGTCCAAGGGCAGCAAGGGATGGCATTTCTTTCTTTTTTTTTTTTTTTTTTTTCCCTTCTCTCAAAAGTTTCCCGAGTTTGCGAGGGGAGGATCGTAGTGTCTGCGGAGAAGAAGATGGAGCCCATGTGGATGGCACACGTAAAGAGCACTTTTGTTTTGTTGGGTTTTTTTTAAAAACGATAGTGGTAAGGCTATGTGTCCCTGTGAAATTGCCTCATGTGTGATAGTCCTGAATAGGAGAGAGGCCCCATTGGCACTAGAGGGGCTATAGTCACTCATCTAGTTTTTCGTTCTTTGGCTTTTACGGCACGCTGGAGGCACGGCGGTGTTTGTGGTGCTGCAACAGTTATTGCTGAGCTGATTAATCTATTGTCGTTCAGTTAATCGGCAGTTCAGTCTGTACCTTGCGCCGCTTCCACTTTTCCCTGCTAAACCTCTGCCATTACTCCAACTTCTGTGCTTATAAAAAGCATTTTTTTTCTCTTATGGTGCAACGAAATAGTATACCATCTCCTACACATATTGTATATTGTAATGGTATATTGTAAGGAATATTATTATTATTGTTTTTTTTTTCCCCTCCAGTTGGTAGTCATTGCCAAATCTCACTCACTAGCTAAGCCCCCAGCACCAGGAGAGTTGAGGCTAGTTTGTGTTTCCTGTATGTTAAGATGCGCCACGTCTTTCAAACTGCTGCTAATGCAGTGCCATTGAACATCTTAACACAGTTGGAGGAGCTCACTAACTGATGGTAGCACCACTTGGGAGCTCCAAGCACTTCCGTTTCTAAATGGTTTTAATGACGTGTTGCATAAACTTTATTGAAGACTAATCAAGTTTGCTAGCTAACAGCCTTGATTTCCTGTTCTGGCCTGGTCCTCACTGAACTAATACTCGAGCAATTTCCAACCTATTCTCTGCTTTTATTCTACCACTGATTACCACAAATTGCGAAAAACTGTGAAAAACCTGACGTCTCGAAACTACAGAGCTACAGTTATTATCCTACCTTTGCAGGTCGCGACAGAATGTCTTACCAAAGCTGTTCTAATGAAGTCTGATCGATATTCAAAAAACTGGAGCCGATAATTCAGTGACAGGTGCCTTTACTTTCCTTAGGTTTTCTGCACACAGCCGCCTGGTGAAAACCTCACAACGTATTGGTAAATTACTGTGATGCAGTACCTTTGATTAAAGAATTCAATAGGTTTTCTGCAAATTGGGATTATTTTCTGTGATAATTGTCTGTACACTTCAGAAGAGACGGATAAAGGATGTCTTGATGAAACAAGCAAACTTCTTTGTACGCCGATATGTAATGGCCATGAAGGTGTTCTGTCCTGTTACGATCAGCTTTAAAATCGCTGCGCTCCTTTAAGGGTCGGCTCCGATCAGAAAGCAGTGTTCACAGTAAAAGTGATGCCAAACACGCAGTCAGCATGCGCTGGTGCTGCGGCTGCACGGCTGCATGTTTGGCCCAGCTGCCGTGGCACGGTGCGATGTCGGCGGAGAGCGGAGTCTAGTTGGTATTCAAGCGCTGCAGCTGTTCCAGACGAGGCTGCGGTGCCTGCCTGGTATTTTTAATCTCCTGTTCTTTTTTTAGCCCCTCTGAATATTTTGCGGCAGCAGCAGCAGCAGCAGCAGCAGCAGTGGCGTGCGCTGAGAGGGGGCGTCCTCACTCATAAGATCATGTTTCAGTTGACCAGATTCTGTAGGTTGTAGTATTTAAAGAGCGGGAAGAGAAAATGGTGCTTTTCCAAATTTTGCTGCACTGATACCCTTTTTTTTTTTTTTTTTCTGGAAGACATCGCAGCTACCTTATTCCCTTATTCATGTTTAGTGTGTTAGCTTTCTTTAAATTATAAAAAAAAATACACAAATGAATCAGTAAAACAAACCAACAAAACAGACACTGCATTAAATAAAATTTTTTTTTTTATAAAAGAATTGTAATATTTTACCTTCTTTTTAATGGACAGACCACATTATGGCTCTAAATGCAGTGTGAATGCAGTACAAATGATAAACCAATAATATAAAGCGTTGTATGTGGTATAAAAAGATCATAATGAAATAAAGATTATTTATCTCTGACAGCCATAATAAAGAATGTACCACTCGTTTTTGATCACAGTGTGGAATGCCCTTCTAAATTTAGCCCGTGCTAAACAAAGCGAGTTCATAAAATGGTTCAAAGCCAGAGGGGGGGGGGGGGGGGGGGGGGGGGGGGGGGGGGGGGGGGGGGGGGGGGGGGGGGGGGGGGGGGGGGGGGGG
>JBBIGA010000040.1:22056297-22082376 GCA_037576975.1 Alestes dentex | reverse complement strand
GTGTGTGTGTGTGTGTGTGTGTGTGTGTGTGTGTGTGTGTGTGTGTGTGTGTGTGTGTGTGTGTGTGTGTGCGGGTGTGCGTGCGTGTTGCACCAGTTCACCTGCTCCTGCACATCCCTCTCAATGAAGCAGGACAGCGTCTGCTGGGGAGAGCCTATGAACGGAGACGGATGTCTGAATGGAATCTCTCTCTCTCTCTCTCTCCTGCAACCCCCATTCATTCTTATTCTCTCTCGCTCTTTCTCTTTCTCTCTCTCCTTTCTCTTTCTCTGTCTGTCTGTCTCGCTCTCTTTCTGTCCCCCTCTTATTTTCTTTAACCCCACCCCACAAGAAGGACAGTAATAATCTAACCTGCAAAAGTTATTCTTTTGCATGACGGTTCCCAGTATCTTCTTTAACCATCTGTCTTCGTCTCTTATTGAGTTTGTGGCCTCTTCTTTTTTTTTTTTTTTTTTGTCCTCGCTGCGAGAGAAAGAAAGGCTGGAAGCTGAAGGGAATGTCTACGTCATGTATCATGTCACTCCATGGTCCGACCGCGTCCTGTGTCTGCTCCTGGTCTTCTCTTTAGACAGTTGCACGTCACACTCCAAATTGGACAATTCACGGACATAAAACCCCTTAAAAGGGCAATATTGTTGTGCATGACTTGAATGTATTAACATTCCCCAAACATTTCATTGTCGTTTCTCGGATGGTGGACTGTTTGTCCATGCAGAGAGGCTGTAGCTCGCAGTGAAGGAGACACTGCAGCTTTGTCCTCCTTGCTTGGGTGACTCTTGATGTCCCTTCTGACGTCACTAATATTTCAGCCGTCCTGCCGTATTTGGTTGTAAGGAGTCTGTTAAAAAAAACAAAAAAACCCAATACTTGCTGCAAAATGTCAAACAAATAGTGTTTGACATCTTGCAGCATTCATCTTTTTATTAATTTGGTCTATGGAGGTAATTAACATGCTATTATTATTATATTTTATTCTTCTTTTTCAGAGAGCAAGTACAAAGTCCAGACCAAAACCATTTCTGCTGACTTTGGATCTGTGGACATCTATTCCAAGATCGAGTCTGGACTGAGTGGCCTTGAAATAGGAATCCTGGGTATGATGCTTTTGTGTTACAGTGCATGCAAAATGCATTTTTTGCAGCCCAGATCTCGGACGGCCGGACTTACCCTCTGCCGTCTCGGTAGTCGTGATGTTTTTTTGTAGTGTCTTGTGTACTGGCTTTGTATCACTTGGGTTTTTGGAACAAAATGTTCTGGGCGTGGACTGTGTAACTGGTTGCTCTTTCTCTTAAGTAGTGGATATTTTGAGTACAGTAGGAGTGTTTCTTTAATGAACGCTGCCCATGCGCTAGCGTTTGATGCCACCTACTGGATCTGAGCTGAACTCATCAGCCTGATCACACACGATAGCGTGAGCGTCCCCTTTTGCTCCGTTCGAATATTGAGTTCACTTTGTTTCTGTTTTATTCACAGTTAACAACGTCGGAGTGTCGTATTCATACCCTGAGTTTTTCCTCAGTGTCCCGAATCTCGATCAAGTAAGCGATGCCTTTTTTAATTGCCTTTATTTGTTCAGTGAGCAATGCACCTGTTCTTTAAAGGGGAATTCCGCCCGAATTTCAAAACTTCTGTGTAATTGAATTGTTGACGTAAATAATTCACTTTGAGTGGTTTGATGTGAATGTTTTGGGTTTTTTTTTTTTTTAGAAGCTCACCGACTTGGATTTCTTTAGATTGGTGGCAATAAGGATATGTCATAGATATAAGCATATAGACAAGCACATGGATATAAGCATTTTATTTACTAGCTCAAAGGAGCAAACCTACATGTGTTTTCTCAGTTACTCTGTAATGGTACTGATGATAAGGTGGTGGTAAATCTAGGAAAATCTGTTTTCTGGTCCTGCTTTGCCATAAACTGTTCTACATGTCTCATTATGAATCATTTTTTAGATGCATGTGTTAGGCCAGGAATTGGTGAGGATAATTTGAGGATAAGCGTCTCAAATTATGGATGTACGAATGTTTTAGGCCAGAAACCTGTAAAACAGTAGTCTTAGGCATCAAGCAGTGCATTCCTAACTACTTTCTGACTTTTTGAAGGAGCTATCAGAGACTCTTCTGACTTCTGATTCCCATCACTGCCACTGTTCTGTATGTTTCTCTAGGATGGGCTGTATTGCACCAAACCCGTGTGAATAACAGAAATAAAAAAACCAAAACAAAACAGAACAATCAGTGGAGTTCCCCTTGAAGCCAGACTGTTCTTCTGTCTTTATGAGTACCAGTGACTTGTTGTGTTGTTAAAATTGATCCTAATCGAAGGCAAATTTTTTCTTATTACAGTTTATCACCAATATGATCAACATTAACGTCACTTCTGTCTGCCAGGTCAGTATGACTTTTTCGACACCACTGCCCAGTCGAGCACTGGGAAAGGACTTGCATGCAAAAGGTGTTAAATACATAAACAGAACATGTTGGATGTGTTCTTCAGTACTGAAACTAATGAACTCAGTCCATTGAATGAGGTCTTTGAATAAAAGCTGGGGACACTTGTGGAAAATGTGAATCGCATTCAGCTTCTTTCCTCTGTCTCTGCTGCCATCTTCAGACCTAAAGTGAAACTGTTGAAGCACTTGACTATCCATTCTTTGCCGTTGTTCAGAGTACACCATGTTCTCTGCACGATCAAGAACAAAGCAACCACAGTCGAGCTGAAAGTGCTGCACTGCTCTTATATTTACTTCATTCCATTTGATCAAATCAAATGTTTTTACTGAGGTAAACCCCTTAAATTCCCAGACGTATAATGTCTCAAGGTGTGCTGTAACTGAATGGGAAACAGTGCAGGCTGGTTGAGGTATTAAGTTATAGGAGAAAGGACTGTAAGACTGGACCTGCTCTGGTCATTTAAAGGGCTAAACAAACCATCTATGTTCTCGGGTTAAAGATAAAACAAAAAATTGTATGAACAAAATAAATAACATGTGTAAACGAAGTCTGTGAAGCTATATATGCCTCATTCTTGACACATCCCCCTCCTTTTCCTCCTCTTCTTTTTCTTCTAATAGATGACTCGTATAGTGCTGCCAAGGATGGTTGAGAGGTGAGTAATTAAGACTATTGGGAGCCTGATTAATCTTTTGGGGGGGGGGCTGTGGGGAGTGTGGTATTTTGCTTCTGTTATTTGTCACACAGTAGTCATGCAAGTGTTGATGCTCAAAGACACTTAACTCTGGATGAAACTTTTTGGTGTTTGAGCCAAGTGATGAAGTGCTGTTTCGCCTTCAGTGGAACACTAGAGGGCACTGCGGTACCAGTCCTTGAAACCAGTTGTTTGAAAAAGGGTCCGTCGTCCTCTCTGCTGTATGGAATACTAACACTGGTCAATCTAATTACAGCATGAGTGTAAAATTCGTGACATTATTGTTTCTTGCTGTTGTAAGAAATTAAACAAGTGTTTTGCTGTTCAAAATTTGTAATGATCCGTTCGTCATGAAATGGTCTACAAGGGCATGTGATGTTTTCAAGTGGTGGGGAAAAAATGACAAGATTGAGGGGGAAAAAACAAGGTTTTCTTATGACAACAATATATTGATAATTCATGAACAAAAATAAGTAGTAATAGTAATAATGAATAATAAAATGAAAAAAAAAATGAAAAATTCTACCACACAGATCTCAAACTGAAGGTTATGGCAAGCCTCTGACCTTTGGAATAAATTGGCAATGAACATGTGTATGTATACACTGTATGGGCAAAAGTTTTGGGACACACCTGTTTTTGGTTTAGGCCTCTTATTTCCAGTGAAGGACAATCTTAATGCTTCAGCAGACCAATACATTTTGGTCATCATGCTTCCAACTTTGTGGGCACAGTTTGGGGAGGAACCTTTTCTATTCCAGCATGACTGTGTCCCAGTGCGCAAAGCGAGCTCCATAAAAACATGGCTGGATGAGTTCAGTGTCCCGTACAGAGCCCTGACCTCAACCCCATCCAACACCCTTGGGATAAACTGGAATGGAGATTGTGAGCCAGACCTTCTCATCCAACATCAGTGCCTGACCTCATAAATGCTCTTCAGAATGAATGAGCACAAACTCCTACAGAAACTCCAAAATCTTGTGGAAAGTCTTCAGAGCAGAGTGGAAACTGTTATAGCTGCAAAGAGAGGACAAACTCCATATTAAAGTCTGTGTTTGAATGCAATATCATTAAAGTCTGTTGGCGTAGTGTGTGTGTGTGTGTGTGTATATATATAATATATATGTATGTGTGTGTGTGTATATATATATATACAGTAACCCCCGCTTAAAGTAACCCCGGTTCTGCAGTCACTGCTTCAGTGTATCGCAGATTTTTTCTGAGCACCGAACTAATAATTGTTCGCGGAAAAGGTAGATATTCTATGCATTTATTTTTGTGATGTCTGGGGCTCGTCCGCCACACCCTGCTGGTTGTTTATGTTTAGGTGCGGCGGTTAGCTAGGCAATCAGACACCTGAATGGAATGAAACTCTGCTGCTCATCGCCGCCCCAAACATAACAACCAGCACAAGGACGAGGGGGTGTGGTGGACGAGGCCCGGATGTCACAGCTGTACTCAGAGGCAGGAGGTTTGAAAGTAGCCAATCAGAGAACGTTATTTATTTCTCCTTGCTGCTGATTGGCTGCTGCCCTGTGATGCATCTGTGGCAGCTGCAGTCCAGAATTTCCCCTGTGGAGCGTCTTGAGTGTACTCATGTTTTTCATTACTGTAGATTAAATTAATTTATTACTGTATTTACCTGCTTATATCAAACAAAATGACAGCGCATACCGAAGAAAACGCCCGTGCATTAATTACAGTGCAGTCTATACAGGAGTAACATTGGTATTTTACATTCTAGCATTGCGGGAGTTCAGTGTAAACTGTACAGTACGGATACAGGTTTACCTTTACATTTTCTTCAAAGGTAATGTATTAAACAGAGATTAAAATTAAATCAGAGTGTTTTGGGAGCATATTTGGGGGCATATTTAGGGTTGACACTATAAAAATGGGCATTTTTAGGCACTTTTTTACCACATCACAATGCTGCAGTTTTTCACTATACGTGAGTGCTCTTGGAACGTAATTTACTGTGTGTATATATATATAGTTGTGTATATTTATATTATGTGCTTAATGAATGTGTGTGTGTATGTTTTTCTTTCTTTTAATTATTAATCTTTCATTTCAGGTCCAAGGGTGTGATCTTGAACGTTGCCTCTGCGAGCGGCATGTACCCTGTTCCTCTCCTCACTCTCTACTCCTCCACCAAGGCAAGTACCCTCTCTCTGATTCTCCATTCGCTCCACTATTCTGTGGCTTATGCAAGAAACTCGCCACCGTTTCTGTGCTGATCAGAAAATCCAGTTGGTAATTAATTTCCCCATTTATTAATATTGAAACAGAAAACTTTGTACTACTTTTGTTGTTTAGGTGTCATTAATACCGCAGTGACATGTTAATTAATAATACACAATCTGCTAATGAAGGTTCATTCATTTACTGAGTAATCTCAATCTACAGCTCACTTCAAGAAACCCCTAATGCTTTAAAAATTCAAGAGGGGAATGGCACAAGTAATCCATTGTACAACCATAAGAATAATACACCCCCCCCTCCTACCCTCCACACGCTTTCAGAGCATACCTCTGAAACGCTCTGTTACTCCCACCTTTCCTGCAAGAGGCTCATTAACCAGCTTGGTCACATTTTGACTAATGTTCACGACACATGACTTAAAATCTAAGAGCAGAATAGAGCGAGAACAGAAGTAATAAAGTGCTTGTATCACTGAAGAAATCAGAATTAGTCTTGTGGGTCTGGTTCCAGTTGCGTGCAGAGGGGAGAAACCAGTAGAAGGACGCTGCAGGACACGGCCAGCTCTGCTCTTCTGTGCAGGCTGGAGTTCCAGCCACTGTTCTCCGGTGAAACATGCCATCTGTCTGTTTAGGTTTTTCAGTACAACTCGACCAATATCTTGGCTGACTGGTAAAATAATCTGATATTAAAGAATGGTAAAAAAAAAAAAAACTCATACACTCATACAGTTTTTCACATTTACAGTTTTACTTTGGATGTAGCTGATCATCCAATGGTTGGGTTTCAGTTTACTTCTTCAGCTCAGAGTCAAACCACATCCAGGTCTTCATTCAGGCTAAGCGACTCATAGATGTAGTTTAGGATACATTATTACTTACTAGAGCTATAAAACTTCTTCTAATGTATTTATAGCTTGCGTGTTCCTCATTTCACTTATTATATATTCTAAAAAAAACCTTGGTGTTTTAGTACCTTTGTAGCATCTTGTTGCCCTGAGGCAACAAACCAAAATCTTTTAGGGGGGCTTGGGTGGGACACATTTTATGATTGATATATTATCAAGGACCCCCAAGCTCCCAGAAACTAGGGTGAAATATTTTTTTTCCTCTTAAAATAAAAATTCATGCCATAGAGGATTAAAATTGATATTTGCTTTTTTGGGTTTGTGTGTTTGTGGTGGAAAGGAAATGCCACGAGACCACCCCACAGCATAACCAACCATGGAGTCAGTGTGGAATCATCAGGGCTTTGCACTGTGAAATTTAATTCAGCTTATTGGCTAATTATGAGACCCCTCATGAGTTAAATTAGGTGTATTACAGAAGGGGAAAACTGTGCCAAGTAGGGGGTTACCTGAGACTACAATTAAATTGATTCAAGAAGACACACTAGTAGTGAAAGTAGTGCTGGATCATGCATTGCCTGCACTGGTATTGGCCTCACTCTGATTAATTTTTAGTTTAAGCTGTTTTAGTTTAAAGGCCCCATATCAACTGGATATTTCACTTTTTTTGAAATACAAGTCTTGATTGTAGCATGCGAACTTCATCAGTGTTCCATAACTCGGAGCTCTCTGCCTACTCATGCATGAAATAATTGAAAACTGGTCATACACTATTTGGACAAACGTATTGGGACACCTGACCATTACGCCAACAGGGACTGCATTCAAGTACAATATTAAGTTGGTCCCTCTTTGGAGCTATAACAGCTTCCACTCTTCTCGAAAGACTTTCCACAAGATTTTGGAGTTTCTGTGGGAATTTGTGCCCATTCATTCTGTAGAGCGTTGAAATTGTTTTGTGTGTCACAAAAAAGCACATGTACGTATATGCAGCTATTCCACCTTTAGCAGTTAAGATCCACCAGTTCATCTTGAAATGATATGTTTTGGCCTAGCTAGACTTGAGAAGGGGGCTCAGTACAGGGCAGCCAATCACAATAAATCAATTTGTATATGTCTGACTTAAAGCAAAGTAGTAAAAAGGCCTGTTTAATTTATTCTTTCATTCATTAATTCTTTCATTCATTCATTTATTCAGTGCCCAAGCTGCTCATCCTGCCTGGGGATGGGGTGGGGGGGGCGTTTATTGGGTGGATGTGGGGTTGTGCTGGAGCCTCTCCCAGCGCTCACAGGGTGAAAGGCAGCTCCTTACAGGCCTGTTTAATTCCAAGAAAGGTTGGAAATGGTTGTGGATGTATGAATTTGGTCACAAAGTGGAAAAAACTGGAGGACATGGTCTCTTTAAATTCCATTTTGTGCCCTATACACAAGACCTCACAGTGCTTCGAACTGTTCCAGCTAGTTCAAAATACATAAACTAAATAAACAGCAGTTTCTTTCTGGGTAATGTTTACACTACAGTATAAGGTTCCCTTAGGTGTAACCGTAGGAGACAAAAACAGGTTTGTTAGACATTCCTCTGTTAGTCGTCCATCCTTTAAGACAAGGCCTCCCTTGTAGGCCGTGAATCAGAGCTCACAAATTCAGAACAATCACGTAAACTCCAACTTTCAAAGCCCTCAGTCTGACCCTGAAACTCTGCAGTCCTGAAGGCCCCATGGCTAAAGAAATAAGCAACACTTCACGGCTTGTTACGTCCATATACGAGTGGAAAAAGGCAGGCTGCTGCTCTGCCTAGGACTCAGTATGTAAAGGCTGCGTTAGTCAAATGCTACAGCTAGCCTCGCCGTCTCTTCATGCTGTATCTTAGCAACACATGCGCAATGTGTGATGTCAGCAAAGCTTCTCCCAGTCGCTCCCTTTGTGAATGAAGTTCGCACCCCGGCGATCTCTCGCAATCACTCTTTGCATTCAACAATGGCAGTGTGTCGTCTCCAGTGAATGAACACTGGGATTTAACCTTGATCACTGAGCGTGAAGAGATGAACGGTTAAAAGAGACATGGACCAGAATAGACAGGGCTTGTTTCTTAGAGTATTGAGTTCTGTTTTTTTTTTTTTTCTTTTTTTCCCCACACTTTTGGAAGTCTATTGCATCTTTCCTTTAAAGCCACCGAGTCACATAACCACCAATTCATCGCTGGCCTGATTTGTCCAGACTACAAAGTCTGGGCCAAAGTTTGTTTGAACTCGTAGTAATTTGAGTTTCTGTGATTTTTGTACGGAAAGCTCTTTTTTGCAATACGATTTCAGTGCACATACTATAAAGAAATGTGAGAAATTACACGTTTACATTTGATTTACAATTGCGGTTTCAGCAGGAAACACGTGCTTGTGTTTGAAGAATTGGGTTTATTTCGATTGAATCTTTTGCAGTATTGAGTGACCAACAATACATGAAATTACTTTTTCGCCAGGCTTTTGTGGACTTCTTCTCTCGCGGGCTTGATGCAGAGTACAAGAGCAAAGGCATCATTATCCAGGTAAGAGAAAGGAAGAAAAAGGATGAAAGAATTATAAAGAAAGAAACAAGATGAAAGTAGCATGGCTGGTCTGTCTGAGGACAAAAGACTCTTTATTTGATGTCATCTGTTGCCTTTGGTAGCTGAGGAGTCTGAGGACGCATCACTGTGCATTTTACGCTGAAATGTCCACATTTTGTAGAGCGTGCTGCCCTTTTATGTGACGACTAAGCTGAGCAAGATCAAGAGAGCCTCTCTGGACATCCCCACTCCTGAGCGCTATGTTTCGGCCCAGCTGAACACTGTGGGTCTTCAGAGCCAGACTAATGGCTACCTGCCGCACGCCATCATGGTAAGAACTTGACACGACTTTCACAAAGTCACTCAGCCTCCAGTAAAGCATTTCTTCGGCTTGCTAGTAAATGCAAGACATTTCCTGGCTGGCTGACCCTGCTGTGTCCTGTATTGACCAGCTGTACTCAAATCTAAGACATATAGATCAATAGACTTTGCCTGCAAAGTTAGGGAGTGGATTAAAGTGGATTATTAGCTTTTGTATTCCGATTTCAGGATATTGACCCATTCCCATTTTAGCCTTTTCTCATTGTGTTTGCTGGAGTTTCGATGTGTGGATGGATAAATGTTTGTGCACTTGTCTAAATTTGTTTACACTGGGCTTGTTTGATGGGGATTATATAATGGAACATATGTATATATTTTTTTTGTCACATGGTCTGTGATATGCAAATAGACCATCCAACCCAATGGTCACCAGCCCTCCTGCTAGAGATCATGCAAAGTTTAGGTTCACCTGTATTTACCATGCTGTCCTCCTTTTACATAACGTTAATGCGTCTGAGCAAGAGGTCTCAAAAAACGATTTTGGATGAAGGAGGACCAGGGTTATTGACCATTGCTTTAAAAAAAATGTGTTCTGATCAATCACTTGATCACAGATGAGCATTCCTGTAGGTATTTTGATTGAGGTAATTAATTCAGATAATCTCACAAGCATATTATTTTGGTTTACATAATACAGTAACCCCCCACTTTCACGTGGATCAGCAGTCGCGGTTTCAGTCCATCGCCGATTTTCGAACCTCCCGTCTCTGAGTACAGCTGCCTGTGACGTCCGGGCCTCGTGCGTCACGCAGCGGTTACCAAGGCAACCAGCCACCAGAACAGAATGAAGCTCCACTGCTCAGCGCCGCCCCAAACATAAACAACCAGCACGAGGACGAGGGGCCGTGGCGCACGAGGCCCGGACCTCACAGTCAGCTGTTCTCGGAGGCGGGAGGTTTGAAATTAGCCAATCGGAGAGCGTTATTTATTTCTCCTTGCTGCTGATTGGCTGCTGACCTGTGACGCTGCAGTCCAGAATTTCCCCCGTGGAGCGTCTCAAGTGTTCTCGTAATTTTCTTTTTGTTCTTCTTAAAGTCCTTTAACACATCTTAACATACACCGATATAATCTCCGCTGTAGCATTTGGTCCATGTCATGCAGTCCTCGTTAGGACTCGGGTGTTCTTTTAACAGTTTAATTGTGGTTTTATTGCTATAGGGCTGGGTGACCACTTCCTTGCTCCCTGCAAGACTTCTTAACAAGATCGCCATGAACATGGGCCTATCTCAGCGTGCACGTTACCTGAAGAAACAGAAGCAGGGGTGAAAAAAAAGAATGGATGGATGGATAAAACAAAGAGAAGACAGAAGTGACAGACCAACTTCAGCTTCTATAAAATTCCTTTTCTTTTCACTGCTCAACACCAAGAGCAGTCCCACTGCACTGCTCCTAATAGGATTACTCATGTGCGATTTACGACGGCCCTTCGGAAAATCCACCATCATTTCAGTGTTGTTGCTAACCACACCTAATTTTGCTACGTTTGTCAATATATTTCTAACTAACTTTGCTAACGGAAGGTCGGAGTACCAATAATGTTCTGCAAGTTGTTTTACAGTTACACTTTTCATTCCTGCGTACGGTGCTTGGAGCTTCTCTCCTGGATACAGTTAAAGTCTAATTCAGAAGTAAATTACAATGCCAGTGCTAGTCCTCCATGATTCTTTGGTCTACAACCAAGCAGAGTTCTTCTGCAAGTCCTGGAGGACCACGACACTGCAAGTTAGGTGATTTCTATATGATTTAACTTGATAATTAAGTGATTAATTGAATTAGCTGCGTTGCAGATGGGAAACCCCTACGTTGTACTGCTGATCTTCCAAATCTGAAGTTTAGAGCCCTGACCTAGTTTCCGGCTTAAACTGTCTCCAGGGAATTGCCCTTTATATTCTAGCACTGGTTTCCCGACAAGTTTTATTTGTCGAATCCTAGATGTGAGCGGAATGTAAAGTACGTCTTTACAAACCTGTCATTCGTCTCATCCTTCATGGACTTTTCCCTGTAGTATTCCAAAGCACTTCTTTCCGTTTTTTTTTTTTTTCAACAAGCAAATGGTCCTTTGAATCAGCTTCATTAAGAAGCATTTCATTCCTTTGACTTTGATCCGTTTTTGATTGACAGCAGTTATGAACTGCATGCACTACATTGAGCATTCCTCACAGGCGGCATTGGTTTCATGCACAAGTGTCCCTGTAAAATCTCTTATGGACGTTTATACAGCTTTTAAACAGGATGTGTTTGCATTGCGGTAAAACAGTGTGGCTGTTTATTGTGTGATTATGACTTTATTGCAACCGTGTGGATTGGATGACGGTACTACTGACGCAGTGCGGTGAGGAATAAACCAAATTCTGTGAATTAAAGCAGTGTTCGGGCCATTGGGGTTTTTTTTTTTTAGCGATAGTATCTCCCCTAAGACAATGCTTTCCGTCAGCCAGGTAGTACCAGAACGGTACAGAAAATGCATTTATCGTTAGTCTGTTTTGTGTTCCCTGTGTATTCGATTGGATTGAGCTCTAGTATAATAGAGTGAGAACGATAGCAACACTTGAGCAGTCAGAATGAAATGAAGCATGATCCAATGTCTGTTATGTGAATGTCAAACTTACTTGGCTTACAACAATAAATGGAATGCTTTCTCATTGCTGTCTTCGAGTTTGAGTCCTGTATTCTTTACGGCAGAGATCAGAATTGAGAGGCGACACATAGGAATACAAATTTTACGGAAGAGCTCACAGTTGACTAGTGTGCTTGGCTTGCTGTTCGAGAGCGCAGGGGGGGACAGATCTGTGTCGGAGAGGAAAGCAGATGGGACAGCAGGCCTGCCAAAATGAGGGCCAAAACTGCTCATAGTCAACAGTTTAGTATTTTCCCTGATTCAACTCATTCACTAATTAACAAGCCCATGATGAGCTGAATCCATCATTTCAGAAGAGGGGAAAATGCTAACCTGGGGTAGAGGGGTTGCTTCGGACCCAGATTGAGAACTATGGATTTACTGTGTGTGTTTTGTCTCGGGGAATTAATTCGAGCTCTGCATTCAGCATAGTGCGCCATGAAGAAACATACCTGCTGCTTTTAATGGGCAGAGCGATGTATTGCAGCTTTAAGACCACAGAGTAATGAGCACCTACATGGTGGGGGGTTCAGAGGGGCATCATTAAGAAGTGGACACTCAACACCACAGTGTAATGCTGCTTGAACTTCCAGACACTAAGTGATTTAAAGTAATAGTTTGGTCAAAAATGTCAACGGCAAATGAATCAATCAGCAGGACATGTGTTGGGACAGAAGTGTTGGGACACACCTGTTTTTCATGGTTTTGGCTTACTGCCAGTGAAGGGCAAACCTAATGCTTCAGCGTGCCAATACATTTTAGACAACGCCATGCTTCCAACTTTGTGGACACAGTTCGGGGAAGAACCTTTTCTGTTCCAGCATGACTGTGTCCCAGTGCACAAAGCAAGCTCCGTAAAGACATGACTGGAGGAGTTCAGTGTGGAAGAACTTGACTGGCCACACAGAGTCCTGACCTCAACCCCATCCAACTCCTTTGGGATGAACTGGAACGGAGATTGCAAATATCAGTGCCTCACCTCATAAATGCTCTATAGAATGAATGGGCACACATTTCCACAGAAACTCCAAAATCTTGTGGAAAGCCTTCGAAGTGGAGTGGAAGCTGTTACAGCTTAAAAGTGGGGAACAACTCCATATTAGTCTATGTAATTTGAATGCAGTGTCATTAAACACCCTGTTGGTGTAACGGTCAGGCATCCCAAAACTTTTGTCCATATAGTGTCTATGGATTAGTTCTTTAGTTTTGCCTTGTTGCTGCAAGGCTAATTTGGCTAACAAGTGGTGGAAGCTTAAAGGAGAATTTTCAGTTTTCAGATAACTGCATGACTGTGATATGAACAGGTCCTCAGGCCGCTCTGATGTGAAATATTTTATTTTTAGTAGAGATCGCTTGTCCAAAGTGTTTAATGCCTCTAAGAGAGGATGCGGTTTGAGAAGGTTTTGGCTTAAGATGTTTTTTTAAAACACATTTCATGATGGTGATCATGCAGCGGCTGAAATGGTGAGTAATGACGCAGTCCTACACGTGGCAGACATGTTTAAATTCCCTGTCTGGGGAAGAACTCCTTACTATGCAAATAAGATTCCTTGGCCCATACTCCTTTTGCTGCCTCTACATAACACGACCAATACGTAAGTTGCTCATACATGTCAAATGTAAGCAGAACAGTATCTTATAGTAGAAAAAAAAACTTTGTCTCTTAGTTTAGACCAGATTTTCTCTTAGTTTAGTTTTGTTGATAAAATTGTCACATGGTGTCTGCAATCACATAAACTGGTATGATTTGACTCTCACACTTACATTGTGAGGCCAGAAGCACTTGTTGCAACTTCTGAATGCCCAGGAGGAAAATAACGTCCAGATCTACGTAGGCCCAAGGGCTATTGAGCTTAAAAAGGTGTTGAAATCAGCATTTAAAGACCTGCTTCATAATACTACACCTTTGACTCTCTGATCAGCAGAATAGGTGCTTATAGCATGTCTGTCATTTTCACCCCGTTCTCCTTGCTGAGCCATATGTGTTTTTTCTTACATATGAATCACACCCCTTCACACCGTAATTACACATATTCTGACCTTATGGAGCTCCGGGCTGTGCTTTAATTTTCAGGTTTCATACAGAGTAGGGTCATGGATGATGCTGTTCTTCCTCTCCTCTCTCTCTCTCTCTCTCTCTCTCTCTCTCTCTCTCTTTCTATCTCTCTCTCTCTCTCTTTCTCTCTCTCTCTATTTCTCTCTCCCTCTGTCCTCCTCTCCCCTCCAGCCAGGGTCCATCTGGTGCCATGGCCTGGAAATAGGTCTTCAGCTCCAGCTCCATCCAACCCACCCACAAACACACACGAAGCTCAATCTGTATCTTTTCCACATCCTCATGTTCAAGCCCTAACAAACAAGAGCTTTGTGCGTACACATCAGGCCAAATTTATACTTGCCCTCATTGTATCTTCTCCATCTCTTCCTAATCAATGAAGCTAATCCCTCCCTCTGATGTCTCTGTCGTCCAAATCCCGAATGTTCTCCCTGCGCTCCAGCCCCCCTGCCTTCTGCATCCCGCATGCGTGTTCAGCTTCCGGGGAGGGGCGGGGGGAGATTCCGGAGGATCGGAATGGAAGTCGGAAGTGTGAAAGGCGCTGTGGGGAAGGAGGGGCTGGCAGGAGAGCAGGCACCGAGAGAGAAGTGAGTGGGAAGCACTGGTCTATATAAAGCATCACTGGGGCGGCTGGTGGTTACAAGCACTCAAGACGGAGACTGAACAAGAAGCTGCGAGGACTACAGAAGGCAGTCGCATCCAAATCTCTTCGGCTTCTTCTGGGCACAGCACTCCTGACACACTTCTAGGCAAGCCTTACTGGCCCTCAAGCTGCCAAGGGTGGACTTTGGATTTGGACTTTGCTAGTTCTTGGAAGAATCAGTACTGGACTGGAATTTGAACAGGGAGAAGTGGCATTCAAGGCCTTCAACTTTCTGTAGCCCTGCAACAGTTGGTGAGAAAGAATTTTGCCAGGCTTCCTTGTGATCTTCACCAAACCTTCAGTCTTGAATCAATGGCCTCAGTGGAGTTGACTCGCCTCAACGCTGTGCCTTCTCACTTGGTAGCTTTGGCCATGGAGGAATTCCCTCAGCCTGTGGGAACTCAGAGGGCTGCGGAGTGCGAGACTGGTCGTCCTGGGCGCCAGCAGGAGAGCCGCTTCACCTGCAGTAAAATTGCAGAGGAGGCAAACGAAGAGGGGACTCTGGACGAGGACCAAGCACGCCGCTCCTTCCAGCAGTCCCTGGAGAGCCTGAGGAGATGCACTCAGGCACGACACTGGCTGGCCTATCAGGACTCCACCAGCATTTCAACACACGGCAGCGTGGACTCCAGTGACTATGAATAATGGAAGCTAGAACTGAATCTCCAGAGATGGACAGCAATGTGGGAGGGGTCAGGGTAGATGCTTCACAGTGAAGCCAGACTGACCAATCCCAACTGGATTTAGACTGGTTTAACTGGTCTCTTTTGTATTATCTTGATTTAGATTTGTGTTTGATAATAGAAGCACAAAACCAACTTATTGGTATTGTATATCTCTTGAAGTATTTGACTGCTGAATGCGTAGCATGTTGCTTATAGTGTGAAAGCTCTAAACGTGCTGCATGCTCTAGGCCACAGGCCCTCAGGTGAGGGACAGTGGCTCAGTAGCTTAAGCTGATGTCTTTAACATCAGCAACATGAATCTTATTTTGTGATGCTATTTTATAAAACCAAAGGCATGCTGAATGTACATATGACTATACACTTTGACTATTTTTGAATAAATCTACATCTAAACAAACGTCTTTTAGTTTGAGCCGTTCTCATCTGACTTCTTTCTGTCTGAAAAGTCCCTTCGGAATGATTTGGATGTTCTTCTTTTTTGTTTAGTGTTTTTTTTTTTTTCATCCAAAACATCATTCATAGCATATGCCTGCCTACTCATGCAGTTTCTACTTCTCCATTTTTCAGGCCTCAGCTAGTTCTTGGTAGAAAAAATGTGTTGCTGACGGAAACCAGAGAATCTTTGTGCTCAGCACAGAAATGCACACTGAATGTTCTTACGGTGCGGAAATTGTCAAGGCTGTACCATGCTTTTCAGTGATCCCGATTTACTTCAGCAGTTTCTGTGGATTCCACAGTGCTTGAGTATTGAGGGCTACAACAGTAGAGACTTTATCTAAACCAGTCATCTAAACACCTGTGGTTAGCAAATACCTGCATTGTTTTGGGGGGCATTCAGGTCATGTACAGACCTGGGATTAAAATTAGTTGTTGTGTGATCTTAAGATGCTGTAGATACAGTCTAAAAAGGGTTCTTTTGGGGCGATGTCATCGAAGAACCACTGTTGGTTTCTTGAGGAACCCTTCTATGGATGGTTCTTTGAAGAATAATTTTGGTAATGAGATGTGCAAGTGTGAACAATCATTTTACACATTTAAACTTTTTATAATATAGTTCCAGTTTTACTAAAACAAAGTGTCCACACATTAAGGCAGTGGTGCTTCAACCAGTCCACCGGGACCCCCAGATAGTCCCGGCCCCAGAAATTCTTGTGTGTTTTGGGAGCACACATGTGGACCCTGGAATTTGAGAACAGCTGCACTAAGAAATGCAAAATAGACAAGAAATCAATACAAAAGGAAGGCTGCCTCCATAACATACATTGCTAGAGATATGGAGCCAAAGCAATTGCCGTTTTGCTACTGTGTCCCATTGCAGCCGACTGGGCTCATCTTGAACACCTGAGTAGCGGAAGAAACTACCAACTTATTGACCAAGTTTCATGACCATGATTTATGGTTTGCTCGATATGTTTTAGCGGAGGAGGGGGAGAAGGAGAAAAGGTAGACTAACAAAACAGAGCTTAGATCTCTGATAACATTTAAGATACAAAGAACAGAAAACACAGGATAAGTAACTCCTATATTAATAAAACATCTAGTGTATATAACCACACATAAAACAAGTGCAATTAAAACGTGTATATATTTTTACCGAAATGAGTTTCTTTGTTGTAGTCTGCGCTTAGCGTTAGTAGGCTATCATAATCTAAAGGTTTTTTTTTTTTCGAATGCTTTTGCAAGCAGATAGACCATTGATTAACTCCACAGAAGTAACAACGCCCTTTGTACAACTGTGACAATCAGTGCTCAAAGCACTCTGCATCGAAAGAGACCACCGCAACATCTTGGCCAACACAGCAGATGGGTGATATTTGAGAATCTGAGCCATGTTCTTTTGGTGTGGATCATTCTTCATGCTTTTTTTTTTCATCCAATTCCAGATTTCCTTCAGCTCTCGGCACCATGCGGTGATTAATTCTCCCCGATTGAAGCTTCCTGCTTCGCCTTGTAGTGCAGCCTGGGTAAAATGTGCCTCTTCTGATACATAGAGAGTAATGTCAGATAATTAGAGTCTTTTGATATGCCAGAATGTTTGAAAATTAGGAAAAATTGATCTCAGGATAAACATGCACACAGATCTCAGATCTCACTGCTGTTGTTGTGCCATACAGCAATATGGCATGCATGCAGAGTGAAGTAGTGGTGTTGATGTGATTCTGAGCCTTAGGACGTTTCCAATGTCCAACTCAGAAATAAGAACGATAGAACACATTGCTTGTACTATTCGAATTAATCCACAGGTGCTGTTTAGTTATGGTTTTACATAAGGGAGTTCATCCTCGGCACTGTGCTAAGAGAACTGTTTTTCATTTTAGCGGCGGCCTCTGGCGAAGGTCATTTCAGAAATGTAATCGCGTGGACACGAATGGACAATTTTTGCAGGGCATAGCATAAGGGCACAACGCAGAGAGAGGCTTAACTATTAATGCAGGGCGGCTGTGGTGAGAGTCACGGCGTTGCTGTGATAAAACAGGGCCTCTGGGGGGCTGCTGATCTTTGGCCATGTAAATGCATTATTGATGTGTTTCACAACAACCTGTTAATGGCAGCCATGCGTGAAAGGTAGTCATGAGTGTCCTGGACGCGACGCTTGCAATTACAGTTCAATCTGATATTGAAAATTACACAGTGCAGAACGTCCTTTGGATCCCATCTCTTTACCAGTCAGTACTGTATTCCCCGATTGCCTTAAGAATGCCTGGAAGCGGGAGGGTCCCTCAGACCAGGTCTTTCGTTTTTCTTTCACGTCTGTCGAGCAGAGCTTTCCCCTCCATTGGGTGTCACTGTTGTCCCGTCCTAATTTCTGTCTCCCTCTTGCCAAGTCTTCTAATCCATGTGTTGCTATGACAAAGACCTTTCCGGAGACGTCCAGAAAATGCACCAGCCAGGGCTCGATCATCCGCATGAAAATTGCCAGACCTATGCTGCTCTCTAGGTTGTCTTTGGCCTTACTTGAACTGCTCCGACTCTTGTGAAATGCAAATGGGGTGAGCTGCGCTCCTCAGCCTTGCATGACGTATTTGTAAAAGGGGGGAAAAAAAAGCCCTGGTTGGGTTGGCTACAGAGGGGCTGAGTGATAGACTTTGATGATGCTGACATCAATAGAGCTCCTTTTGACATGCTGCCAAAATATGTACAAAGCTTCAGTGGTATATGGCCTTTCTGAGACTAATCTACGTGTAATTTTGATGGCTGGCTTTGATCTCAGGCTCCAGTCCATTAGGAGGGTGAGGAGGGAGGTTAATCTATTCATTATTATGGGTCAGGTTTTTTTTTTTCCACCCCTTGCTTCTCAACCGCTCCTCCAACCCCCGAGCATTATTAGTAGAACTATTCATGCAGAGGACTCCTAATGATCAATATACTACACGCACAATCTCATAAACGGCAGCATTCACAAAACAAAGAGATGCTGGCAGGAGCTGTAGCACCCTCCTAAAAATCAAAGTGCCAACAAAGGTTCTTTGCAGGGATGCCGTAGAAAAACCACTGGCACCTTTCAGTGCAAGGGTTTTTAAAAATGCACGTTTTACATCTGAATGATTTTTCTGTAGTTTAAGGATCTTCCACATGCAGTAAATGCTCTGTACCAACTGGAGTATTTTCCTAGAATCACACTCTCAAGAGTATGACGGACGCCGTAGAAAAAACATTACGCTTCATTAAAAAAACAACTTGTAAATGAGATGTGAGTGTGTACAACTTTTAAAAGGTATAAAGAACGTTCTCAAAATGTAACTGTATACCCACTTGAGAATTCCTCTCAGAACCTTCGTAAGTGAAAGTTTCTCTTTAAAGGTTCTTCAAACTTACACATCTGATTTATAAAAGTCGATCTCTAAAGCACCAACCATGAATAGAGCCTTTAGGGACTTAAAATGGTTCTGGCATCTTCCTTTCTGGCAACTTTAACATTTAATAGTCCATACGTCCAAGCGAAAAGAACCATTTCGGAGTGAATGTTCAAATGAACGTTTGATGCCTTGGGAAGGAGAAAATGATCCAACCACCCGTTATTAGACTTAAACTCTCGCACTTCAACAGGGGACTGAGAAAAAGAGTGCGCTCTTGAATGTTCTTTTACGATGAGTCATTAATGAATTGTACTCTTCACCCAAAAGGATGATATGAGCACACACACATGCCATTTCTTAAAAATGCCCGAGCGTAACTAAAGGGTTTAATTATGTTGGCTCTTTACTGTGTATTTGTTTATTCCATTAGCTTACCTTCCTCCGTTGACGGCGCCTATCCTTGGGGCAGAATAAAACTTCAAATTCCTTTTCCATATTATTCAACCTGCTCTAATTCAGAGACCAAGCATATTGGCAGGGACATTTCAGAATAAATTGAGTGTGAAGATTGAAAGGAATTAATGTGTACTTGACTGTGAGCAGAATGCTCTGTGCCGGAGAGAAAGGCTCCGTGACAAGGACAGGGTTTGTACGGTGATTTGTACATTAAAGGTTGACTTAGCAAAGTCAATAATTGCTCCCCACTCTGGGGACTCCTCTGTCTCCAAGCAATCAACCCTCTCTATTCGATAAAAAGACCAGAAGACAATTTCCAATACAAATAGTGTCCACCGTTTCTTGACCACCGTCAAATTTCATAGACTGTCTGGAATTAGCCAAAGTGATGTACCATTTTCGTATCAAGGAGTCTGAGCTATGACTTGAACTGTCTTTATATCGACCAAATAACAGACCCTGGGGTAGATGAGCGGGTTATAGGTGTTTTTCTCTGTGTAATGGGTGTAGAGACCTGGGGAAGAAATGTTTTAGCCCAGTTCTACACAGCATTTCAGTTGACAGCTATGCAGTTTCTATACATCTGCTTAAAAGAACCTCTGACCTTGTAGCCCCATATTGATCGTGAGTAAAAAAAGGGATGTGTGACTCATACACTCGTACCTGTGCCTCGCACACTACCATGACACCATCATGTCAGTGTCACTGCTGTGCTGAGAATGATCGGCCACTCAAACAATATCTGATCAACAGCTGCCCAGCACAAAATACAGGCTCCAGAAATGGTTCTTTTCATAAAACAAAAGAAGAACCATTTTTAGAAATGAGTGTGGAACCTTTTGAGACTTCGCTGAATGTAAAGGTTCTTGGGACAACCCTGAACCTTTACACAAGATAAGCTAAGATAAGATAAACCTTTATTAGTCCCACAAGTGGGAAATGTGCTTAGTAACGGCAGAAAGTGGACAGTACACAGTTAAGAGCCGCAAAATTAAGAAAAACAATAGAATCGAATAAAATAAAACTAGAATAAAGTACTATGTCACAATATTATATAAAATAAAATTCTCAATTTACAGTCTAAAGATGTACAGTTTAACATCTAGGAATATAGTGTGTATAGCTGTATTGTACAAAATATACATATATGTATGTAAACTGTAGGCAGACTAAATTGCACAATTTAGGATAAAATACACAGTATAGTATCACAGTATAGTATGAAATAAACGTTCAGATGTACAGTCTAAAAATGTACAGTATATAATCCAGGAATACAAATATGTACCATTATATTGTAAAAATATACATACAGTATATGTATGTAAACTGTAGCAAGTTGTGTGCATGTACACAGTGAGTATGAGATGTGTAAATGTGGAACCTTTTGAAGGATCTTTACACTAATATATCTCATTTACAAACACAGTTCTTTGGTGGAAACTGAAATGATGTTTGCATGGCATCATTCAAAGAACCTTTTGTGGTATCTTTTTAAATGAGTGTGTGGTCAGAAACTGACTAATGATGAATGGAGTATAGAGGAAGGCTGGTAAATGGTCCAGCAATAGGTGGGCTACAGTGTGTGAATGGGCTATGTACCAAAAGGTTGTAGACATTATTGAATTCAACAACCTTAAGGTGCCCCCCCCACTGCTTGGTTGTATAGACACAGTTTGGTTGTATAGACTCACCTTGAAAAAGAAGCATAGAATGGGATGCCAAACACGTGCCTAAGGCCACTATAGAGAGGTGTAAAGCCCTCCCAGTATTGGACTGTGTGTAGCTTTATTTTCTTGAGTGTAGAATCCCAACCCCCTGCACATTTTAGTATTTAATGTCTTAGTGGTGCTCACAGTATACCTAATTAGGACATTAATAAGTCTTTCCTGTTGCTGAACCATGTGTTGGACCAGGGGAGCGGTGCTCCAGGATCAGGACTGGGAGTGCTCTGGAGTAATGGAACTTCATCCAGTTCCTTTGGGATGAATTACGGTGGTGTTTGTGGTCCAGCACTAATCATCCAACATCAATTTCTGACCTTACTAATGGTTGCGGTGTTCTGACATCTAGTGAAAAGCCCTCCCAGAAGTGTTAAAGCTTTTATGGCAGCAAAGGGGGCGCAGCCCACCTATTATTACTATTGATTTCGAAAGAAATGTTGAACGAGTAGCTGTCCACAAACTTTTGGACCTATAGTGCGTATGGTTGATCTGTAAGGTAGGCACACATCATTAAGTGGAAATGGAGGATGTTACTAAAGTGGACGCTGTGTTTAAATTTGTAATGAATAGTCCGATGGATGTAAATGATTCAAATACAATGACATGGCTGGGTTTTAAGGTTGTCTCACAGGTCAGGAGTCTGGATTCAACCACAGAGATGCACTCCTAATGAGGCTGTCAAGGGCAGTTAGCCATTAGCGCATAAACAGCTTTGTTTCACAACGTGAAATTAACGCCATAGATGGGACTATGAATAAATACACCCGCATCTTAGAAAGGGAAACGGCTGAAAATAGCCCCCAATTCTCACATATCTTGCTACTGGATGGTCTTACATCTTCAATCACATGTATGTTAGCCTCCCAAGATGGCTATCAGATTTTTGTGTTTTAATATTGAAGAAAATGTGTTTCAGCATGATTTTTTTGGGGGGGGGGTTCTTTTCATCTCGGGGCCGCAGACAAAGGAAATCTATGGTAATGTTTGGATGGGAGATGAGGCTCTATGGGAAGAGTGATAAGAGACATTATGATCAGAGGCATCAGAACTGAGCAGGAAATTAGCCAGCGATGCTTTTCAGATCTCTATCGCTCCCTGAATGATAGACCATTACAGGGGGTGTGGGTTTATTGGCGACATGCTTAACAATTTAATGACATTCTTTCTTAGAAAATGCGCCTTTAGTTTTATTTTTTCAGTAATTTGCACAGAGACTCAGAGGTCGGAGAAAATGCTACGATTCCACAGTACTGAGTGGCATCACTGCCACTGCTAATGCTCTTTAGAGGTCAAATACACACTTAGCAGTGTTCAGAGATGGAAACGCCATTAGTTGCCTTACTTTACTAAAAGTCCACCAGCAGCTTCGTGGAAAAGTTTTTTTTTTAAGCATTCGACAGGCTGTCAGAAAGTTTTTGAGGAAGAGTTTGTATTCTGCAGTCTTTGTGTTGTCATGTTTTTTACAATGCGGAAATGATGCATCTTTCATTTATTTTTCTCCAACTTCGGAATGGTCATTGTTTTCCCATGAAAAAGCAACACATGCTGTGAACGGCTTTTGATCTCCAGTTCTTACCTAGCAGGCCTTCTCAAAGTTCACAATCATTTTTAGATTTTTGGCTGACACTCACTTTCTCTCGAGTGTGGACACTAATCCAGCAGTGCTTTTTCTCCCGCCTGATACATGTTGTCTAAAACTTCCAATCTCTCCAGCATGAAATGTAAATGTGACATTCTCTTGCACGACAATATGCCGAAGGCCCATTGTTCGGTTCTTCCCAAAACATCTCCTCTCCTATCCCAACGGTTCAGCAGAAGGGGGTCAACTTCTGTTTTTCATTACTTTCTTTTATTATCCATTGGGCTCCCAGTCGACACATCATTCGGTGTGTAATGAAATCACAAGACCTCTTGTGATTAGTTTCCTCACACCCCTGGGGAAGGAGCGAAACAGGAAATACATTAATCTACATGCGTAAACACTGATGAAGTACCTCTCTCTCCGACTAGCTGAGCACATTTCAAACTGAGGTAATCTGGGCTCTAATCACAGATAAATGGTACAGGCGATGGAAAAAAGCACTCAGGATTCAGTATGCTTCAGGAGTGCGAGTCAACCTCCATCACACCCATATATAAATAAGCACGACCGGCTCTAATATACAGTTCTATTATCGTTGCCCAATATTTCTTTTCGTGGGACTGTAGGGGAAAGCGGAGGACAAACCAATGTGGGCCAACATGTAACGCGGAGTGTATGTAGTTCAGGGTTAAGTTATGTCCTTGTATCCCATAGAAACATCATCTGCTAATTCTGACGGGAATCAGACGGATATCTTGCAGGAGCTGTATCATAGCATTCATGCCTATTGTGGCTGAAGCACTGTATAGGTAGGTACATGTAAACCACTCACAGTGAGATGCTCCCAGGCTCGAAACAGCCTCCACATGAGTGTTGCAATAACGCCTCCCACAGAAATCAATGAGAGAAGTCTATTAATATTCATATAAAGTCAGAACTTAAATTTTCGGATTTATATGAACAGATTCACCAAACGTGCTACATTTACCAAGTGAATAAAATACATTTCAGTCGAGTCGAGATTTCCTTCTACTACCTAGTTACGGATACATTTGCCAGAGCTGGTCCCTTTTCACGAACCACATTTATTTTATATTATTTATTTATTTTATATTTTTAGATATGCTTGTGTGGTTCAAAAAGCATATAATTATAATGAATTTGCTTTGTTTTGCATCAATGAACCCAACATTTTAATGACTGTTACAACAAGCCCCCCGTCTGTTAGAATTAAGCCCACCTATGAGGTTAGTTGTAACGTTTGCACTCAGCATTTCCTGCTGAATCGTCGGGAAACATTATGTGTCATGGATTTTGTTTGTAGTAGAGATGCGTGTGGGGGCGGCTCATATACAAAGAAATGACCATTTTTGCCCATATACTTTTAAAATGATCAAGCAAAAGCAGTGTGTTAGGTTGTTCCGTATGCTTCCCTTACACCTTGTTTGAGGCCTTTTTACTCCGACTGACATTGTGAAAAGTTTGCTTAAAAACAGCAGAATATTATTAGACTGAAATCTTATAAGAGAAATGATTGACAGAGAGAAAAGGTCTCAGCAAAGGGTGATCCATCTTCAAATTACTGGCATTAAGTTCACATTGTGGAAGATAATGTCATTTCATGCCTAATCAGCTAATGGAGCCCAAATCCATTTTTACCCAAATAGAAGACTCTCTCTCTCTCTCTCTCTCTCTCTCTCTCTCTCTCTCCCTCTCCCTCTCTCTCTCTTTCTTTCTCTCTCTCTCTCTCTCTCTCTCTCAATCACTCTCAGTATACACACACACAGTCTCACAAACTCATTCACATTAACTTAATGGCAATACAGACAAGGGACACTAATGAATGTAAATGCAATTTATAGGCACCTCTCACTCAACGCACCTGAAACCGGAAGCTCGTCTGAAGAGTGATGAAGTGATTTTCTCAGTGTAGACTGACCACACTACAGTGAGAGGAAAAAAAGTGACGCACAATTAGAACGCCATGTTTCCTGGCAAGCAAAGTGTGTGAATGATAATTACTCAAGGTCTGCTTCTTTTTGTTTAGAAAAGAACAAGCTGCTGTAAAATCGACAGTTCAGAAGCAGTGTCTGCAATCGAAATCAGATTAGCTTCCCATTCTGCAGATGGCATCAAAACAGGCTCGCATCCGAAGTTGGGGTGCACGGATCGATGCTGAAGTATCGATACTCTTAATCCTGACGTTTCTTTTGGAGAATTGATCCTCCAGTGAAAACATCAATACTAATGTTTCTTTAAGCAGTAAACTGAATATCCATCTTTTTATGTGTTTCTTTGCTAAAAAGGAAAAGATAAAGCTGTAAGAGCAAAAAAGCTATACTTCCGCCCTTTCAGTTTATGTGACAGGTAGGTAGTTGAGACCACACCCTCAACACATATTTGTACTATGAAGGCTTGTGTGAGTGCAGAGAACGTTGAGAACTTTGAGAACTTCTAGTTTAAACTAGAGGACTGGACCACCTGTGATGAAGAGAGACTAATCCTGAAAGATCTGCATCTTCTGGTGTAGCCTTGGCTGGACCCCCTACAGTTTGCTTGGGTGGGGGTGGGGGTGGGGGGCTTAGAGGGGCTCAGGACTGTCCTCTCACCCTTCCTCTTCACCCTCTACACGTCTGACTTTAGGTACAGGTCTCAGTCATGTCACCCGCAGAAATTCTCTGATGACTGGATCAGGGATGGACAGGAGGATGAATACAGGGGTAAAGTGGGCAGCTTTATTGAGTGGTGTGAGCTGAACCATTTACAGCCAAACATCACAAATGTTGCGGACTTTACAAGTGAAAGTGACCATTCTGTCATACGTTAACACACCACAGCACACAGTGTGAACAGCACGAAATTCAACTTCTGCATTTAACCCATTCTCCAAGTGAAGCAGAGGGCAGCCAGGAATACAGCGCCCGGGGAGCAGTGTGTGGGGACGTTACCTTGCTCAAGGGTACCTCAGAGGTGCCTAGCGGTCATGGTAATTGAACCCACGACTTCCTGACCGCAGGGCTATCAGAGGGACGGATGTTGAGGTGGTTGAGGACTACCAGTACCTGGGGGTTCACACTGACAGTAAACTGGACTGGTCCAAGAACACAGATGTTGTCTTCAAGAAAGGGCAGAGCCGGCTTTATCTACTGAGAAGGCTCAGGTCTTTCAATATTTGTAGGACAATGTTGACAATGTTCTATCACTCTGTGGTAGAGAGCGTGGTGTTTTTGCAGCTGTGTACTGGGTAGGGCATTAACGACTTCAGATATTTTCAGGTCGACTTACGGTATCCGTCAACAAAGTTGAAGTCGACGTCACACACACGCAGAGGAGGAACACAGGTGTCCAACACTGAGCAACTTTTATTAAAGTTCTCTGTAACATTAACAGTCAACATGACA
>JBBIGA010000040.1:22033432-22056197 GCA_037576975.1 Alestes dentex | reverse complement strand
TAACAGTCAACATGACAATTAAACAAAACAAAACAAAGGCTGATACCTTGAATGTTCTGGTAAATTTAAGTGTACAGCAGAAAGTGGGATCAGTTTAAGCCATGCAACCACTCAGCGTCCTCTGGACTGGATGACTCTCTGCAGTGCTAGCGTTAGCCATGTTAGCTAGCAGTTACTGTACTTTAACACCGACTTCGACTTGCAGATTGAGCAGGTCTCCGTGCTGTTTGTGTCTCTAGAGTGAAGTATCTCCACACATGTCATGTGTGTCTGTCTCCTCTGCTGCCGTGTCTCTCGTCTTGTTGTGGTTTTGTGTTTAGATTCCACTCGCGCAAACGGTACCGCCCTTTTTATGAAGGGGCTATAATAATTGGTTGAGTCAAGGAACGCGTGTCAGCGTAAGATAATCATAGCCAGAGATTGTATTGTGTCTACAAGCGCATGCAAAGAGAGGAAAACCACAGACAATTCTCTTTTGTACAAGCTCAAGAAGTATAATTGTAATCAATTGCATAATTGTAGTCATTTGTTATATCATATTTGAGTCTATAAAATTCAAGGAGACTACTAGTCTCTGGTGAGACTAAAACTGGAACCTCAGAGCCTCAAAACCTACTTGCTGGACTGAGTAATGGCTGTAGATGATGAGAAGGAACACTGATTGCTCACAAAGTTTTTGAAAGAAAAGCTACCATTACAAGCTATTAATACAATCCCCTGCTGGACGTATATTGAAAGAGACTAACTAAAACACTTCAGATTATGGTTATATACAACTTTGTTGCTCTTCCTCAGACCTGAATTTGAGGCAGGGACTTCAAAATTCTCCATCAAACTAGTTCTATCAGATCAGTTTTGCAGGATGGAGTCTTGTCATGGACCATTTTAATTTATTTTCGCCTTACATTTTTAATGGGATTGAGATCCACATTATTTGCTGGCCATCTCATTGAGCTGATCTGACTTTAATAAAGTAAAACGTGAACACTATTTACTCTCTTGGGAAATCATAATGAAAAAAAGACAAAATCCTTTTTTATCAAATGAATGAAAGAAGTGTCCAGCATCTGAGACTGCACGTCTGCAGGTAATGATTGTCTTAGCTAGTCTCTTTCCTTACATGCAACTTCATATCATAAATGACTCGGGGAATTTACAGTTTTTTTTTTCAGGCAGTCATCATTTTATGTTTTTCTGGAATGGCTCCAGACAAGAGTTTTAGCATCATCTCCTTGGCTGATGCAGATTCATGATTCATCACTGAATATCACTTTCATCCAGTCACCCGCACTCCATGATTGCTTCTCTTTAGTCACTGTCACCTTGTTCTCTTCTGTTTAGGTGTTAGGGCTGGTTCTACTTGGACTTTTCTGGATAGAAGTCCCATTTCATTCAGTCCGTTTCTTACAGTTCTGTCAAAGTTCTGTACTGTTTTTTTTAAGGTTGATTTTGAGGAATTCTTTCTGAAATACCAACAAATAGTCACAGCCAATAAAATGCTATGTTAGTATGGTGATATTGTCCTGGATACCTGGAGGTAAGCCCATTCCTGATCTGCGCTGAAGGCACATTATAACCTCCGTTAAAACATGGATTTCCTCAGGAAGGCCCCAACTTATCTGTGAGCAGAAGCAGTTCATGCAATGAGCCTAATTAATCGTATCAATTTTAGCAGACATGAAGATCCCAGAATAGGATGGTGGTGACTAAACTGCTTAATAATAGCCGTGACTAAGCATCGCAGCGAAAACAGTAGCTTCAGAGCAGCTTCCGTCAGTCCCAGCACTTCCCTTCAACACATGCTGCAATCCTGTCAGCCTAGATTAGGAAACAGAAGCAAAGATAAGAAGGTGGGCCTATGAAAACGACAGTACATTTTCAGATGAAACGAATCAAGTACACTCTTATGTTCAGTCATTTCCTACGTAATGGTTTTAACACATGACCTGGTCCTCGGTAAGTTTCCTGATCAGATAAAAAGGTGTGAGTGTAGCGCTAATAGAGTTAGACCCAGGCTGCATTTGCATGTTCCATGTGAACAGCAGTACAACATGGTGGTAATAAACAAAATAAAAGTCATTTTTGGCATCCAATTGTTCATGATTAAGCTGCTCCCCTCAGATAGCACTAATCATGCCCTTTAGGTGAAGATAACTCTTTCTGAATGTTCCTGCAGTTTGGCTGATTTGAATTGTAAATTGACGATCACAGCCGCTTTGCCCTAAGTGTACTACAAGGGCGGCTCAAGTCTGAACACTTCATAATTCAGGCCTCCACTTTACAGCTGGAAATGTGAGGAGGTTTTAGACATCTGCAGACACCTCAGTACAAGTGCGTCCGGCTTTGCTGAAACTGCTTGCCTCGTGTTTTGTCTGTACATTTTTTAAAACATTAAATGCGAAGCATGTAGCTCGTTTATGCAAATGCGCAGCATCGACGGTTTCCAAAAAAGACTTGCAGGGGGCTACGCTGACCTTTGACCAGGCCTCATCTAACATGCAGATCCAGCCACTCCAAACACAGGTAATTAGTTCAGTGTTTGCAAGGATTTTAATGGCACACTCCATGTTTTGGCAAAGAAGTGCGCTCTGGCACAGAACGGCTTTACTGTCGGCCATTTCCATCCCCTCTGTTCTTTTCTCCAAGGGGAAACTTAGCGATAGCAAAAGCGATCTGTCCTGAGGTGCCTCGGTGTCCGTTGGATTTCGTCCATGCTTTTTTTTTTTTTTTTTTAATGGGCATCTCATTAAGGGGAGCAGGTGCAAAATGCTTTTAGTTAATGGCTAATGCTAATGGTTACACCCTAAAGACGGGATGTCTCATAAGTGGTTCTGAGTCGCACGTATAGCAAAAATAAATTCAGAGAGAATGACAGTTAGAAATGTGAATTACAAAGATATGTGAATTGTAGGACTAACTTCCTCTTATCTCATTTGCTCTTTTCCAGGGTCTAGTAAAGGATTACACTTAGCCCAAGTAATCTCCTTATAAACCCAAAAGTAAGTGACTCAAAAGAGATTCTGATAAAGAGTTTTTTTCTTGATTGGCAGTAGGGATCCCAGATTCCTCAGTGTCACTTTTACGCTACTGCTACTGCTACTGCTACAGGTACTGCTGACACAGGCCAGTATGTTATTCAAGATAATGAGCTTGAATTAGTAGATATTTTGCTTTGCCCTCCTTACCTCCATTGCCTCTCAAATTAAGTGCAAGGATTCCTTTACTGCTAAGACCAAAAGATAATCAAATGCATAACAGGTAATTTAGTGGCAAAACGACCTTTCTCTGGCCCTGATAATTACACTGGCAGATAAGGGGAGTGAGAGAGAGAGAGGACGCCGAGCTCAATAACATTACTATGCATGAGAACGGACCACATCACAGCCGCCTGTCAAAGATTCGCTTTAGTCTGGAAGGGACTAATCAGGGCCATCTGACTCCCCCTTCTGTGCTCCTTGTTATCACATGGGCGCTAGCGTTTACATGAGTGGCTGCGGGTTCGAGGGCTATGACGACCCCTCCCTTCAGATCAGTCACTCTAACAAGGCTGCTGTCAGCAAATGTGAAGTACACCGAGCTCTGGTGTTGCTGTTCTCCTGTTTGTTGATCCAACATTTCACAGTGTGGCCCTCCCACTCCTTTTATTGAGAATGTGATTCAGTAATGAATGGCCTTGTGTCGTAAAGTGACATTCTCTCATATTTATGCGCACGAGGAGCGCGCTTCATTATTAGTCAACTTTGGTAGTTTATTGCCTGTTTGCACACACACAACTTCAGTTCTTCAGTTCTTAGCAGAATATAAATAATTATGGAGTACCGGGGGGTGGGGTTGTAAGAGCACAGGGTCTTTAACTCAATCAAAAGCATGAAAAATGGTTATGAATACCGAGCGTGAAGTTACGCAATCACCAGCCCGACGCAGATATCAAATTACTGTCAGTGTCAATTATTTAATTGGGTTATATCACACTCCTTAAAACGGCATGATCCGTCTAATTATTTTTGTTTACTTCATCAGGCCGCTCACTTCAGGTCAGATTTCACCTTCACCAAATATTTACTTCATCTCGCCTATCATGCATCCTGACAGACCTGCTATTCTGTGTTTATCAACTTTAAGCCATCCCCCTACGGTGCAAATCACATCTGAGGCTCAAATTACACAAGGCCTGACAGCGTGAGTCTCCAACACAGGAGTGTTTATTGAAGGGAAAAGCAGTGTTGAGACAATTTCAGGTAGCAAAGCGAACGAGCCCTTTGGTGCCACCATTAGAAGTGCGCTGCTGAATTTGTGAATGTATAATTTGTTTTGAAAGAATATGATTATTGCTTAATTGGCTCCGCTTAGATAAAACTTCGTTGCTATAAAAACAGACATTATATTGCATTATATGCATTATATTCTTGAACATGAAGGTGCCAAAACAGGGCGGCTCCACTTAAAATTGCAACATGTATTTCTCATTGTTTTTCACTCAGCTTCATCAATAGTGGATTTCATTCACGCATCCCTAATGACACGATGCATCAAATTTGGAAGGTGAGGACCAGAGCCGCTGATTCAAGTCAGTGACTTGAATTGTCAGTTGTATGTTCACTGACTCGTCACCTGACTCAGACTCACCGCTCAGTGACGTTTAGCATGAGAAATTTTAGCATGAGAAAAAGCAATAGAAATGGGGACTGTTTACGTTAAGGCAGGCGATAATTGAACCTTTCGGTTCACACCTTATTGGTAATTTTGCCTTACAGCTTTGTTATGGACATGCTGGATTAGCTCTTACACTAACTAGGTAGCCCAACTGCAGCACAAACTGTTTCCATTACTTTTTCCTCCGACTGTTTAACAAGGCTCAGGCTAGTGAGTGCAGCTCTAAAATCCAATTCGCTGGTCAAAGTCACGGTAAAATACTACATGTGCAAATGAAAATGAGTATTTTTAATTTATATATTATGAGTATGTCATTACATGGCAATGTTTAATCCATAAACATTTTAATTTGCTTCATCAGAAGTAGCATCAGCATTATGTGCCAATTCAATAATGCTGTTAGCAACATTATGGGACTTGCTGTGGTAGTAATACAGCAGCTGTACATTGACAGTTGGAGCTCCTAACATGGACATTTGTTTGTAACTGCTTATAATTCTACCACCACAGCAATTAAACCCAGATGAGGTGGTAATTAAACCAGTGTTATTATTCCATCTAATAACCCAGCAGAAACATTGACTGACCAGCATGGAGGACATAATTGAGGCTTCTGAGTACAGCAGGAACTCAGGATTAAAATTTAGGATTTAAAACTAAAATTGAATGTCTTTGATTGGTGTGTCTAGGCAAAACTTGTCATGATCGCCCAGAAACACCTGGCCCTGTGGACTGATGTTATCCTCTCACTCACTCAGTTTCTCTAACCGCTTATTCCTCACTAAGGTCGTGGGTATCCGGAGCCTATCCTGGGATCAAAGAGCGCGAGGCAGGGACTAACCCTGGGTGGGGTGCCAGCCCCCCACAGGGCACACACACCATTCACACACACACACACACACACACACACACACACACACGCTCATGCCTATGGACAATTTAGAATCCAGAATTCACCTGACACGCATGTCTCTGGACTTTGGGGGAAACCGGAGACCCTGGAGGAAAGATTGTTGTTTACTTTTGGTGAAATTATTAAAACTGTTGTAAATATGTCATTTTCTTAAAAAAAAAAAAAAAAAAAAAAAAAAAAAAAGACAAGGTAAGAGACAAGCTCTATCTCTATCTAAAAATTCACTATAAAAAAAGTGCACTGCAGTCATTTAGCAGCTCGGCACTGCTGTTCAGAGCTGCACCGCTGACTTCAGGCAGGCTTTTTACCACTGACTTGTCGCAAAGCACTGTTTTGATGAAAAGGCAGGGCACAAATGGATATGCCACAGTACATGTAGTATTATTTCAATTTTCAACCACGCTGAGTGTATCTACTAACATCATAGGCTGAAATGTTCCCATCATATCAAGTGCCAGCACTAATACCCTGAAAATAGACCTGATATGTGTGAAATGCGCAGTGTGAGGCCGCTAACCAGCGCGGCACATTACAACCATGACTGCTGAATTGACTTGAGTGCTTTCTAGTTTTGTTTGTGAACATGCCAAATGATAGGCCTACGAACACACACACACACACACACACACACACACACGGAATGCATACACTCCCCCTAACAACACACACTTAGCTGCCAACTCTTCAGCCACCCACCCATCTGCCTTTTAGCCTACATCTCTGCTTGTTCAAGTCTACTTCTCTCCTGCGCTCAGCTCCAGTTATATCTGATCTCTCTCGCCCTCTTTCTCCGTCTCTCTCTCTCTCTCTCTCCCCCCTATTTATTAGTCAGAAATATGCTCCCTTTAACAACACTTTTGTAATCCCTTAACATCCACTGCAGCCGTGGCTCCCCAATCCACATCCTGCTCTTTTGTGTGAGCGCGCGCGAGAGCGCGCACTTCCTCTCGCTGAAGTTACATTGTACGCCTTTGCGAGCGAGATGAAAATTATGTTTCTATGGCAACAAGTGCAGAATTGTTTGGAGGTCAGAGACAAATACTAGGAGGATAGAGATTAGGGTATTAAAAAAGAATGACAAAAAAAAGCAGGTTGGCTTATGAATAATACATGAGCGATGAGGAAATCACTCACGAGGAATTTCTCTTTTTAATTTTCTTTCGCTAATTTTGAAATTATGTCACCTCTACAGGCTGTAAGGTCTAAACGTGTGATTCGGCATTAGGAAGCAGTGTTAGTATATAGGAGGCTATTTCACCAGGTTTTTCTGCAGGTAAAAAAAAAAAAAAAAAAAAAAAAAAAAATTCCTGGCTTGATGGATGCCACACTGTGCTCATAATCACACATTTTGCTATCACACATATCTCTATCTGTGTACAAGTGTCTGTACAGACCAGCAGCTATTAGACTGCTCACCGGCGCCCTTATTCCGAGGCCCATGGAGGCTGTGCCAGGTACATCAATATCAATGCTGAGCAAAGGCAATAACAAAAGCTCTTCTGACATCAGCATTAGTCTTCCAAATCACCCGTCCTGCCCCTCAGCATAAGGGTGTAATGTTTGTGATTTCTCTCGACAGCACAATTTAACACCCACAGTTCAGGCAAGGCCATTGCCCACGGCTCCGCACGCCGCTGACCGACCTCCCTGAGCCATTAAAGCGCAGAGAAAAGATGTGAAAAATGAATTTGATGAAGAACAACAACAACAACAACAAAAAAAAATCGAGCGATTCTCACATGAAAAAAAAAATAAAAGAGAACAGCGAAGATGAGTCGGTGCTTCATAATGAGCTGATGTGGTTGGAATACATTTTTAAAAGGTCATAATTTATCTCATGGGAAAAAACCTGCAGAGCGCTTCTGGATGGTGTTTATCGGAAAACTTTGTTCATTTATGGCCACAAGGTCTGTAATCCAGCACAGACCCCACACATCTGCGGTTTAATAAAATGTTGAAGAGCAGAGGGTTTATTTAAAAAAAAAAAAAAAAAAAAAAAAAAAAAAAGGACACCAAAGGAAAAAAAAAAAAATCAAGCTTTAGACTATAAACTTTGAAATGCTCTTCTTAGCAAATGGCCAGTGCTAATGGATAAACCCTGGGGATGAGGCAGGCCGACTGTTCTTCTCACTCTATCACACTGTGGAAGTTGCTGGAGAAAAGTGAATTCAGAGAGTATTCATTCATAAATGTGAATTATGGGGATATGTCAATGGTTATGGCTCATTTCGCTCACCTCATTTGCAAGTTTGCGAGGTTTAGCGGAGATTACACTTACGGCAGGTAATCTTCTTACAAACTCAAAGGCAAGTGGCTCCAAAGGATTCAAATAAAGATTTTTGTTTACCAGAGACACGCCGGATTCCTCAGTGTCACTCCTAATGCAGCGGCATATTGGAGGAAACAAAGTTTCCGTCCTGTATTGAAGGAAGATAAGTCTCTGCGGTTGCCAACTTTAGATTCAAACCGAATCCATTACCTCCCACTTGACATTCAATATTCTAAAACAGCCATCAGATAAGAGAAAGAGAAACTGCGTTACCACTGTTGCTCATATTTGAGAGCAACCCGGAAATTACTTAGTGCACATTAATTAGCTGGGAATGATAAGCTCTCAATCGTTTGCTTTAGGTATTAGTCATGCTTTTAAATATGCATAGCCCTACCATTCTTAAAAAGGCCTTAATTAAGGATGGACAGTCTTTGTTATTGCTTTGCCGCCTGATTTGTGTTATAGGATGTAGAGTAGGAGTGTCTGCTCTCGTTCTGGACGCCCAATTCCCTACTCAAACACACCCACTAACCCTGACCATTAAAAGGTGTGTTTAAGTAGTGTGTTTAACTATGCCAGATGCTGCTTTGTTGTGCAATTTCTTATTTGGGCTTAAATTATTATCGTTATGTGCATTTTTATCCTATTAGTATGTGCAGTAGTCTACTATGTGCAATGTCGTGCAATTTTTATTGGGTACTAAAACATTACCATTATGTGCAATAATCCTATTACGTGCAATAGTCTTGCCGTGTGCAATATCATGTGAAGTTTTTCTTATCGGATGCTAAATCATTTCATTATGTGCAGTATCTAATGTGCAATAGTCTTACTTATGTCACTGTGTCAGTACTCCTTATATACCACTCATCTCTATTATGTACAGTTACAGACTCCTAACTACCATTTGTGTCATTAGCATTGACTTGACTATGTTTCTTACCTGTAGTATTTATACCCAGCATTTGTGTAAATATCAGAATGTATTTCTGCTAAGTTTTCATTGAATTTATTTAGATTTTATATTTTGTATTGTTCTTGTCTTTGTGTCTCTGTGTGTCTGCGCAGTCATAACATGAGCAGTTTCCTCCAGGATCAATAAAGGTTTCTGATTCGGATACTGATTCTTATTCCGGTTCTGACCCCCACCCCCCGCCTGCAGAACTGGAGTTGAACGCCCATGACTTACACCATTTGCTTTCAGTGACTTGCGCTGTTCAATGCAGATGGTAGAGATAATTAAGAATTTGTTTACAGGTCAGTGAGGCCCGATGTTCAGAACAGTGTCGTGATTTCCCTGCTCAAACACACCCTCCAAAGCCGGTCATTAAGTGTGTTTGAGTGGGGAAATTATCAAACGGAGCTGGACCCCACCCCCCGAACTCCCCAGACTTATACTACACAGATCAGTACCCAGGCAAGTAAAGCCACTTAGAAACCATAGATAACAGAGCTATTTCCATTCCGTTTGTGGTCGTGATATTAATGGATTCTGTTTTTTATGTTTCGCACCGCCTGTGGGCTGTAAAATATCCTGAATTATACTAAAATATAATAATAATGTAGTGCTTGTGGACAGCTCTTATCAAAAAGCTTTGTTAAATTGCGGCAACAATATTCGTAAGCCAGCAGTCCTCCCAAGCCTTTCTGATTTATTATAATATTAAATGTTTTTGAACAAAAAAAAAAAAAAATCCACCCTGAATTGAAGGAAATCAAGGTTTGGAGCAAAACCAATTCTGTATTAAATGAAATCAATCTTCCGCGGTCACCAACTTTAGTCCATAAACTGAATCCATTACCTCCCATTTAACACCCAAATCCCTAAAACAGGCCTCAGAAAAGAGAACGAAACTGCCTCCGCGCTGTCGCCCATATTTAAGAGCAACTAGGAAATTACTTAGTGCACATTAGTTAGCTGTGAATACTAATCTCTCCAATGTCTCCTCAGATATTAGTCACCCTTTTAAATATGCATAGCTCTGTCACTCTTATAAAATAGCATGAATTATAAAGGATAAACTTTTTTTTGTTCCTTTAACGCCGTACGATGCATAAGAGATTATGATTACGAATGTGTTCACAGGTCAGTAGTGGCCTATCATAAACAACAGCCTGATCCACTATAGAAAATGCATCAGGGCTTCCTATTCCCTTTGTCGTCATTATAGAAATTGCTCCTTATTTTATGGCTGGCACTGCCCGTGGGCTATTTTAAGTAGGACATTAAACATCTTTAATGATATGACGGGATCTCTCATGTCGTATGCTAAGTAGAGAATTTTCAATTTCTTTAAGTATTCATTTCGCACCGATATGTCTACGATATTGCACTTATAAATATAACACAAGTTAGACTTTCATCTGTTCCGCCCTCGTCCAGATGTACGGGACGAACTGTTCGCAAATTATAGCAGATGTCAGGCTTCTGGAGATGAGTTTGGGTCCATTTTCCATCTCAGTTCTCGGCCTGGTCAAGATCAGTCTCTGTCCTCGTTCTCCGGCTCCATCACACTGGTAACAGGCTGCAGAGAGGCAGTTACTGTGATACCCCAGGGTTTGCTTTGCTCATCTCAGCTCACAATTGCTGTCTCTTCTGACTCTCACCTCACACAATTCTATTAAACTGTCACATCTTTCCAAATGACTTTCCTTCATCCACAGAAAGGAAGCTGTCCTTTTCCTCCAGAATGAAGATCTAGCGGTAAGGAGGGGGGTGCATCCAGCGAATACACTGCAAGGGATTATCACAATAATAGTTTAAAAAAAAACAACAAAAAAAAAACCAGGAACGAAGGCCCATTCGTTTGGGTGTTGACCGTAAAATATGGGGATATGCAAAGAGGCTGTACTTCTTGTTCCCCTTCTTTTTTTTTGCATCACTTGCCAGCTTACAAATGGGAGCCTGCCAGCATTGTTTCCGCCTTTTAGTAGAAACGCAGGGATGTCCTTGTTGCAGCAGGTTGGAGTGCAGTCAAACCAGCACATGATGCTTCGAACAATGGAGGAAGGCTCTCAGAGAGATGCCTGGGTGACGAGGCTGCAGGCATTCCTTTTTTCCCTTGGCTTGTCCTTCAGTACAAGCATAATTAGCCCCTTTCATCTTAGCAGTGGGTAATGCTCCTCACCCACCCGAAAAGTGGCTATTTTTGGAGGAACTATCAGATATGGTCAGCTACGCCGAGCAAAAGACATCGCACATCCTGCAGCACCTCGTGATGGTTATATTTTACACCTAGAGCTGTAAGTCAAGAACCCTGGGTGTTGGACGCCGGATGTGGTGTTAGAAGATCAGCTGCCAAATCTGGTCTTACAAGAAATATGACTGGTTCCACCCCGTTTACTTAGTTTAGACACTAAACCAGTCGTTTTTTTAAGAAATAAGCCATGGTTATCCAACGTAGTATCCGCCACAGATGCATCTAGCCTACCACCACGGATGACAGTCCTGACTCAATAAAAACTCACTTTTAGTCTTAGAAAAATGTTCCACAGGAACCACTGTAATTCCCTAAAGAACAGCTTTTGTAATTGAAATGAGTGTGAATAACCTTTTTTTTTTTTTTTTTTTTACAGATTCTGGGTCTTGGAGGCCCAACAGCTTTGCATATTTTAATGTTTTCCATGATACCAACACACCCAGTCCAACTAACCTAACAAGCTAACAAGCCTTTTTTGGATTAAGTGGATGTGTAAAAGCAGGGAAACTACTCAGGGCACGGGGGCCTCCAGGATATTTACTGACATCATTCAGTAAAAAAAATCACAATATTTACTGACATCATTCATCATCTTGATATTGACTTTAATTATGAGGAGCAAACAGGTTTTCTGTTCTTTTTCGGAGTTCGGAGACACCTGCTGACATTGTTGTCTGTGATAATCGACCGTTTGCAGACGAAGCAGACGATGGAGATCAGAATGAAAAACTCTGGAGTGTCTCTTTAAATGATTAGGAATGAAATGAGCTATTGATACACAATCTCTATTGGCATCAGTGTGATTATTTAGCTGTTGCAGTCACGGACATGCTCTGTTTAAGGTTTCCTCATTAATTATTCCCTACATAGAAGGGCTGGGTAGTGCCACTGAGCCAGCAGGGGTCACTATGGCATAGGGCACATAGGAGTGGGCTATAAGTTACCTGGTGTGGCCCATGAACAAAGACAGGGTGGACGTGATTTCTTTTCAGTGCAAAATTAAAACCCCACGATGCCACAGAAGGTCACAGACCTGCATGGTTCATGTACACCAGGCCCGAGTTCATTTCAACTAAAGACTAAGCTGCAATTGCCGAATGGATGATTAATTACTGCAAGGCTGGTTTGCTAACTGATAGAAGTATGGAATGCCATTTATGACTATCATTATCATGCTAAATGTGAAGCCTTAAAGGTCTAATCTGAAATAGACCATTGGCTAATCACATAAAACACCTTGTTACACACTTCAGCAGGAGAGCCACAAGATAGTAAGCTTCTGCAGCGTAATTTATATTCGCTCTCAAGGCAAGGTTATTAATATGACTTTTAAAAGTTAAGTTTTCATACCTATTTTTTGCTTTTTTTGTAGAGAGAGAGAGGAACCTTTCTGTTTCTCTGTTGCATTAAGTGTTGTATTTTGTTGATCGTCAGAATCAAAGGGCACTTCATACCACAACATTTCCTGTTTTGGTATCGAAATAAAGTAAACTAAACGGAAACTTGCACACAAATGCAGCTCTGAATTTCTGAATTTCCACTGGAGGGGATTGTGGCATGACGAAACGCATGGATATATCTTGAATAACAGACATGGTAACAGTCTCATGGATATATTCATTTATAAATAACTCCAAAGACTATTTTCTCATGGGGATTTCCCCCCATCATTTCTTCCCCCTCAGGGATTTCATCTTTGTGGGTGTATCGTAATGAAACCTCTCCATTTCCACGTCTGCTGAATTTGATGTGCATTGCATTGGAGAGTGTGTTCGGAGAGATAGCGCAATAGTCAATTTGCCTGTGAGCTCAAATCGCACAGTAATGTCATTTGGAGAGTTTCGTGTCACTTGTTGATGCTTTAAAGGGGCCTCCAATGGAATATCAGTGCAGTTCCCCTGCAGTTTTAACAGCCATTACTGTCTCAGCCTCACCAAGGGTTCTGCTGCTGTTTAACCCTTTTTCCACGAATGCTGCTTGTGGTGGTGATCCCTCAGTTGAGATTTTGTTATTTGATAACTTTGTCAAAGTATAATTAGACGAAAATTCAGTTGGTGAGCCATTCATTATTTATAAAAGTGTTTTGTGCAATTATACTTTACAAGACTTTAACATTAACATAACCATACCAGTACGTCATTGCAGATGGTCCGTGCTGTTTTGTGCCTTCATGACAGATTATGCCCATTAAAATAATAGTGCTATTACTGGTCATTTCATTATAGATGCTAGAATGTTAGATGTCATGACCCTAAATCATCATGAGACATAAAGTGATATAAAAAATGTAAGCATCTGTCATGACAGTCAGTAATAGGAATGCTAACATGGAACTTATCTTAATGGACATAAACAGTCACAACAGCTTGTGACAACATGAAATTTGCAATGGCCCGGGTTTGATTCCTGGTCTACGCACACACTGGGGCAGCTGGTGGCCTAGTGGTTAGGGAGTTGCCCCTGCAATCACAAGGTTGTGAGTTTGAGTCCCAACACTGCTAGTGACACCACTGAGGTACCCTTGAGCAAGGTACTGTCCCCACACGCTGCTCCCCGGGCGCTCCTTGTGGGTAACAGCCAACAGCTTCACTTGGTGAATGCAGAGAAAGAATGCAGAGAAAGAATTTCACATTGTTCACATTGTCCTGTGGTGGGTTCATGCATGAGTATAAGGGGCCGCTTTACTTTATATGGCTCACTCAAGTCAGTGTTATATAGCAGAGTTTGAGCAAAGCGTAACCTTATCTTTTTTATTGTGGCAGATGTACACCACTGATTTTGCTTTCAGGAGTGCTACAGTTACAGCAGAAATGAGAACTGTTTTTACCGCAGTCTGAGTCCTCCCGTTTCATGCCTCATTGCTCACTAGCAGCTCAATGCAGGCTTACAATATCTCTGTCGAAAAGAATGAACAGTGTCCTGGTTAATCTGAAAACAGAAGTTGTAGGGATTTTTTTTTTAATTTTATTTGGCAGTACTGATTAAAAATATCCAAAGTGATTATTGTTCCCTCACACATTGTGAAAATAGACTAAAGTACAACCTATCTTGCTGCTAAAGCACAACTTATCTTGAGAGCATAGGGTGAAGATAAGGTTATGCAGGATGGGAAAACCAGTGCTAAATTTTAAAATGTAAAAGTACCAGATGTCTATCAGATTGGCAAAATACAGTAAGTGAAATCCCACCTATGCTGTGTTATTCACCAAGGCACCTGCATCTAAACTTCATCTTTGCTCATTCATTTATTTCGCTGGTACACACTGTAAATGGGGGAGCGATGAGAATGCAGAAATTCAGAATTGAGGTATCCATTTCAAATGACAACATGGCGCGCTCTGCAGGTCTCTTTAATTTCTTCCCTGTCTCTGGAAGTCAGTGGAGGGAGAAAATGATTAACGCTTCAGGAGAAGCTCCTCTCCTCGGCCAGTCCATCACTGTGCCTTTGTTTTCTGCTGGGCACAGAAATGCTCCTGTCTCACCTTTAAAAGAAGCCATCAGAGTTGTACTGGCAAGTGTCATGGTCGGCTAGCCATCATACCTTACAGTGATAATGTTTTATAAGGCGAGGATCATAAGCAGTATCTAGTTTTCCTTCTCGTGCAGCACCAAGGTGAAGCCCTCTCTCATTTAAAGGACCCGTTTAATGGAAACCTGAATTTTTTGAACCAAAATGTTTTTGATGTAGTCTGAAAACCTTGTTAAAGTTTCTGAAGTCCAGTCCATTCAGTCCAGATACTCAAAATAAATGAGAAAACAGCCCATTCTGAGGTCATGAGAAACAGCGTTTGCATACGTTCATCAGTTCAGCTGCATCATTTAGGAGTGTTTCACCTTGGACTGCTTTTTTGACTGTGGCACAATATAGGACAGCCAATCAGAATTTATGAATATCAAGCTGCTCCAAAATAAAGCAGATACTCCAAAGTGTAGTATAATGGAGTTTGTAATGAGAAAACTCATTTATAGAAAGCTCAGCTTACCATGGGATTGTGTTTAATTTGCAGTAATTTACAGTCCGCTCTCAGGGTACTGCATAGTGATTGTAAAAGGATACAATAAACGAAAGCGTGCAAAACTTATAATACCCTTGAATAAAAAATGGTAGGCTACACAGAACCAGTAGCGAAAATCATTTTTTGGGTCAGCCAGTGGAAAAAATATAATAACAGTTTAACTACTCAGGATTAAGATGAACCCAGCCACCACCACTTGTGCCGGGCAGTACCCTCACCACCTTCCATGAAGATGACGAGGCAGAACAACAGAAAACTTCAAAACCTAAACCTTCATGCATCCTAACTCTAAAGCATGCAGTCATGGTGTTTATGCACCATTTATGTCTGATGATGGAGGAGCACTCTGACATTTCGAAACAGCCTATTTAAGGTATTTATTAGAAGAGCGTTGTTTTGTCATGAGGAGTCTATGGGGTCCCGTTGGAGGACCAATAAGAATCTGGAAGTGTTACATCAATCACAGGTCAATGAGGCAGGACCTGCACTAATTAACACAAAACAATTAGGCCACAGAAAGGAAAAAAAAAACAACTTTTTTAAAACCCTTTTTGGGTTGGGGCAGAGAACACCATCTACTCTGTTGCAGTATCTGGTCTTTCTTTTACTTCTCCCAAAGGCATCTTTTTCCATTTGTATTTCTGCAGCCACAAATTAAAAATGCTGATGGGCTCAGCACTGATTGGAGGCCTGCATGACTGGCAAAAGATTGACATGCCTTTTGATTGGTCACAGCATGACAACCCTCTCAGAAAACAAATGCAGTGTAAAAAAAATCCTCCCCGTTTGACTGGTTGGCTTTGCTCAGTGTTTTGAAGCTCCACAGTGTGCCACTCTGCGTTCCACTTTTACTGCATTTAATTTAAAAAAATCTGATGAAGATGAAGATGGTATGTGGCTTTAAAATGTACACAGAGAAAACCACCTAAGTCTTTACACTTTGCAATAAGACTAAAGTGTTACCCAGACAAATTGTGAAGTATTTTAGTGATTATTACTTGCCTGGGCACATCCAAAATGATTTTACCGTGCACATTTGTGAAGAGTGTGTTAGCTGACCCCAAGCACTGCAAATGATCTAAGTAATACTAAAAGGTTCACCTCTTTACATCTGTAAGAGCGTCTAAAATAGTTTCACTCTCACCGCTTTCCCTGAGGTATAGCGGTGCTTTGTACCGGTACGTAATGCTGAAAAGCAGGAATGTGGTCATTTAAAAGAAATTATTTTAGTATAATATTTTAGTATAATATAGAATATTTGTTGGTAAATAAACTCAAACAATGATTGTAAGTGTACTTTAATGGAAAAAAGGAACGAAGTACAAGAAAGATGCAGGATATGTGCCCTTAAATGTGAAAATACCATTTTACCTCCATGCCTTTACTCGGTTGAGTGACTGTACTGTATTGCTTCGATGGTTTCTTGCTACATTATGGGTCCCCCCATGCTAAACTCATTGTTCAATCTCTGGCCGTTTCATCATCTTTGAGCTTAGGGATTTTGGAGGACGGGAAAGTCCCATCGCTAATCTTTTTTAAGAATTCACTCGGAGAAGAAAGGGCAGTAAGGATAAAAGGACAGTTAAAAAAAAAAAAAAATTTAATCAACTCCACGGAATAGCAGTTGATTCTCGGAGAGCATTAGTATTTTTTTTTTTTGGAGATTGAAAGTGCATGAATAAACAGGCATTTATTTGTACACGCTGCCTCTGGGTCTCCTGGGCCCCAGTATTCAGACATAATGTGAATAGACATCACATTAATATTCCTCTTTCATGATGTTGCCCCCCCCCTCACTTTTCCTTCAAATGAAATGAAAGCACCAGTGACACCTCCTGACATGTCCCAGATATCGTGGCGTGACAGGCAGTTTGTGGTGCAGCAGGCACCTCGCTGATTTCCCACTGTTGATGATACTTTCTAACTCTGCCACCTCCATATGTCCGACGGGCTGGGGGGCTCAACGCAGCCTCTGTAACTTGGCTCTCTGTGTGGATGTTCACACATCAATGCCAAAAGCCCCAGAGAGGGTATGGAGGGACCTCCTGAAAGCAGCAAAGGCTTCCTGTGCAGGAAAATGGCTGTTTATCTCTAGAGGGTGCCAGGAGTTCTGAGAATCTTTTTCATCCTGGAAACTTTCAAAGGGGGATGTACTCTAAGAGCTGTCTGTTAAGCACTGTTCATGAGGACGGCTCACCAAGTCACTGGCAGAGCTTTTTAGCAGCATGTCTGTAATTGAAGGCAGGCCAACAGATCTGTGAATCATATTGGGCATGGTACACACATGATGCACAAGATAATTGAGGTCATTTCCATTGTAACATCATGAGATGGGGTGTCTTCATTTTATCATAAACATATAATATTCCCAGAGCTGACATTTGCATTTGTACTTATTTTGATGGTCAAAGGGTAGGACAAGAGGTTTAGGCAATGTTAAATTGATAATTAGTCAATTACATCTCTTTTCCTTGTGTTTCATAATGTTCAATGAACAGCCCATTAAAATAATTTTAACATTTTGTTGAAAGAACATTTTAAAGTGAAATGAGAAGAAACAATCATGTTTTCAGGTGTTTGGGATTATTTTTTACCTTGAAACTAATGGAAAGACATTTACATATGTAATTACATAAGAAACAATGATGTAATAGAAATCAAAGCTAAATGAACGCAGATATTTTAAGCATGATGAGCTAAACATGCTGCTCTTCAAACGTGTAATAAATATGCCATCAATCATAGCTTTGAATATCAGTCAAATCTGGACAGTTGTCTAAAGGGAATTATCTACAGATGAGGTTCTTATGTCACTGTGCCTCTATGGTAATTAATTCTGTAATTATGTAATCATATCTCAGTGGTACAGGTCAATAACAATATCAATAAGTCTAGACCTCTAGTTGTTTGCCATTCAGACTTCTTTATAGGCAGCTGGGATTGAAATAGCAACATACAGTACATTACGCCTCATAATGTCCAGACCTGTGGTCCTTTTTGGTGTAGACTGAACAAGTCAGCATCTGTCTTTTCCCATATTTCCTGGAGATGTGTCTAAACGGAGTAATGAGACCTTTAAGGGAGGCCAATCTTTCCTATTATCCCATCGCCGCATCTCAGGTACTGCAAACTTCTAATTATGTTCTACCAGCCCTCCCTCCCCCACTGTTTGATCATCAAAGCTTCACTACTGATGTGAAAAGCGAGCGCTAGCGATTGATCGTGCACAGCAAACAGGGCCTAGCCTTTAAAGGTCCGGTTTGATAAGTTTGCTTCCCCCCGTTTAGCAACGCTGCCACAATATTTGTCAACCTGTTCTGACAGACTGTTGTTCCTGCTGTGAGGCTGGCACAAAGAAAAATGTGCAAATGGGCTTCTTTTAGACACCTTCAAAATTAGTCCACAGAAAATAAAAATGTGGGCAAAGTCTTGATTGTTGTGGATTGTCAACGTGGGCCGCCCAGCATGGACAAAATACTTTTGAAATTTTGATATGTTTTACAGTATAAAGAAGGGATACTTTTGTTGTTTAGTACATTTACAGTGCACCACTTTAAAATGTATGTAACCAACATTGCATCATCACCTCACAGCAAGAGGACCCTGGGTTCAATTCCCAGCCAGGGCAGCTGAGGCTCCTTTCTGCGTGGAGTTTGAATGTCTAAGATAAGATAAGATAAGAAAGAACTTTATTTATCCCAAGGGAAATTCTTTTCTCCTAAACATGCTCAGTGCAACAAGAGGAATAAAGATAGACAATAAAGAACAGTAGTAATAGTGCAAATTTAATAACAAAGTAACTCTAACAAAGTAACAAATGACGATAACAGATATGATAAGGTAACATATTATTAGTGAAAAGTGACCTAGTGTTTGTGCCATGAATAAAAAGAGCTTTTTCAGCATTCTTTTCTCATACACCTCCGGCAGGTTCTCCAGTCTGACCCCCAGGACAGAACCAGCCTTTTTAATCAGCTTGTTCAGCCTGTTGGCATCAGCTGTCTTCACCCCACCTCCCCAGCACACTGCTGCAAAGAACACGACGCTCTTTACCACAGAGTGATAGAACATAGTCAGCATTTTCCTACACACATTGAAAGACCTGAGCCTCCTCAGTAGGTAAAGCCGGCTCTGCCCTTTCTTGAAAACAGTGTCTGTGTTCTTGGACCAGTCCAACTTGCTGTCAATGTGTACCCCCAGGTACCTGTAGTCCTCAACTACCTCCACGTCCGTCCCTCTGATGGTGACAGGGGTGGGAGGAGGAGCTTCCTAAAGTCCACTACCAGTTCCTTTGTCTTTGTGACCCCTGTATTCATCCTCCTGTCCCTCCCTGATACAGGCCACAATGGCAGAGTCAGACGTGTAGAGGGTGAAGAGGAAGGGTGATAGGACAGTCCCTTGCACAACGCCCACCCCCCGTGCTGCTGAGGATGCTGTCTAAGCCGGACTGGGGTCAATTGGTTAAATAGTCTGTAATAGGCTCCACCAGAAGATGTAGATCTTTCAGGATCAATCTCTCCAGTGTCTTCATGACGTTTGAAGTCAGAGCCACTGGCCTTTAGTTGCTGGGGGTCGACGGGTTGATCTTTTTGGGGACAGGAACCAGGCAGGACATCTTCCAGAGTGACGGGACCCTCTGCAGTTTCAGACTCATGTTGAAGATCAGATGTAGAACTCCAGACAGCTGGGCAGCACAGCACCTGAGGGCCCTGGGACTGATGCCATCAGGACCTGCAGCTTTACTGGGATGGAGTCTACACAGTTCCCTTTTGATGTCATAAAGAATTTCTGAAAGCTCTCTTTTTCTTGTTGATTGCGGCTTTGATGTCTTTGGTTACCCAGGGTTTATTGTTGGGGAAGCAATGAACAGTTTTTTGGGGAACAACCGTGTCCACACAGAAGTTGATATAATCTGTAATGCAGCCTGTCAGGACGTCTATTTTGTCCCCATGGGAATTACAGAGGACATCCCAGTCTGTTGCCTCAAAGCATCCCTGCAGAGTCTCCTCTGTCTCCCTTGTCCATCTAGTAACAGTTTTCATGATTACAGGTTGTCTCTGGACGGCGGGTTTGTAAAGGGGCTGGAGGTGGACAAGGTTGTGGTCAGCCCTGCCCAGGGGAGGGAGAGAGATGGAGGTGTATGCCTCAGTAGCATTGGCATAGAACAGGTCCAGTGTTTTATTGTCTCTGGTTTTGCAATCTACGCATTGCTTGAATGTGTGTAGAACAGTGGAGAGGTTTTTGTTATTGAAGTCCCACGCTACGGCCACAAACGTGGTCAGACTTCGAGTCAAGTGTATGTGAGTTTCTTCCGGGTGTCTTCCGTTTCCTCCCACAGTCCAATCGCAAGCATTTCATATAAATTAGAGATGTAGAATTGCCCCTAGGTGTAATGTTAGTTAAAACAAAGCAAAGTACTCTTTGCCACACCTATGAGGTATCTATGGTAGGCCATAATTATCCTTTTGCAGCATTGTGGTTCAGTTTTGCTCCATTCCTCTTGTTTTCAATTTCTCAGGATTATGAGGGTCCCTCAGATATACATTTTCTAAATCATATATAAAGTTAGAAGATTGCAAGCATGTTCTTCTTTATAAACTATTCTTGAGTTATCTCCTTGTTCATTGACCGTCTTTCTTTCAATGGCATGGAATACTTCAGTAGCCTACACGCAGAAAAGCAGAACCACATCATGATGCTCCCACCACCATACTTCACTGTGTGTACATTCTTGGTATTAACTTAATTGTTGCCAAAAAAATTCAATAGTTGCCAAAAAACCTGAGTACATTGTTTAGAAAGTGTTCTGAAAGGTCTATATGCTTATCTGAACATTATGCACATGCATTTCTGTGCTTCTTTCCTAGCAGAGGGGTTTTGCATGGAGTGTGAGAACATAGATGTGCACAGTAAACCATGCCTTTTTGCTTATTACAGCCTTCTGCTGTATCAGGTGATGCCTGGTATTCCGATAATCCAACCATAATCATGGCTATATTGTCCAGCCTTAATGTCACCATCTGTCTGCTTATATTGATCAATAAGGCGATACATTTGTTCTGTACATGCTGTGCAATCCATGAAACAGCGTAATGATTCAATACTGGTGGCTTGCTTTCTAGTTTTGCCACATGGCCATGTCTTTGTGCTTTCCTAGCAGGTGGTTGCAGCCGTGTGCAGCTACAGAGAAATCTCAGCTCTCCGCGCTCGTGCTAAGGACCCACTAGCTGCAGGCTGGAAACATGAATGATTTATTCCACTGAAGGGAAGACAGCTTTTGTCTGTAACTTTAAAGAAAACGGTGTCCATAGCCCACCTGTAGCTGGTGGCTATGCTCTGTCTACCAGGGTTTCCAGCGCTAACCCAGGCCATTGCTCATTAGCCTTGGTCATTAAAGAACAGCACTGAGGTGCTTTTTGTTGAGCTTGGAGATGTCAGTTTTGTTACAATGCTTGCAATTACCGTTCTGAAATATCTGCCAGGTTTTTGGCCTCTGCTGGGTGATTTTTGAACATTTCATGTCCTACCAGACTCGGACAAGAGGCGCTTATTCAGTGCAGCCAATGCATAATTCATGTTTTATCATAGGCCTTGCCTGTCCACCGCTTTCTGTCTACCAAAGGCATCTTTCAGGAAGCGCAGCCACTGACAACACAGAGAGTCTTATTGAACAGCTACCTTGTAAAGCTGTGATAATTGCTGACAATTTTGGCAAATGGTTTGCACTGCTGCTAAGTGCAGTTTGGTCTAAAAGGCTGGAACAAATGGACATCAGTGAAATAACAGTGCTGCATGTAAATATGACCACTGAATTACAGCTTTCAGAGTCCTTTCAGAATTCCATGCCATTTTCTGCCAAATATGCCAATAATCAAAGGAGCATAATATGATTACGGATGTGCAGCATGCAGTGCATGTCACAGGTATTTTCATGGGCTTAGCATTATCAGTGATTCATCACGACACTCAACATAAATCTAAATGCCAGGAGCAGGTGCCAGTGTCTCGCCGCTGCCAGGATATGTGTGCATTGTTGTTTGTACAGAGATTAATGACATGCAGTGTGTGATATCCTCCTCAATCTGGGCGCTCGTATGCTGCGTGGACAAGCGCAGGTGACAAATGCTGCGGCCGCAAAACCTCCATTACTCACGCCCGTATCACATATCCATCTCTTCCATCGTGCACTCTCACCTGGAGAAATGTCAGCGTGACGGCGGCCTCATTGTGTCCGTGTCCGACACTTCCCTTTGAACCAAGCCGGAGTGCTGAGGTGGACCTCTCCTACACGTCTCTGCTTCAAATTGGATTTCTCCCCCCACTTTCTGGCCTATTTTAGGCCCGTGGGTTGTCAGGTGTTAGAATCGCAGTTGAAATAATGTCGCTGTCACTGTGGGTCTTTCTCCCTGCCATCTGCGATATGGATTTATTGTGAAATTGGACGCTGTTTTGGGCGCACGCCGCCAGAGCCGACCCGTTTCTTATCGCGATGCTCAGCGCTTCAAAGGCTGGATGATAGGGCCATGGGGTAGTGGCATATTTGATGTGGCATATTGTTTCAGCCCCTTATTTGCACAGCTCTTGTGCAAAATGCATTTTTAAAGGATGAATACATAAATAAGTAAGTGACAGTAAATGAAAACAAATTACCATGCCAGACCATTACAATACTCGCTCGGTGTTTGTACGAACCCATTAAAATTCAAAGGAC
>JBBIGA010000040.1:21998223-22033332 GCA_037576975.1 Alestes dentex | reverse complement strand
AATGAAAACAAATTACCATGCCAGACCATTACAATACTCGCTCGGTGTTTGTACGAACCCATTAAAATTCAAAGGACCTTGTTCTCGCAGTTATCAGCTCTGAAAATACGCTAAGATGGCATTTTGTTGAGGAGGCGACTTTATAATTAAGGCAAGTGCAAACACTTCTACAGGTACAGTAACACAATCACAACTGAATCAACTTAATATGGCCTTGTTCAAAGCAATTTGCATTGATCTCGGCTTTAAAAGGCGCTGCATATCAGCCCGCTGGACACCTGCTGAATATATATTTTCACTATACAGCGTTCCAGTATCAGTCTGGCTCCCACACTACAATGAATATTACCATTAAAAACAACAGCCAAGATCCAACTTCGACCTGATTTCGCTTACCATTTTCCAAACAACATAATAGCAGCCCAAAACCTAACAATTCAAAATGAGCTCATCAATTCCTGGAGTGCTGTGAGACTGGGGACTGAATGGGTGGGAATAGGCAATCAAGGAACCAGATGAAGATCATTTTCTGTATGAATATTTGAGGTGACTTCATATGCAGTTTGGTTATTATACTTAAAGGGCAATTCTACCATTTTTTGAACATTTCTTCATATTTAAAGTGTTCACATTCAGAGTAATTTAAGGTGAAATGGCTCATTATACAGAAACTTACAAATTTCTTTAGGGCAGTGGAGCCAGGGGTACCGATGTCCAAAATGATTACTGAATCTACACATTTTCTCAGTTTTAATGTGTAATGTTCCTAATATAATTGTAAATATCCCATAAACTAATTTTATTAGCAGTATACAATTTTATGATTTTATAATTATGCATTTTAGGCTCAAATCGTAAGTCAAAATGTTCATTAAACAACATCTCAGGCAGTAATAACTTCCGGTAGTGTGACCTTTAGTCACTTTAGATGTCTCATTACTATCACCACCCCTGAAACTGGTAATTCCCCTTTAGTGACACACATTTTGTAGCATCTGTCTAATGGAGACCTGACCTGAAAAAAACAGAGAAATACCAGTTGGAGGCCTTTTAACAGTTTTTATGAAAGAACCTTAATCATGTGTACCTACAACGCATTTCTCAACTTCTTCACAGAAAAAAATGAAATACTGACCATTGACCATGACTCTTTAGATCATGGCACCACATAAGTGACATTCCATTACAGTTCTCCTTCCAGCGTGCACATGAACCCAACTAGCTTTGCCTCAGTGTTTGCACTCAGAGATATTACACAGTGGCACCATTTATATTTTCCGCACTCACTTTAACCTGCTGTACTGTAAGTTTGATTGAAATAAATAACTAATTCATTCTCTTACTGGCACAAAAAATGGTACAAGCTGTACAGCCCATTATTAAATGAGTTTTGCAGGCAGGTCTGCGATGCATACAGCTCCGATAAGGTTGCTGTCTGTAATTTTCCAAACAAAGAACACAAGGCAATCAAGGAGGTAAATGAGAACTTAAACTGCGTCGTATTCAAACCTGACATTTACAAATGGATATAATGCAAAAGGCCCACTATAATGTGAAAAGCACAGCAGGTGTTTCTACCTCCGCAGATAGCATACTCCCACCTATTTCTCTCTTCTTGCCGGAACAAAAAAAGAAGGCAAAAAAAAACACCAGAGAATACCAATTTAGGTGCCAGCACATCATCAAGAACCCAGAATGGTTTCTAAATGTGCGCCATTAACTCTAAGGAGCCTCCTTGCATCACCCTCGTTCCTCCTGCAGCCACAGGCTGCTAATTTCAGCTAGCTGCCCTGGAGTGCCAAAATGACGATAGTGCAAAATTATATACATCAATCCTGTCTGAGTGCTATGTAGCCCATCCATCCATGGGGAGGACTCTCACATGTAAACTGAACCGTGGCTTTATGCTGATGTTTGCCATCTGTGACAGAGAAAAAGTAATTAAAATGTGATTAGAGTGGCAAAATGATGACAAACAAGGACACAAAGGTCTAGGCAGAATGCACAGCTGGAAAATAGCAGCATGGCTAAATCAAACATCAGCAGAGAGGGAGAGAGACGGCATGCCATTCATGTGATATCAGCCAAGTATATACAGAAGCGCTCTCTTGGCTCGGACTGTAGCAGAGCGGCTATGACTGCATGCAGAATCAGGATGCTTAGTTCAAATTTGGGTGATCTGGTTTGGCAGCAGATGAGATTTAAATGGAGGGAGATTTGTGAGCGGAGTTGAGAGAGAATAGCACAGTGGATCTGCATGAACACGTTTAATGAGAGCTGCGAAAGCCCTCTGTAAGAGGAGCTGGACGGTCCGCTGTTTGGTGAAAATAGAGAACAATCTGAAGTCGTTCTCAAACTCAGGGCTCATCATACTGAACAGTTAAGTGGACAATTTACATTCCACTTTATTAAAAATGCTGCTCACTGTAAACTCTTTTAAAATATTAAGACCGTATAATCCAAACTCAGACGTGTGTAGCACCTACAGCGACTTACGTATATGCACGTATTTTAATAAAGTATGGACAAAAATAGCTTTGGCTGTTGTAACTCAGAGTAATTATTCCCAACACTCAGTGTAATTGTGGCAATGTAATCCTTAAAGTAATTAACACTCAAAACTGCACTCACTGAGTCATTACTCAGTTTTTTTGGAAACCGATTGCCTTTAATGAACTGCGCACTGCTGACTGAAAAGACACCTGTTATGAATGGACAGAAGATACATTAATGTTTGAGTATCCTGCAAACGATTGAATGATAACAGCACTATGTGGCTAATCTAGAAAACTTCAGGACACTTTCAAACACTTTAAATCTTAAATGATTTCATGGTCTCACACCAATCTAATTAGAAGCTGATCAGAGGTCACTGATCTAAACCGTTCACGGTTAGAACTGTAATACAGGCTGGACAAACAAACACAAAATACCATCACTATTGCTATAAAAATAGCGAGTGAAATGGAGCCAAATCTTACCTTTAAAACATGTTCACATGTTGTAGATGTATCTTGTGGTGCTTACTGGTGTGCATTATGTTTATTCACAGTATTGTCTATGTACATTAGCCATTCAATAACAGGCTATTTGTGGGTGGTGGACCTCTACTCATCATGCCTCTAGCATGTCAGTCTCACTGCTGTGTTGAGAAGGATCCACCACCCAAGTAATATCTGGTCAACGGTGGTCCTGTGGCCAGAAACTGATCAATCAAGATGAGTTATTCAATTAAATTACACATTTTGCAACTGTCACAAAGCCTTTCCAGATTCGGCCCCTAGTGAGCGAACTAAAGGTGACAGAAGCAAAGAAAAATTCCCTAAAGCTGGAGGAAGAATTGCATTGCACTGTAGAGATGATATAAGAGCTAGGAGATGATTAACTCAAACTGTGCCTTAGCATATGTGCTACAGGTCCATTATCCAACCATGGTGTGGCTCTATACTGGGTAGGCAGACCTCATGAAATGGCCAGTATGTAAAAACACAGGGCTGATGTTTCCAGTAGAGTGGGCTGTGAGGAAATGAAGGGCTAACAGTTAAGAAAGAGACAGAAGGAGTTAGCTGCCAGATGAGCAAAGTGATTTCCCACATGGCATAAGCATACCCGTGTTTTCACCACGTCCATCCCTGAGGACACCAACAAATTAGCAAGCATGGCGAGGGCAGCCCTGACAGGTTCTTCGACAAGGATTTTCTAAGTGATATTACGTCAGTGGGTCTAGCTCTATTAGCGCTAATACTGGAGCATTCCAGCCTCCTTGTGCTGACACACTGCTCTCACAATAGCCTGCAGGCTAAATATAAGCTCCCGGCGAGGCGAGGTCTGGGGTGACTTTCCCAAAAGCCTAACAGCCTTAAGATCATCCGAGTGCTTAGAGACGGCATTCCAAGTGGTGGTGCCGCTCTCATCTCGCCCTGATCTCTGTGCAGCGGTGCTTTTGGAAGCATGCATAATGTAGCTTGATATCACTCTTCATTTGCCGTGAATGGAGGCCGTATGGGTAAGTACTTGAGTTTGTGTCGAAACTGGTAGGCTTGAAACGAGGGAAAATCTCTGTAAAAACATTTGGTGGAGGATTGCTTTTTTTTATTTTTTTTATTGGGCATTCTTGAGGACGTCGTAGCATCAAAACCTAACAAAGCGCTTTCATCTTACTTTTTTTCAGACGGCTGGGTGAGGAATGCTAATTGCTTTGAACGCCCCCTTGGAGTAATGGGACTTGTAATTACAGTTTAGCAGCAGACGCACTCCTCATGCTAGCTGTTAATTACTCTTTGCTAAAGATGAAGAGACTTGAGATAAGCATTACAATCACGGGCCGCTGTTTGAGAAAGGATGTTATGACTTCAGAGTGCATGGAACATCAGTTACCCAGGATGGCTGCCCCCTGGGTCGAAGAGCAATCTCTGAGGATGTTTCAGGGTGACCCCTGCCTTCAAACCGCAAACACCCCGACCAGACGAGCGCAGCGAGGGATCCGCACAAATTATCCATATCAAATTGCTGTCGCAAATTGCCAGTCGCTCACTCAAAGGCACGATAAGCAGGTCTTTGATTCCACAACAGCGAAAGCTGTTTGTCTTGGAGCTAAAACTGAGATTACTCTGTAAATAACAAACTACGTAGGCTGGAAAGAAAATAAATGCCTATGAAACTAAAACGAATAGAAATATCAGGTGTGAGCATGTTCCCAGAGACCAGGTAGGTACAGCAATTATTAGAGCCTTTCTTTTTTTTTAACGTTCGCAGCAGGCGAACACCCTCACAGATGTATGCAAATTAGCCCAGCAAATGTATGAATATTTATCCTGACTTTGAGATGCATGTTAATTTTACATTCATAACCGACAGTGTGGAAAACAGGCTGCACATCGCAAGCTCCGCCTTCTGACATGACTCCGCCTCCGCCTGTCTTGAAGGAGGAGGACAGGGAGGAGGAGGAGGAGGAGGAGGAGGAGGCGGGGGAGGGGGAAGGGGAGAGGGAGGTAAAGATGAATTGATGTGACACCCAAATGCTCCAGCAGGGAGTGGAGTGTGTGGACGTTCTGGCAGAGCTAGCTAGCTGTATTTCATCTCCTGCCGCTGCCAAAAGCAGGAGGCAGAACAGATGATAACTGTCCGCAGCTAAATCAGTGCTGTTCGGAAAATAGCCGCATGGAACCGAAACAAGCAAAACCGTTGCTGTGCTATTTTCCAAATGACACGCTGTCCTAATTGATCCCTTTCATAATGCAGCCGCTTCAATGGCGTCAGGCGGTGCTACCTGCGAATGTGGTGGGTGTTGGTGACAGAATCACTGAGTAGATTCATTATTACTGGTGAGCGCGAGCATAGGCAGACAATCTGATGGCACAGGCCGGCAATGCTCTCTCTCTCTCTCTTTCTCTCTCTCACTCTCCCTGTCTCCCTGCCTGGTGTGGCTAATGGCATTGTCCAGGCAAAATTAATTAACTGATGTACTTCCGTCTGTCAGGGCCTCCACACAATTAATCACCCTGGGAATGAGACAATGCAGGGCGTCTATAAATTCTATTCACAAGTGTCTGCTTCCACAGAGACTTCAGCTTAAGCCCTATGGATTAGGTGTCAAGCAGCTCATAACTCAACAGAAGGTGCTGTAAAATCAAGTCCATCTTGGACTAAGATGTGGCTGCTTGTGTCTAGAGGTCAGTCGTCTCTCGCTTGACATCAGTGCAATGGGGTGTCCAGAATGAACGATGGGGCCAAATGTGTGTGCTGTGCACATTCTTCCCCCCATTCAGGTGAAATAAAATGTTGTGATGGCTTGTTTTTGTCATGGGAACAGACGTTGACCCTTGGAACTGACAGGCACTTCAAAGGTACAAATGCACCTATGTGCCAAATCTTTCTTACATACACACACAGGAGGATGTATATGGATTTTGTAGTATGTACGTAGTAAAGATTGGGCGTTTAGGGCCATTTGTCAACTGCACAAGTCTAGTTCTCTTTCCATGACGAAAACAACCCATCATACCATTTTAGTTCATGTGGATGGGAAAATACTGCATAGTGCATAGTCTTATCCCGACCTTTCTTCCTTTTGAATCTCAATATACAGACAAACAAACAAACAAATAAATAAACTCAGCGTTTCAAGTTTACAGTGTAATTATTGGAAGCCAACAAGGAAACATGATAAATTATTAAAACCCTTTTGGTAAGACATCTCCAAAAACTTGTGAAATGACTGTCTAATATTTTCTAAGTAAATGAACAAATTAGTTTTGATTTAAACTGTTTTTTTTTTTTAGGTTGGACACATTCTGAAGTTCGGGATCAGACGTTACTTTAAATGGTAATAGTTAAGCAAGTTTACTTATTGTAGAATAAATTGATATTTTTTCTAAACGTATTTGCGTGTTCTGATGAATCTGTAGACTTAATATGAACTTAAATTCTTAAATGCCTTAATGAGGCAACTGGCCGCCTTAACTTTGTGTTACAGTTTAGATTGTAAATAACATTTGTAGCACTTTGTTGCACGTTACTTTCTGAAAACTTTGTAAACTTCCCGCAGATGTTTTATCGAAGTGTACTATGATAATGAACTGTGAAATGTCTATTAACATTTCTTGAAGAAAGTTAAAACCACGTTTTAACTTTCTTCACTTCATTTTGGCTTGATTTTGTATTTTATTCCAATTTGGGATCATTTTCAAATCATAACCCCACCCCACCCCCAACACCCCGCCCTATAATAATCTAAAATGAACCTACATGTGTCTTGTGAGTTTTATATGTGATGCAGATGACAGTAAAATAGTGGCCATAAAGGTTTTTCTTGGTTACTCGATTGCCTTACATGACCCTGTATGTACCTCTCCTGGTTGTAAAAGATACATTTTAAGATGAAACCTTGGTCAGAAAATATAATAAATCAATGTTTCATGCGACAGGCAACTTTGTGACCATTTCAAGTAAAAACTTTCTATGAAGGAACTCTTCAGACCACTGTGAACCATTCAGACTTGGTTTCACACCATTTCTCCCACTCTGCATGACCTAAATATCATGATTATGCAGAAAGTTCAGGTCCAAACTGTTATCACACACCTCTATATCCTCTGTATCCACATAGCTACTGAATGATAAGGCTTCGAGTGAAATAAGGCTGTGATTTTAAAGGGGTTAAAACACATTCTGGCCCAAACGTTTTAAATGCAAAGTTTTCAAATGCAGAGTTTTAAAAATTCAAACTCTGAAAACTGAAGTCCCCAAACTTTTGACCGGTCATACCTGTGTTGACATTTACTTTGTACTCTGTGCTTTTATTCGCTATGTATAATAGAAGCTGCGCACGTGTGTCAGGTTTGCAAGATGCTGATGCACTTTGACGCCCTTCCCAAGGCCATTTACAGACTTGTGAAGGTCTTCGGGGTTTTTTAAAAAAAATTTTTATTCTCTCCAGCCCACCCCTCCTGGAGACTTGCGGGCTAAAACGAGCGCGTGCAAAACAATCAGGGAACAGATGCTGAATGGCTCATACCCTTGGGGTTAATTGCTCCCCGGAATTACCTTTGATTCGCATAAAGAATCATGAGTCATGTTGCTATTTGCTTCATAAAGCAGATTATGTGTGTCTCTGCTTAAACTGTCTCACACTCTGATTACGCCAGTTAATTGGTTCAATTGAATCACAGTGATGAATCACGAATTATGCATCTTTTTTCTCCTTCTTCAGTTTTTTTTTTTGTTGGGTGGAATTGTTTCGGAGGAACTTTGTGTGGGATAACGTACGCCGTCAGGTTCTGTGTGAAATATGCGAAGTGTGTGAATGACACATTGACTACTACGAGTTTTCACATCTAGGTCATACTTTTTTTTTTTTCTTCTCACAGCACTGAGCAACCCTGGAGGGATTCCCTTGAGAGGAGGTCTGAAATATTCACTTTACATAAAATATTACACTAGTTCTGGAGGACCTTATTACACTCGATGTGAAATACAGTTCAGGGTGGGGAGAGGTTAGCAGCTAGCACTCCAGAGACATGAGCCATAGCATACAGCACTTTCTGAAGACATTTGTTTATCAGCAATGCTTGAGTACCAGTGTGTGTGTGTGTGTGTGTGTGTGTGTGTATATACATGTGTACATGTTTGTGCATGGTTTATATAGAATATGGAAGTGAAAAAAATATATATCTTAAGAACTATAAAAGACACTTTCTTGTCTACACGTCAACACTTCACTGGAATCCCAAGGTGATAAAATCAAACCATGCTTTAGAAAAAAACAACATTTTATTTACATTTACAGCATGTACTGTATGAACTACAATCTCTGGTATTAATAAACGTCTTTTTTTTTTTCTCCTTTTGAATGGTTAACCCTCAAATAAGCGTATCTCAAGAACATCGCGAACTGATCAGCACCTGTAATGTCGGAGATGTTGTTAACGCTGAAACAGTTGTCTTGTAGAAACCTTCCCCTTGGGAAGGATTTTTCTCTCTTTTAAAACGAAATGAAAGGAAAAAATACCAGGATTCGTCACTTCAGTTCGTCATAGAAATCTAAAATGAATTACCAAGAACAAACAAACCACAACAAGAAAACTAAACCAAAAAAAGGGTCTTTTTTTTCTTTTTTTTTTGCTCGATGCCATAGATACATGGTGAGAATCTTGCACGTATTAATGTTCGAAACTGCTGTAGGGCAGTTGAGAGTTTGGAGGAGAAATGAAGAGTGAACTAGTCGTTCTCACCATTCGTTCGAATGGCCCAGCACTGTCTGGCTGCGGTGCTGACCTCACACTCATGAACAACAACAAAAAAAAAAAAAAAAAAAGAACTGACAGAGAGAGGTCAATGATATACCTCGACATTCAACATTATGAAACCTCTGAACAATTTAGACTCCAGTGGCATCAAGAGTGGAAAAAGCATAGCATTGAATACACAGTAGACATAAAAGAGTCAAGAAATTCATCTTCACATTGTACATTATCAGGCTTCTTTCAAATTGCTGCAGTCGTAGCAAGGAATGGAGGCTAAATGTCTCATTTTTAAAAGGAAACGGATTAAAAAAGAACAAAATCTCAATTTCGTCGTTTTCCGAGGCATATTTAGGTGTTTCTCAAGGTGGTCCTTTAATTTATTGGAACTGAACAGATGCATGCTCATTATTTATTCGGGACTTAATCTGCATTCATTATGCTGGGTTTCATGACTAAACAGCTTCCAGAGTGTGTATCAGTGATTCCCAAACCAAACTACTACAATACGTGTAAATATCAAAACGTTCTGTTTCATTCAAGACCAAATTTCAATACCTCAGTGTCAGTGGGTCACTAAATATGCCAGACTGGTGACTGGCTGTCTGAATTACATTCCATATGAATGCAATGAATGTCACTGGAGTCACTACATAGACCTGGTTCGTGTACCTCACACTCATTTCTGGTTTAAGCCACACCCACCGCTACCCAAATCCAATGTTTGCAAGCTTGGACCAACCTTTTAAGATATGACTGAATGCAAGAAGAGTCTGAATGACTGTATGAAGATAAAGACTTCTGAGAGACTGGGCTTGATTTCTGGGACCCTTCTGTATTAGCTGGACAAGACCAGAGAAGGGGCTGAGAAATAGAACGGAAGGTCAGGAAGGAACAATTTAATCACAAATCACATGGCAGTGATGGAAATTTGTGGAACTCGGAATTCTGGGTGCAGCACTGTGACTGAAACTTCTGGAGCTAATTCTAGTGTGTAATAATATAAGATTTGCAGACAAAGAATGTCATACTTGCATAAATAAATGATTTTGGGGGGATTTTTTTTTCCAGCAAAGCCAAATGCTGTATTGAACCTCTGGCCACGGATCACGACGGCACCACCGAGGCCAAATGTAAATATTAATTATAAAACGTATGACTATAAATTGTTTAGGAAGTTATTTAGGACATTTTGTTTTCAGTATCTTAACAGTCGAACAGATCAGAGCAACAATTAAACCAGCATAGTCAGTTCCATTGTCACTGAGGCTAATATTAAAATATGCAAAATGAAAAAAAAAAGAAAATGAAAATGAATCAGTTGCGATAATGTACTGAGAGAGGACATCTGAACATGGTGATAAATGCACCGCTAACACACACACACACACACACACACACACACACAAATGCACACCGGCCCTTACTAACACAGCGTCCCTCAATCAATCATTCCGCCAAAAAGAAATTGTGATGAAGCATCAGAGTGCATGGATTAATATGATGTAGTGCACGATCAGGTGCTGTTAATTGAATGGTCGTTAATTGATAGTCTTTAAATGATGAGTAATTGCGTTGCACTCTCTCCCCAGATACACACCACTGTGAACAACACCGATCCCTTTCTTGTGTCCTGTGCTATATGTAGCACTTCTAGTAAAGTTCAAGATCATTTTGAGCACTCTGCAGCTACCCAGCAGGATATTTGCAAGGTAAGGGGTTTCCATAGAAACAAAAAAAGGAAATACACATAAGATTAAACAGGGAATTGTGCTTTCACTTGCAGACTGTGCCACCGTCTAATGACACCTACTTTTTGTTTGCGAGTAAACTTCCTTAGTTATGCTCTCAGCATTTGTATCAGTAATCATGACCAAATTCATTGTATTTATAGGATTCGGCACCACTGCTGGTATTCAAGGGCAGTTTCGAAAAAGCAAACATACATCAAAATTTGATTTGACTTTCATTCACTTTCTGAAATTGCACCTGCAGCTCATCTGAGAGGGTCATATTTAATTATTTACTGGATGGCAAGGTTCTCAATTGAGGGGCCTTACGATAGATGGAAAAAGCCACGTGCCACAGAACGTTACACTTTGTCCAATTTCCCCTCCTCGGAATTAAAAAAAAAAAAGATGGTTAAAAAGAATAAAATCTTAGTGCTACACGTAAAAAAAAGACGTCTCCTTTCATTTAAATAATGTAGAAGGCGCGATTTTAGATCAGAGCAGTCCATAATTTTGATGGAAATAATAAAATACAGTCGTTGCACCTTTGTCCGAATATTACAATCATATTATGTATGATTAGAGAAGTGCATACTTGAAAAAAAAAGAGTATTATGAGCGCTATTCACTGAAGTCTTTTCTTCTCCACAAAAGCACATTACATTCTTTTATGGGGGGATTGCAACTATCGATTCTTTTCTCTGAAATTTCCACCACCTCCAGATCTGTTTATCACATCCACTTACATTACGTCACTTAAGTCCTCAATGGCCAGTGGTTGCTCTCGTTTCACTAAAATGTGAAAACATGGAGATGTGAAATGTTGCAGCATGCCCACAGATGCAACAAATATGTTGGTATTCAATTCAGAACGTAATCATTTGTGGTTCGTTCATATGAGGCTGTCAAAAGCATGTTATTTCACGTTAAATTCACAAGCACATTGTTTGGAGTAAACCATCTGTAATCCAAAATCAAAGAGAAAATGAGTAAGGGTGGGAAAAGGATATTAACTTTTTTCTTTTTCTTTTTTCTTTTTTTTTTTTTTCAATTCAGCCACTACACATATCTTTAAATAAATAATATTTGCTTGTAAAGACACTTGTTGAAATAATACATACATCCTGGTTCTCAGTGACACGTCCCCATCAGCGCCTCCGTCGTCACTACATGTCCACAACCGACACTATAACATTGTTAGTACAGATCAAATTTTTGTCCCGTTCAAAGCGAGGAATTCAAATTTGTGTCTCTTGCACGTTATCTTTTGAGCTGGCTTGGATTAGTAAAGGTTCATGCGCGGAGCTATGCAGTGAGCTGAGTGTGGAGGCGTGGTTGTAAGCACTCTTGTATGAGTTGTAGTGGTTGTAGTGCTCGTGCTCCAGCGGAGGAAGAGTCAGGTGACTCTCCATCGCTGGAACTCCCGTCAGCTCCTCACCCACGTTGATGATTTCGATGGCGCGGGTGGGTCCACCGTGATCCTGCTGGTGGTGCTGCTTTCGCATCTTGTAGAATATGATAAGCATGACGGCGGCCATAAGCGTGATGGCCACGAAGCAGCCAATGATGATCTTGGTGGTCTTCATCACTTCCTCCAGACCGTTGAGCGCTCCCTCCACGTCTATATCCGTCACAGGGACCGTGTAGGCTTTTTCTGTGGAGATGGGAGTTCCTCTCGTGGTTGAAGATGACACCCAGCCAAACGAAGGCTGCGCTGGGGTCCTGCTCTCTCCATCGGTTGGGGACTCTATGGTCTCGACAGTGACTGTGGTGAAGTAAGTGAAGCCACTGTTGTCTATGGAGGTCACGTTGAGGACAGCAGAAGCCGAAACATTGCCCAGCATGTTGCTGACCTTGCAGGTGTAGGTCCCTGTGTCCTGCATGGCCACACTGGTGAAGTTCAAGGTTCCATCATTTTGCACCGAGACACGTGCCTTGGATACCCCATGTGTGATAATGGAGCCATTTGGTGTTAGCCAGCTGACCGAGGTCAATGAATTTGTCCGACATTTGAGCTCCGCTGCCATTCCCTCAGTCACATTGAGGTCTGTAGGAGGCTCAGCAATAACAGGAGCATAACACTGAAAGTAGCTCTGGTCCAACTCGCCTATGTAGCGCCCCTTAAGGCTTGGAGGAGAGTAACAGCGGGCGCAACAGCTGGTGTTAGTTGGCACAGTCTCCCGAAGCCACCAGCTTAACCACAGGATGTCACAGTTGCAGTTCCAGGGATTATGGTGCAGGTGCACCCTCTGCAGATGGCGCAAAGGGGTAAAAAGGTCATGGGGCACAAAGGTGAGGTTGTTGTGAGCCAGATTCAGCTCACCCAATGACTGTAGGTCATCAAAAGAGTTCCTCTCAATTGTTTGGATCTGGGCATGCATCATCCACAGCTTCTGGAGGTGGATGAGACCCTTGAAGGAACCAGGCCGAATCACTGTCAGCTGGTTTCCTGACATCTCCAGCTCATCCAAACGAACCAAGGGCTGAATGTTAGGGACCTCCTTGAGGTTACACATTCCTAAGTTCAGATAGCGCAAGTTGCTTAAGCCCTCAAATGCTCCATCTGAGATGTAGGAGAGCCGCTTGAGCTCGCCCAAGTCCAGCCTCCTCAAGGAGGGTAAACGGTTGAAAGCATAGGACGGTATGCTCTCAATCGGGTTATTCCTAAGCCACAGCTCTTTGAGTTTGGAAAGATATTCAAACGCTCCATTCGGGATGGTTGTGAGGCGATTGTCAAAGAGCTCCAGGGTGTTAAGGCTAGTCAACCCATTGAAGGCCCCGATCTCGATGTTGCGGATGTGATTTTTGCTAAGCTGGAGGATCTCTAAGTGTCGTAAATGCTTGAAGCTGTCCACTTTGATGACCTGGATAAGATTGTCCTGAAGGTTCAGATATCGTGTGTTGGTGGAGATGCCATCAGGGACTTCCCTCAGCCCTCTTCGGGTGCAGATAACCTTGCTAAACTGGTTGCTGCAGGAACACACGGAGGGACACGTTTGGGCCCGCACTAGCCCTGCCACCGCAAGTAACTGCAGAGCCAACAGCAGGAGAAAAAAGGGGTCGAACCAAGCCCCTTTCCATCTAGGACCTCTCATCATCTGGTGCTGATGGTAAGAGGTCATCTTGTTCAACATTCATAATTTATCGTCTGCTGGTTCTCTCTCCCCAAAATGTTACAACGGAGCAGCCTGAAAAAGAGGAACAGAGATATCTGTTAGCATCAGGATGTCTATTGAAAAGATACAGGAACTTTTGTTGAAACAGAGCCGTATGTTGTGATTATGTACACACATGCAGAATTCTTTGGCTGTTTTTCATATACAGAAAACCACACTGGGACATCACAAAAGACCACATCACTCAGTCACACATGGCTAGCCAAACTACATCTGTAGGTAAGCCATTATTTTTGTGTATATGTGAATCTTCAACAACAGATGACAGACTTTTTATATGACGATCCCCAAATTGTATTTCATTGTGATCATTATATGCATAGCACATGAAATGGTATAGGCTTGCAGGTTCCAGGGAAACATGAGGTACATAGTTATAAAAGCATGAATAGACAATATGGAAAAATGTTATCAAAATAAGCATATATTATTAAAAAAAATCACACAATAGTAACTCAAGTGCGGTGCAGAATCTTGACACAACAGGCTGCCAAAAAATTGGAAGAGCAAGCAGGCCCCTAAGGGCTGTGCTGGACATTTCTGGGAGATAAGCGACATGTGTTCCACTTCTGGGTTGCAGTGTTTTCCATCCACATCATTCTAAACCATTCATAATGCTAGGCATATGCCAGTATTGGATAATATGTATAAAAAGCCCCCATTCTCTGAGTGTTCTGGGGAGATATCATATCATTACCTACCATAAATATAGCACTGAGCACCGCTTCATTTATGTGGAACCTTTCATACTGAAAAAAAGTGCTTCAGCAGTACAAACAATGTAAACTTAAAAGCAAACAGCATTATTAAACGAGTCCTTAAAGGAATTAAGTGGATTAAACGGATATATCTTATAAACAAAATAAAAATGAAATCACAGAAGCAGTGCTCTCTTTCTAAAACAAGTGCAATATCTTCTCTTTTCTGTAAACGTTTGTGCTCTGACTGTAGCACTCGGAACGAGTTGCAGTCAGTCTATTGTGGTATTAGGTAATCCTGTGAACAAAGCATTACAGTTGTCTAGCCATGGAAAAAAAAAACCAAAGCATGGATCAGTTCCTCAGCATCAGCGTGAAGAAGGGCCTATGCTGCGTTTCATAAATGAACGAAAGCTAGTGTAGTGGAATTATCAGTATGAGATTTTAATTTTAATAGGGAGTTAGAAATTGTTGTGTGTGAGGAGAGGTGGAGAGAGAGATCCAGAGAGAGAGAGAGAGAGAGAGAGAGAGAGAGAGAGAGAGAGAGAGAGAGAGAGGAAAGCAGTAGGATGTTCCAGAAAACATCCTGGCACGCTGGCCATTGACCCGCACAGGCTCGCCGGCGCTAAACAAAACCTTTGTGCAAGAAGACTGATGTTAATTGCTGGTTCGAATGAAATATGAAAAACAATAGGCTAATTTGGACAGCATCCTCACTGCACAATTTACTGCATTTACGCATATTAGATCAAACATGTTTTCTCATAAGTGCTAGAATCGTGCCATTATGGAGAAAACCCAGACACAATGCCGCATAAACAATGAGCAAGGTCTACGCGAGCTTGTTTTTTTACATTCCTCTCACCGGTGTGGCAGCAGCTCTAATACTGATGCCAAGAATATTGTACCCAAAGCACGACACTGATATTACCCACCTCAGCTAATCTGCCCGGCAGTGAGTTGACCACTTGTTTGATGTTGCGTGTATGATTGCAGTGGACCTATAGTCATATATAGTGGGGTTAGTTTCCCTAAAATATTGCACCTGTGAAGCCATGTTAACAGAAAGCAAGATTTCAAAAAGTAACATTTTGTTGCAAATCGTCTTATCAGTCATCTTTTAGGGGTGTGATGATTCAATAAAGTTTGATACAATAAAGTGTGGCCTAGATTGAAAAACATTGTCCAATAGAAATAAGAATACTCTTATTTCCAAAAAATAAGGAGTACCTATAAGGTAATATTTCCATAATACATTGATTAGAGTATTTAGTGTTAAACTTTCAGTGTGGCACAGTGGGGTTTTGCTTGATCCATTCAGACTGGATTCACTGCAGCACAGAAACAATACAGAAAAGCTGTGCTTCCTAATGTTATGATCTAAAACAGTGACAGGTTACTGTTACCCCTAGATAATGGAATAGCCACAAGCTAATATGTCAGACCATGTATAATATGATACAATAAGCTGCATGGTGCGACACCTATGTCTTGATTACTATAAAGCATATACTATTCAGAAGTACCATCTAATATCAAGAATGCACCAAAACCTTGGCCTGAAAATGGTCGGATTTAGTTTGACCATTTTGGGGGGATTTTGAAAGAGAGGACAGGCAGAAAATATGATATGAATATTTATTAGGCCTACCATAGAATGTTTAACATATCCTTTTAATTGTAATGAAAGTAAACTGTCCTGCACCAGTCAGCACACAAGCATAATGCTAAACAGTGAAAATACTGGCAGTGTGGAACTTAATTGTTTATATGAGGGGTATCAGGCAAGTTCACTGTAATCAGTGTTCAGTTTTAAGAAGTACAGCTGGCAAAACAGTTCCCCTGCAGGTTCGATTTCACTCAGAATACAGAAAAACAACAGAAACAGAAGGGGGGGGGTCCCTACTGGCACGTTATGACATCTATAGCCACAGATTTTTAAATGACCGGAAAAAAAAAACACAATCAGGAATGACAGTACAGGTCAAATTAAATCTAAAAGGTTATGAAATTCCTGCAACATGCTGGCGACTGTCCAGGGTGTACCCCGCCTTCGCCCATTGCAGCTAGGATAGGCTCCAGCCACAACCCCCCCACCCCCACCCCGAGTGCGGGACAAAGGGGTAGAAAATGGATGGATGGATGGATAGGTTATGGAATTCATTGTCATAAATTGACCACCGTTCTCTGATGTCAAGAACGTTGGTGACTGCAGGCCCATGGATTAAATGTATATGAGGCGTATTGGGTTAATTTATTGCTCTCAGTTTCAGTTTTTGGTCCATCATGGCTTGAATTTCGGTTAACACTCCTGCCACTTGCTCGAACAGACTCTGATCCATATTTACTTCATGTGGTGAGTTCATCCGAAGCTTCATCAGGTGTTCTTTTTGCAACTGTGTCTGAGGAAGCGCCGATCGCAGATCATCTTCCAAACTGTGAAAATGTTGAAATGTGATTGAATTAGGCACGGCAGAGACTTAGATGATTAATCACCGAATTCAGTGGTGGATGTTAGTTAGCAGCAGCGTAATTGACACTGAGCTGTGAGATGCTGAAAGGTCTTCCAAGGGACACACTTTTAATGGGACATGCGACGTAATCAGGCCACGTTTCTAGCAGAAGCCTGTTTGTTCCAAGCAAAAATAACCAGCAAAATTACCAGCAAAATTAAATGCTCTCGAAGGCATTGATGGCTGGCTATACTAGCGGCTAAGATAAAAATAAGCAGCAATTTACACGGAAGGGCTATTTTACTAACGTACATTCTGCTAAGACATCAACATTCGCAAACTCTTACTCGGAATTCTGCGCACAAAAATGGTCAAATAAGCCATAAGTAGGCTTTGCAAAGCTTCCAAGTACACCCACACCGGCTTAATATAGACTGTGTGAGACATCTCCCACTGCTTACACTCGTCCATATCGGAGGGAGCTACAACAAGCCCAGATACAGCAAACACCACTGGTGCAACATTGCATCGCTTATGTAATGGATCAGCAAGTTTAACACAGACTAAATGCTGCTTTTTTTGTTGTTATTGTTTCCCGTCAAGAGCCTGAAACACATTTTACAATTTTAAACAGTTTTCTTAGGCCAACACAGCGCAGACAACCATCTACATAAATTCACGGGCCATCTATCAGCTATTCACATAAATTCCCAGCCAGTGCTTACTCACGCTGCCTTTGTCATGAATTAAATGTGATGCAATCATTGCATAGGCCATTCAGCATCAATGGCTATTTAAAAAATGTACCATATGTAGGCTGATTTGTATTCCAGGTAGTGCACGTAATAAATAGCATATCCCATCTGCCTTATCAGCACTTAAAAATGCAGTGGGGGAAAAAAAAAAATTAATTAAGGAAAGAGAGGTGAACATCATTTTGAGCTGATAATATTTTGAAAAGCCTAAGCCAAAGTAAAGAAATGAAGCGAGGTGATGAAAAAAAACTTCAACATCAATAGCACTTTTTTTTTCTAATCATATTTTTTCAGTTTCATCCACAGAAAAAAGGCTTTGTAAGAGGCATGTCATGACTGTATCCAGAGAGACAGAGTTGCCGCTGTCTGGTACCAAAACCTGACTGGTTCATTCATCCAATTACCTAAGAATATCTGACACTAAAAAGCCCTATTGATCGGCTGCAGGAGAGGCTGTGGAGGACAGGATCTCTAACAGAATGGCCATAACGCCATATCAATCATCCAGCACATTTTACTTCACAATCGAAGGGTGACCGGTTCTTTGCAAGGCCTCCGAAAACGCGTCACTTTGACAGAAAGGCCGAGGCAGTGGAACTGAACATAACACTCATTCTCTCTTCAGCTGAGGAGGATGAAGAAGGACGACGCCAGTTCTTTCCCATGTCCAGTGGTGCAACTGCTAATTTCGCAATTTTAGCTAATGCGGAGTTAGTTCACGAAACTATTCAAGCTAAAAGGCAGCGCAAAAACTATTCTTATGAGTAATTGCGACTCCTTCCCTCTGGGAAGAAGCAATATTCAGAGGTAAATCCTGCGTCTAATAGCCACAATATCAGATCATTTATCCTTGGAAGTAATTTTATGCTACATTGTGTGCCCCCCAGTTAAGCAATTTGCAATCTTGCAGGTGATTTTATCCATTGCTATCTGTGACGAATTCACAAGGACAACAGGCAATCTGGTTACAAATGGAGAGGGCAGTAAACTCAAGGTCAGAACTAATCTACTATTTCAGACTGTGTAATACATAAACCATGTACTCCTTATCTGACAATAAAAATGTAGGTCAATTTAGACTCAGGCCCAGGACTAGTCTACCAACCAGACACTCTAAAATAAATCGCACACTAGCGTTATCTGTACTAAACATATTGTTCTTTTTTTTTTTCACATGACTTTTCTTAGTTTACTTGGGCTTTACACAAATACACAAACTATATGGACAAAAGTTTTGGGACACACCTCTTAATTATTTAATTCAAGTGTTTCAGTCAGACCCTTTGCCTCAGGTGTAAAAAAATCAAGCATGCCAAAACATTTTGGACAACTTCGTGGACACAAAGGCCTTTTTTCTATTCCAGCATGACTGTGCTCCAGTGCATAAAGCAAGCTCCATAAAGACATGGTTGGATGAGTTTGGTATGGACGAACTTGACTGGCCCACACAGAGCCCTGACCTCACCCCCATCCAACACCTTTGCGATGAACTGGAACGGAGATTGTGATCCAGACCTTCTCATCCAACATCAGTGCCTCATAAATGCTCTACAGAATGAATGGGCACACATTCACAGAAACTCTAAAATCTTGTGGAAAACCTTACAAGAGGAGTGGAACTCTAAGTCTATGTATTTGAATGCAATGTCACTGAAATCTCTGTTGGTGTAATGGATGCATCCCAATACTTTTGTCCATATAGTGTATATAGGAATGCATATTAATACGTGAATGTCTAGAGGAATTGATGTTTGGAAACTGTGACTATCAGAATATTGTAGAAAAAAAACATACAGATTGGAACCTTGAACTTTCCATATGTTCTGTGTGAAGCTTGTCAATGACATTAACATGTAATTTACCTTTTAGGAGCTTTACAGTCACACTTTCGGTAAGAGCTGACTGAAATTGGGTTACATTACAACTAGTATTCGCAGTCAGTGATTTACGAAGATGTGATATGTTTCATCACAAAATTGGTCCCAACCACTGAAATCTACACACGACTGATTGATTCCTGCCACTTAATTCTTTTGTTGGCAGTTAATCTAACGTATGAGGCCTTCAGTCCAGCTCCTAACCAATATGAGAGCTTGTCTACTGTATCAACCTGAGAAGAAAAAAACTGACAAACTTGCCAAAATCCCTCAGGAATAAAGACAACATTTGAGCCGGGGAAACAAATGAGGAATTAAGCATGCAGAGATAAAGTATTCAATATTTATCTGAGTAAATGAATGAATGAATAAATGCCAGTCTTAGTCTTTAGAATGAATGCATATGGTTAACAAGATGCAACAGGTAAAAACAACGAAATTGGAAACTCGGTTTAGTGAGGAAGCAGTGCCTCGATGTTAAAGTGAACCATCATTTGCCAGTAATGATGCTTTTTGGGGGGATTTATTTGTGCTCTGTTCCCATGGCAGAAGTCTTGAAGCTAATACTATTTCATAAGCAGGTAATGTTTTCACTAAATCACTCACAAAATACACGCTTTTGGAGTGTGCTCAGCCTATTTGCCCTAGAACTATAAAAGGACAAACTACACACAAAACGGGTTCTCAGGAGACGTTCTTTTGGCTCCTCGGGACCTGGAAACAATGGCTTACAGAGAGGTTTGGCTTATAGGCCGTCTGCCAAGGTCTTACTTAAATGGGTAGAGTGTGCAGCAGCCAAGGGAGAAGCTTTACAAATGGAAGCCCTCATTAGAATTTCTAAGACTCGAATGCTGTATAAGTACATGTTATATTCACCTTGAGTAGACAATAACATCAAACAAAGGGCTTAAATGGTCGCTTTGTAGCAGAAATGGTCCGATTTATTGTTATTTAGGAGAAATATGATTGGTCTGTAATGTTTTAGTGTTGAACTGTGCAGAAATCCTAATATATCACCTTTTCTATCAAGAATAGACTTTGAACTTCAAACAAAATGCCAAATAAAAGTATGACAGGATTCGGCGTAAATGATTTCTCTCTTAACTCTATCTGTTGAAACTGCATATTTTAAACATTCAATAAGTACATTCGTGCCTATATGTAGAAAATCAGCTACAACTTTCATTGAAAGTAAAATTTGTTTTGCCCCATTTTTGATAGATGGATGGATAGATGGGTAGATAGATAGATAGATAGATAGATAGATAGATATGTTTAAAGAAACAAAAGGAACAAAAAAGTCAGCATCACATACAGTACATAAATATAAACAAATGTCGTCTACTGAGTGACTGGCACCTGTGTAATTAAATATATAATTACATCATTCGACAGTAGAGTATAATTAAAGTAATACCTCTTGATGTCCAAGGATTGAGGAGATGAATTCAAACCATTGCTTGTGAAGACTGAAAATGTGACACATTTTTCCACTAAATGGATGAGCAGTTAGCAATTCTGACCATCGATCAGCACTGGGTGATGATGCTCTTGGTCTTCTACTTTAAAATAAAGTAAATTGGAACGTGAACCTTTCTCCGCAGTGAAGGAAAATATCCCTGTGCTCAAACGTGCCAAAATCGATAACTTACTTGGATTGCAGAAGGACTCTTGAAGCTGTTTAGTGAGAGAAAATAAGTACAAATCGGAGGAGTAATGCAAAACCCCCAGTCCTACACAGACCTACTCGCGCACTTCCAGTAGGAGTAGCGCTCTGCAAACTGGTTGGAGCCGAAATGTTCTGTGCCTGGGGCCAGGTATAATCATCAAATTGTGCTAAACTAACTTATGCCTCCATTATCATAATGACACTGATAAATAATCAGATGAAATGGCCACAATCAGACACTTTTTTTGTGCTGCTTGGCTCAGCGCTGGCCGTCTCTCGCAGTGTGGGCGGATTAGGCTGTAGGGAGCGCTGGGCCCACACTCCTAATGTTCCCACTGAACACCCCCTAAGGCCCACGCTTATCAATATGCTGTAATTGTTGAGAGTTCCACAGAGCCCCAGGTGAATACATAATCCAAACATGGGCCTTGCTCATTATGGCAGGTGCAATCTGCACAGACTGGTCACAACATCAACTGGAGAAGTTCCCAATGCGTGTGCTCGCAGGGTTCTGTCCAAAAGGGATGGCGATTACACTACTTATCAAGAGAAAGGTCAGGTGATGCATTTGTTTCTAATGCAATTCTGACACAGAACTCCAGCTAATATCACCATTTATCACAACAATATCGAATATCGAAATCACTGAATAAATCACATGCAAACAGCTCGCCTTGGTCAATCCAATTCTGTGCATTGTGTAAGATCTTGTACACCAATTTTTCTCCCTCCAGTTACAGAACCGCTTTGACAGGTATTTAAAAGGAGCATTATGTACAAAATCCAATAAAACCACACCATTGTATTGTGGAAAAACATCCTACAGGCAGCAAAACAAGAAAGCTTATTAGTAAATTAGTGGTCATGTGACGTGAAAGCTACAATTAGTGAAAACAAAACAAACAAACAAAAAAAAGATATCTGAGACTGCCCGAAAAGCAGCATTACAAAATTAGCTTGGTTTTTCTTATTCTTTATTGTGGAAACAACAACAGAGCAATTCGATTTAAGAACAGCTATTAAATTAATTTCTGTTTGCTATGGAATGAATACTCTACGCTAGGGGCGTAACGATACGATAGGATATGATAATCATTTCATGATTCAGTTTGATACACGATTTTGGGCTCACAGTTCGATTCACTCAGAATCACATTTGAAAGAAGAACAAATATGACTGTATTCATTTGTGGCACAATTTGCTAGTGAGACTAGAGCTGGAACATGTTAATCATGATACAAAGGTACTGTTTGATACAACACCATGTTTTACAGTGAGATGAAAAAGTTATCCAACACAAACTGGCCGTGTGTAAAAATTGTAATTGCGTCTGTAGTTACTCAGTCAACTACTTAATCAAATTTAGTCAATAACTGAGATCAATTAGACTAGACACACACAGGCTTGATTACCAACCTTATTGAATCATTTAAATAGAACCTTTCCAGCAATGTGAAGTAGGTCAAACAGGCAGCATGCTGTGACAGTCAGAAGAAATTCTGGAAGACAGTGTCCCATTACATCTACTGCAGAACTAGCCCGACATTCCATCATTAAAACATCATATAAGCATGGTGGTGGTAGTGCAATGATGTTTAGATGCTTTGTTGCTTTGAGGCCTAGAGGACTTGCCACAACTTATGGAATCAGACAATCTCTACCACACAATCCTAGAGGAGAACATTCAACCGCCAGTTCATGATCTGAAGCTCAAGCTTAGCAAGACAGTAATTTGAAATACAAGATCAAGTGCACAGCCGAAACACTCAAAATAAATATAATTAAGTTACAGAAGTGGCCTAGCTGAAGTCCTAACCCCATTAAGATCCTGGGGCAGGACCTCCATGCTAAAAGCCCCCCAATTTCGCCAAATTAAGGCAATTGAGCAAAGAAGAGCTGACCAAAATTGCTCCACAGCTTGTGAAACTCTGATCTCTAGCTATAGGTAGTGTTTGGTTGCAGCTATATGGAGAGATTATAGGTTATGTGGGTGCTCCAAAAATGTTTCCTTCATTCAGTAGAATTATCATTTAAATTATGATGTTACCTCACTTTCTCTTGGTTTGAAATTACATTTCGTCTAAAGATATTTTTTCTTCCGTTTTGATGTGACAAATATGCAAAAATGGAGGAAATCAGGAAGGGGGGCACTACACTGTTTTATGCACTCTATGCATATGCACCCAAATCCTCAGTTTAGCCCTTAAAAACATACTGACGACTGCAAGTTTGCCTCTAATATGCATTAGCTCAGCTTCTGTGGCCATTCCACTGCAGAGCAGCTTACAGCATCCAACAGCTTTTCCACATTGTTGCTTAATTATTTTTTCTACAGGTTATTAAATTAGGAAAATAAAGTCAGCAGCACTCATTGAAGGTACAAGAAATTAATTTAGTCACCTCCAGTAATCAGCATGATAGGGCATGATAGCTTCCAAGGCATGTTTACTGTACTACAGAACACAAAGTGTGTGCTACCAAGTGTCTGCGACAGCTGAGATGAGATAAACATATGGACTCGAACCAAATGAAATGATCTTACATTAAATCTTTAACGCACAGTGCGTAAATCATCTGAAATTCTCGCTGAGTGGCAGTTTTACAGGCTCAGAAGGCCCTCAGATATAGACACCAGTCGCTGAGCCATGACACCCTGCATGCAGCAATCTTCTGCGGGAGCTATTTAGTGGACCGGGAGCTACAGCGCCATGCGCTCGTCTCAACTCAGGCATATGCCGCTGGGAGAGATACAGGAGCTGTGCTCCAGGGTAATTTATCGGCTGTGGGTAGGTGCACCCCCACGTTTTTCGAGACTGTGTGAAACCCTTGTTAGCAAAAATATTGGTGCACTTTTAAACCGTCAGGACCTCTGCCAAAACTGCAGCCCCACAGCACTGCAGCAGGTGAGGAGAAAAAAAAATGGATTAGTAAACGTTCAATCTCACAGCCCAGTATATGCTATAGAGCAGGGACCGCAAAGCCATAGGCAAGGAAACCAAACACACGCAGATACATGTCCCTCCTGTTCCCCTGCTACTGAACACAGCAATGGGGCTGCAGCCAAAGTAATATCCTGCACATAGTCTTTAATAATATATCCATGCACATGCATTTAACAGTCCATCTCCGCCCTCACACTGCACATGCAGAGCCATGAATTTCCCAGTTTTACATATTTGCCACACTAAATGGATTCAAATGCTCAAAACAAAATGCAGTGTAAGAAAAAGAATGAAGAACATTGATCGTTTAAAAAGTAAAAGTGTTGTAGAGAACGTCTCTCACTCGTGTGAAAAAGTGCTCCCTAACTTTTTGTGCAACCACATCTGCAGGAAGCGGACGTGTTTCATTCAGCTGGAGATCAGTCTTTCACATCACTGCAGAGGAATTTTGTTCTCATTCTTCTTTGCAGAATCGCTTTAACTCAGCCACATTGGAGGGATTTCGAGCAACTGCCCATTTAAGGTCCTGCCAAAGCCTCTCAGTAGGGTTCAAGTCGGGACTTTAACTAGGCCACTCCAAAACCTTTATTTTGTAGCTTTTGAGCCAAACTTTTTTATTTTGTAGCTTTCGAGCCAAGGTTTGAGGTCATCAGAGTGTGTGCTGGTAAATGTGAAATATGTTATTCTCGGTTAACGTGGTGCAATCATGCTGCAATCATGAACCTTTTGTGAGGCCTGCAGCTCCTTAGATGTTCTTTTGGTTTCTTTTGTGACTTTCCAGATGAGTAATAGCTGGAGAAATTTACGTAGGCCTGCCATCTCTGGAAAGAGTCACGACTGTTCCAGGTTTTCTCCTACAGGTAATAATGGCTCCTACTCCTAGTCCTAGAGCCTTAAAATGAACTTTCCTAGCAGATATATGGGAGAACACTGCAGAAAAGGTGCTATTCAAGTGATGGCTAGATTCAACAGCGCTCGCGGTAAGACTACATTTGCTTAACTGGTAGATTGGTTGGGCCAGTTGGTGTTGGATAAGATTCTGTTTCAATTAATGAAATCATAAAATGAAATTAAATAAATGTACTTTGTGTTTGCTCAGGTCACTTTCATCTAAATCTTAGTTAGATTCACATGCACAAATAGTGTTTTCTGTTATTCATAGCATTTCAACAATTAAATAAAGTACTACATTTTCCAGTCTTTTCAGGAGGCCTGCTTTGTTTTTTTCCGCAAAAATCTGCAGGGATATTTTTCCACTGCTTCTTGTAAACATCGCCCAAGTTCACTCTAAGAAGCTGGCTGAATATTCTGCTTCTTATTATCCAAGTAATCCTAATTACAAGTTTACACTCATCATTCCATAAAACCTTCCCTCACATCTTAGATGCTCTGTGCTCTGGTTCAAACTCTTTATTCTTTTTTTTTTTTTTTATCTTTTTGCTTTTGTCAGTAATGACTTCTTGTACAGCTACACATCCTCTCAGATACACAGAGTTTCACAGTAGAACTATGGACAGAAAAACCAGTGGATTTTTACAGATTTGAAGCAAGAGTGGAGCTTGATTTTCTGCTTGCTCTCAAAGACAAATATTTTTTTCATGGCGACAGTTTTGGTGATCTCTTGTATCGATTTCGAGGAGTCTCATATTCTCTCTATTTTTTTTAAATCAATCTAATCTCCACTGAGATAGCTTCTTTACTTATTTTACACATAAGAAAAAAACTGTATAAGGCAGCTGAGGTGTATGTTGGTCATACCCAATCTCACGACTTTTAGTGCAGCCATCACGAAATACATTTTAATCAAAATACGTGCTGCGATCACGATTTAAGGCTTTTTTTCATGCTAGGACAACGCTTCACTTTTTTGTGCAAGGACAACGCTTCACTACCCTGTGTATTATAATGCGTACTGCGTAACATCACCAGTATCTGCGCTAACTGGTGACTGTTAGGGTTAGGGTTAAGGTTAGGATTAAGGTTAGAGTTAGGGTTAGGTTTAGGGTTAAGGTTAGGGTTAGCATTAGGGTTAGAGTTAGGGTTAGGGTTAGGGTTAGGGTTAAGATGAGGATTAAGGTTAAGGATAGGGTTAGTGTTAGGGTTACAGTTAGGTTTAGGGTTAAGGTCAGGGTTAGGGTTAATGTTAGGGTTAGAGTTAGGTTTAGGGTTAAGGTTAGGGTTAGGGTTAAGTTTAAGGTTAGGGTTAGGGTTAAGGTTAGGGTTAGTGTTAGGGTTAGGGTTAGGGTTAAGGTTAAGGTTAGGGTTAAGGTTAGGGTTAGTGTTAGGGTTAGAGTTAGGTTTAGGGTTAAGGTTAGGGTTAGGGTTAGGGACTTTCCCCGTCTCATGGCATTTCAACCTGTTTCGATTTGCAAACAAAAATGATAAGGAATCAACTCATTATTTCTCTCCTACTGTCCCTCAGTCACCTGTTACTGCTGATACTGGCGATGTTACGCAGTGCGCATTAAAATACACAGGGTAGTGAAGCGTTGTCCTAGCACGAAAAAGCGAAGCGTTGTCCTAGCACAAAAAAAAAGCCTTAAATTGTGATCGCAGCACTATTTTGATTAAATTGTATTTCGTGATGGCTGCACTAAAACTCATGAGACCAGGCTCATGTTGGTACCTGCTTGAGGGAATAAGATCATAAATATATATTTATATATACACACATTAGCCACTGAATGCTTCTCTCTGCAAATTTATGCCAAGGCTGGTGCCTCATGCTGAAATTTCCATCAAGTTATTCTGAGCGAAGTACATGGGGGAATGCATTGACTTCATCAGATTTACGGCTCTTATAATGCTATTAGTCATCTTCATAACAATGGACCTTAACACCATTGTAGCGGTTAATCTGTCCACGGGGAAGTGTTCGGCAAACCCATGTGCTGCTCTCCTATCACATCCAAGGGAGAAAATCTATATTGTAATAGGAAAAGGTGTTGAGGAAGAATACAACTACTAGACAAAAGTGCTTCAGCCGCTGCTTTGGCAGCAAAGCTTCCTTGCTGAAAATACACAGCTTGAGGGAAGGGAACCTCGCATGTTTCTCTTTGTGTACCAGTGGAATTTTTAGCAAGGTATTCACTCTCTCTGTTATTTGCCGTGTGAGCCGATACAAAAGAGCCAAAAAGCATTATTCTGCAGCACAACAAACCAGTGTAGGAGCAAAAGCGGGGAAAAACAAGCGAAAATGGTTAAAACACTCATTGTTTCTCTTCTGCTCCCTCCGGAAATAGTCACAAGCCAAGGCACATCTAATCTCTAGGAGTGGCAGAGTGAGATAGGCTCTTCATCTAGACTATCTGAGTAAAGAGTGATCACTCGCTGGCCTGGGCCCTTCACTTCACTTCATCGTTCAGAGGGAGATTCGCAGAGGCAGAGCGCTGACCAGGCTAAAACACGAGCCACGCCACAGCCATCTTCAAGCACAGTCTGGATTTATTAGAGCACTGCACGCTGCCCAAACCACCATACCTCGATGCATCTAATCCACAATCAGAGACCAGAGGCATGGAACGATATTACAATATGCCATCAGGATTTGGGTTGCCAAAACAACTAGTTTTCAGAATTGTCCATTAATTATATTGTAATGAAATAATAAAACCGTGAATAACAGTATAACTGTCAATATATTGAACAGCCGTAGTTAAAATATACTCACACACTAATGGCATACCTTCCACTAAACCTGTTTTACTGAAAATTTTTTTTTGGCTGAAACGAAAAAAAAAAAAAAATGAATATTAAACAGGTCTGCAATGAAATGTCAAAATCTAGAACAGCAAAAAATTTATACATCACTCTTCATAGTGAGTATCAAGAGGTGGAACAACACCGGTGGACTTCTCCACGACAGGTCTGTACTTAAAACACAACATCCCACTCAATGCTAAGAAAACAGCAAAACAAGAGAAGCAGTAAGAAAAGTCCCTGCCAGCTCGCCAACACCATCTGTGGCAACAGGTTTTTGAAACAATGAAAAAATACATAAACAACAGAGAAACAGAGCGATTTACTGTCAGCTCAGCTCTGTACTATATAAAAGGTGCTTTTTCTCCATTATGTTAATTAAGTCCAAAGGAATACACGGATCAGCTTCAACATTAAAACTACTGACAGGTGAAGTGAATAACATAGATTGTCTCCTTAGAGTGGCACCTTCCTGCCTAATATACCTCCCGTCCAGGCGGGAGGTGTATTAGGCTGCAAGTAAACAGTCTGATGTGTTGGAAGCAGGAAAAATGGGTGAGCGTAGGGATCTGAGCAACTTTGGCAAGGACCAAATGGCTAGAGCACGGGGTCAGAGCACCTCCGAAATGGGGTCTTCGTGGCATGCAGTGGTCAGTACCAAGGAAGGACAACCAGTGATCCGGCTACAGGGTCATGGGCACCCGAGGCTCACTGATGCGTGTGGGGTGCAAAAGCTATTCTGTCTGTTCTGATTACTGAAAAAGTTCATTCTAGCTTTGATAAAAAGGTGTCAGAACACACAGTGCAACACAGCTTTCTGCGGAGCCACAGACCGGTCAGAGTGTCTATCCTGACCCCGTCCACCACAGAGAGTACACGCTTTCATAGCAATATTATACTCTAATGGCAAATACTGTTTTTGCACCCTGCCACATTGCAAAAACTGTTCAAGAATGGCCTCCATATTCCCCAGGTCTCACTCCGATCCAGCGTCTGGAGGCCCCAATTCACAAATTAAAGGATCTTCTGACAATGTCTTGGGTGCCACAGCATGCCACAGAAGTATTATGTAGCTCATGACTCGATGTGTCAGAGCTGTTTTGTGTACACACAGGACCCGCACAATATTAAGCAGGTGGTTTTAATGGTATGGCCGTTCGGTTTCTATCATAAAAGAGTTGTCTTGGCTCATGCTTTGCAGTGAGACTATAGCAGTAGGCTCCGTCACATTTTTATTTTTTTTTACCAAGATTGCTTCACACAAAATATACTACACAGTTACTGGAACAATCAAAATGTCAAACAGTATGAATGTCATTGAGTTTCATACCGCGCTTCTTCAGAAATACTGGTAACTAGGCCATCCTTGAGACTGTGAGACTGTTATAAGTGAGATAAAATACAGCGCCTTAAAATTCTTTTAAATTCATTCAACTACAAAATGTTGCATAAAACAGTGTGGATTCTCAACATGCTTCTTACAGCATGCAGAGACGAGGCATTCATGAATGTTCATTAAATCAGAACCAGAGAAATCTATATTCCCCTGCAGAATTTTCAATTGGATCCCTGCTGTAGCCCACAAGGATTGGATCATTGATCACTATGAACCCTCTATTTCTCTCTCAGTCCCTTCAGAACTGCGGCAAGATGGCGAGGAGGAAATATTCTAAAGGTGGTCTCTGAGAAACAGCTAAAACATATGGACAGCTCTGTCGTTAGGTCCAGCATCTGCTTGGTGCCTGCTTGACAGGATGATGAGGGACACGGCAAAGTGAGTCCTGCTTTAAGTATTATGCTTATCATAAAAACTGCCACGGGCCACTGCTGTGAAAATGGAGACCCTCCACTTTCAAGTTGCTGTGTTTCTAATTCGGCGAATGGACCCCACATTGTGTCCAGACTGTTGCACAGCAGTGGTGACTCAGTGCTCTATATACACGCACATTCCCCCCCAACCCCACTTCTCTCTCAGACAGCTTGCTTAGGAATAATTCATGGTTTTGCATTAGAGCCACTGCAGTCACTTTTAAACGCTTGCAATAGCAAATTGATACAGTCTTCCACAGCATTTATGGGTCCTTCCTTCAAAATATGCACAAATCTGTAACAGTTGCAATGGACAACCAAGCTTCATTCCTCACTACATTACAGCACAGGGTTTCTTTTAGAACATACACAGCCAGGCAACCATAGGTTGCTCCGGCAACCACAGTATAGTGTTACTGCAAACCTGCGTCAAGAGTCCTTCCTGACTACATCGAGAGGATTAAGCGTGTTTCAGCATGGTGAAGCACATGGCCCTCCCTCCGCACAGACAGAGAGCACATTTGGCCGTCTGACCTCCTATTGCAATTGTTTCTCGAGGTCAAACTCAAAAGTGCTCCACTTCACCAGCTCCACTTCTCCTCTGTCAAACGGCTTTCATTGTTAAAGGAATAGTTTCGCAATTAAACGAAATCAAATTTAGAGTTTTCCACTTACTCAAGATCAGTCAAGACATGTTTGGAGTCCAAATGTTGCTTCTTCAGTTTAACACTGGTCCTATAAGGCTACCTAAGTGGACATCAACAGTCACCCAAATCCTTACTGTGAATATGGGGCCAAAATCTCTCCCAGCCTGCTCACACTACATCCAGCTCCTCATTAAGGCGGCACAGACTTGTGCATGTGGTTTCAGACACAGTATGACTTACGGTGAGCTCTATAAATGAACTAAACTTCACTGTATAGCAGAGCGCAGTGGGCAGCCTTTTTAGACAACAGGGTCTGATTTCACAAACCACCTCAGGAGGTCTTCTGAGGAAACTGACCATCACAAATATAAAGGAATGAAACCCCAGCTCAGTCCTTCTTACTACTGTTGGAAGAGAGAATCCTGTCCTTGGTACTGACCCTGCAGCGGTGAAGTTTTATTAGTTGTTTTATAGTACATAGTAAGTCATGTTGAGTCCTAAACCACTTCCACAAAAATGTGCCACCTTAGTGAGGAGGTCGATGTGGTTTGAGCAGTTTGGGAGAAGTTTTGGTGGGATAGTTTTAAGAGTACTATTTTAGTGTCTATTGATTTCTTGTATTTCTTCACTAAATTAGACTTGTAGCTCCAGTGCTAAGGTGAAGAAGCAAAATTTGGACAGTCTTAGCTGGTCGACTTCATCTGGGTTAAGTGGAAAACTGTGAATTTGATTTGACAAAACTTGGAATTAAATACATCTGGACTAGCATTACAGAGAAATGTTTGTTGCAGTAAAATTACTCAAATGCAAGGAGTTCAGCAAAGTATCCCTGCATTGCCTGAATGTTCATTTCTTCCGTAATTCAATTCATACGTCATCAGATGCTGGTTTAAATTGTAATTCTAAACGTCTGTCCGATACAGTTTTTTTAAGCATCTATTGTTCAATATATGGAACATTTCCCATGAAATAGGAAGATTTCATGGCTACACATAGTTGGTGCTGTATTTCATTCAAGGTACTGTGTTAATGTCAGCTCAGGAAAGGAGGAGAGACTGAAGGAAGAGTGAGAGCACTGCATTAAAAGTCAGAGCACATAGAGCATGGAGCCACATTCATTATTCATTAGCTAAGTCACCGTGCATGGTAATTAAACACAAAATCTCAAGCAGAAATTGCTTCTGTAGATGACTCCTCATTGAACTCCCACAGTAAATTCTCTCATTATATTCACAAAGAAAGACATGTGAATTTGCGGGAGGAGCCATGCAAAAATCTCCACGAGGAGAGTCAAGAAAAAAAGAAGAAGAAGAAAAAGAAGAAAAAAAAAAAAAAACCTTACAGTTCTTACAGTAGGTGCGGCTACGGGAAGGAAAGGGTTGCCAGAACTTCACGTTGGGGTATGTAGTTTTGTCAGGGATAATGAAGGACACAACGCAGCGCTAGCAGGCAGGAGGGGAATAGAAAGAAGAAGGAAGAAAGAGGGATGGCTTGACCCTCCTGCATGGGCACAAATGAGGGAGCCACAGCTTGCGTGGTGCTCATCCCCTGCATACAGATTGCATTACACAGCCAATCCTCTGAAAGAGCCTTTGCTGTTCAAACACACACTGACATGCTCTGGTGTGTGGAGGTAGCCAGCCTCACGCCCAGCCAAGTGGCCCCTTAAGGGCAATTAATACAAGAAAGACTACTTTACTCATCAGCCACCGGCATTCAGTATCTAAGGAGGCCACATCAGCAAGACACCGTCCTTTGTTATTATCACACCTACTAATGTGTCATGTATCGAGCGCTCCAACAGCGAAGATGTGATCGGGACCAGCGTTCTGCATATTGAGTCTCCGAAGGCCCACCTAGGCTTGTGCTAGAGCTTTCAGACGAGATTGGCTCCCTGGCTGTGACAATCCACCTGATTAATGGAGACACGTATGGAATGCCCTCGTTTGCGCCCCCCCCCCCGCTGGCCGGCTGGGGGTTATATGAACCGACGCTCCTCCTGCATTTGTGGGAATGGTATGAAGGCTGCGGCATCTCTACAGCCCAGGTTATCTATCATATAGACACTGAGACTAAGACTGCACAGCGTGGGCGAAATTTTATACTGCTATTACACCGCTGTATATTCGACCCGTGCTAATAAATTGTTTGTTAATCATTATTGTAACATCTGCCTTTGCAATACTAATACTGTAGGGGCTGCAAGATGCAAATGAGCCCTTTAGCACAGCATAAACTCCTTTACACCGTGCTGTGAGCATCCTCAGGTGGTTCAGATGAGTTTCCGTGGGTGTTTTGATCAATCAAGACAGTAACACGATCCAACAAACGTGATAAATTTACTCTTTATAATAAAGGGTGATCTTCAGTCTTGTCATATCAAGGGTCCACTTAACTGTACATTCACAGTAGGAGGCATCAAGTCACTAACGCTGCCATGGATTTGGCTCTAGTGGGTGTATTTTTGACAGCACAGCACGCTGTCAAGCTTTTGACAGGAAAATGCAAACATGTACTGTATATGTATGCATTGCTGCTTTGCTTTACATATGATCTGGGGTTATACGAGTTTTATAAGATTCTCTGGCGTTTATTGGTGCGATACTAATGCAAACAGGAACGAAATGCTGACGGGAACAAAAAGTCCTGAGCGTGTTCTGAGAGAGACCGTGCCTACAATTGATCCGAGGAATTTGTTAGAGCCAATTATTAGGCAGAATCAGTGTCAGAATTTATTTGCATAAAGTGGAGGAAATCTCTTGATTTGACACTTGTTGAATCCCAGCTACAAATTGCCTACTGCCATAGAAAATGAGGGGTCACCAGTCGCCTGCTGTATGGTCATTTTTGAATATACTGTGAGATACATATCTGATAATCATGTCCAGTGGCTCTCTAACGAAACCAACCATTGCAAGCTTCTTCTGGAAAGCAAAAGAACTTCCATGGTGATTCCCAATCCATATATTTCGGTTCTAATACGCGTCACACTAAATCGCGCTATCATGTGGCATTACAAAATATTGCGATTACAATAAATTCTTAACAAAAGACTAAAACAAATTTTAAAAAAATGCACAATTAAAAACCTTAACTAAACCAAGTCAAAAGTGTCCACAAACGGACGTCCAAAGCGTTTTATGCCTTTAAAGTTACCTCGCAGGAAGACACGGCATGAACAAGATCCAGATATTTTTTCTGATGGCTAGGACATTGATTTACAATAGTTTTGAGATAAACTTCCTTAAAAGTATATTTTAAAAAGCCATTCTTAGTGAAAGGGTACGTGCTGGGCATTGTAAAGAAAAACAAAAATGTATCAGTATTAATTATCACGATTTGTTAGTATTTTACTCCAATAATGTTTTCTCCAGTACTGGTTAAACTGGTGTGGGTTTACTGGTTGTTTTCGTGCTGTTCACACTGTGTGCTGTGGTGTGTTCACGTATGACAGAATGGTCACTTTCAGTAGAGCTTCCTACAATGCACATCAAATATCTCTGAACTGTGTTTACATCTTAATCAACTGTATTATGCAGACATTTTTGAAAAAAAAACAAACAAATAAAGAAACTAATAAAAATGGAGGAATTACATTTTAAGGTGACATGGTCTACATTATTCGTGCATTATTTTCCTTTATTTTTAACCGGAGCGACATGTTTTTTGGATCATGTCTCTGCTTATTTAAACACTTCCAACAGCTCATCTGGAGTACGCCAGGTTGACCGGGATGCTCACAACAAATAAAAAAAATAATAAAACATTTAGTGCTCAGCCTAAAAAACATTTAGTGCTCTGCACTGGGGTTCAAGTGCTCAGCCTTCTGCCATTTCATTGTTACCAAACAAATAGTATCGCAATACTAATTAACAAACAATAGACTGCACATCCCTGAAAAAAACCAAAACTGAGAGCGTGTTCGGCCACCATGAGTTTACTCTCGTGCCCGAGCAATGTGCTACAGGAGTTTGACACTGTCTCTCGCTCTGATGGGCAGAACAGCGGAAAAACACTCAGCTCTTTTATTCCTCGCCCACCTCTCTGATATCCCCCACACCTACATGTTGCTGGGGACTGCCGGTATCGTTCGCTGTCGAAAACAAATACGTCTGAATAGTCATTAGCCTTAATGACTGTATAACGCAGACAATGCAGCAAAGAGATGAAAGGAGGACGGCCAGGGTAACCATTACTTTTCCATGCCTGACATAACAATAGGAACGGTTGAGGCCTCAGAGCTATAATCTCACTGTGGCCATATAGTCTCCTCAGTCATTAGTATTGACTCCGCGTGAAGCCAGGCCAATTGAAGTACTCAGCTGCTAGCAGGACACACATAAATCCAGTGTGTTTGGAGCCTCTGAGTAGATCTCCAAGGAGCCCGGCGTCTATTTATCCTGCTCACTCATATTCTGCATATTCTGCACTACTGGATTTTTTGATTTGACACCAACATAAATATCACACGCAGTATTAGGGCTGGGAGTGCAGTGGGTAGCGCTGCTGGCTCACAGCTAGAAGGTCTGGGTTTGATTTCTGGCAGAGCAGCTGAGGGAGTTTGCATGTGCTCCTCACGTTTGTGTGGGATTAGACCAGGAGCTCCGGTTTCCTCCCACAGCCTAAAGACATGGATGTCAGGCAGACTGGAGATGCTTAATTGCTCCTAGGTGTGAAATCATGTGTGTGTCTTTGTGTGTCTGCCCTGTGATAGTCTGGCCTTTTTGCCTTATGACTCCAGCACCTCCCTTGACCCCGAGTAAGGATAAGTGGTTCAGATAATGGACAGACTATCAGGGCTGCATGATATAGACAATATAGGCGTCTAGTATTTGTGGTAATACTGATAACTGTAATACTGTGACTGCAACACACATTGCAATATATTGCAACAACTCACTGGTAAATAATG
>JBBIGA010000040.1:21990977-21998123 GCA_037576975.1 Alestes dentex | reverse complement strand
AGTATCAGTATTGCAAAGGCCAACACAGCATAATAATGAACGGTGTATTGTGCAGCCTTACCCATTGCAACACTCTGGTGAATTAAAGAGAAATTCCACAGATTTTTCAAACTTTCTGCATGGTTAGGATGTAAACAAAGACATTCAGAGTGTGAAAATCTCTAGTCCACTGTCCTATTGAATGGTGGTGATAGACACAAGATGTCCAAAACAACTAGCTCACATAAATGTGTTATGTGAATAAATCCACAGACAGTTTGGAGAGAACATTTAGGCCCATAACACATTTTAAAGGCAGTCATTGATGTGAAGGTACACTACATGGACAAAAGTATTAGGACAAACCTGTTTTTCAGGGTTTGGGCAAGGCCTCTTACTTCCAGTTAATGGTTCAAGCATACACCATGCTTCCAACTTTGTGGACACGGTTTGGGAAAGAAGCTTTTCTATTCCAGCATGACTGTGCCCCAGTGCACAAAGCCAGCTCCATAAAGACACAGTTGGATGAGTTTGGTGTGTAAGAACCCCACAGAGCCCTGACCTCAACCCCATCCAGCACCTTTGAGATTAACTGGAACAGAGATTGTGATCCAGACCTTCTCGTCAGTTCCTGACCTCATAAATGCTCTACAGAATGAACGGACACAAATTCCCACAGAAACTCCAAAATCTCGTGGAAAGAAGAGTGGAAACTGTTATAGCTGCAAAGGGGGACCAACTCCATATTAAAGTCTATATATTCAATGCAAGGTCAATAAAGTCCCGGGGGGTGTAATGGTCAGGCATCTCAATACTTTTGTCCATATAGTGCACTTCAAAAAGGTATAAAAATATTATTTTCCACATTTCTGGATCACAATCAAGATTGCATTTAAAAACATCAGAAGACATATAGAATCACTGGTTGTTTCAGATACTATTTGTGTTGTAGACACTGTGACCCCTTGTTCCAGTCTCCACCACTGTAAAGCAAACGTTTGCAGATTTTTGGAAAAATGTTCACATCCCAGTACTCTGAAGGACTTTGTTTCCACCTCAATGGTAGAATTATGTAAGCATTTTGTAAAATGTTTGGAACTCCCCTTTAATATTCAGAAATAGTTTCTCACTGCAGCTCTCACTGCAGAACAAAAGGTTATACATGGAAATGAGAAACAAAAACACATAGAAAGAGTCATTTTTGGCAAATAAACAAAAACATGTGCTTGTAACTGTTCCTTTCAATCAACATGCCACATTGGCCCTTGGACGCCCGTCTATATTGGAAAAGTAAGACCAGACACGTTTGCGTGTTTGTTTACGTCTTGCATTTTTCAGATGCTGGAAACCATGCCAGCTGGCTTCCGCCTTCATTGTGGAACAAATTCAACCCTGATCATTGTCTGCAGCAGCATGTAGTCTCGGCACCCTCAGGTATAAGAGCCTCTAAAAACATGGTTCGCTTTGACACACTTCTGTTCGAGAATCCAGGCCAATTTATCCGAGAAGCTTGAAAAAGCCACCTGCCCTCCAGTTCCTCTCCAATCCGAGAAATATGCTGATAGAGAAGGGAAAGACGTCAGAGGGGAAGAGAGGTGGTGGGGGCTGGGGGTTTGGGGGGGTTAGAGAGGGGTTCCAAAATAATGAGCAACCCAGATTTGTACTATGTGCCTGTGATGACAAATACACGGCACACGCTGGAAAAACGATGTCCACCATCCCTCGCTTAGACAGGAGCCGCTCCCTCTCTGTCTCCACTGACTAATCGTGACGAATATTGCAATTTACACTGTTTGGGTCGTTAGCGGGATACGTGGTGATTGAAGCTTCCGAAATGAACTATCAACAGACAGTCTATCATTTCAGAATAACCGGATGATACAGACTTGATTAAATTGGTAGAGCAAGGTCTTCCAAAACCACAGATACAGTTAGCAAGGCCCGCTGGGGGCACTTCAGCCAACGTCCATTTGTTGGCGAAACGAGACATTTGCTTAATAAGCTGCTTGGAGGGCGTGTGTCTAAATCTGGCAGTGTTTTAAACAGATGAACTCTCACCTACGTGCGCCTGTATGCCTGTGCGTGTCTGTGAAGCGCTGTGGACCTCCTCCAGTGCACCATATGCCCCTCAGACAGGGTTTTCCAGAGCGTCCACGCATGGCATCAGACATCTGCTGCGGGACTTAAACTCTTACAGCCTGTTCAGACTCTCGCTCATCTGCTAGCACTTGGGCTCCGTCCCATTTTTACCCAGTGTTCAAAGTCACCGCTTGATCCGTGCAGGTCACCACTGGTTAATACGCTTTACATGGTCTGATTTGCTTCATAAAACTGCATTTAAAAAAAATCCAAGCATTTGGAGGTTTATGGCATCAATCTGCTAATTAATATGGGGAGAGATGTACTGGAACACAAGCCTGAGATGTAAAAGTGAAAACCGACATTAGGACAACATCAAGTTATGGAGAGATGCCATATCCATCAGACTGCGATCTGCTTGGTGGAGAGGCTAGACATGTCCTTTGCCATTATTAGTTAATTACTGGTGAGCGTACTGGTTCAATTAGGCATCGTTATAATAACGATAACAAAAAAAAGTATAAACATAGTCACAGGGGCCACACAGTATAGCGACAGCTTCCGCTAATTTGGGAATTAACATGTACATGAACCAGTCACAAGAGGCCTTATTAAGCATGAGAATCGCTGAGATATAAAGCATGCTTAAATGACAGAGACGTGCAGTGGAAGGCCTGAGCTATTGTGATTGAATCGCGGCGGGCACTAGATCAGAGTTAAGCATGGCTGAGCATCAGAGATGAGCCCAAACCAGTAACGCGCCGTCTCGTGTCATCCTACTGTGTTCCCTTGATAAAACATCCCGACAAATATCAACCATTAGCGTGACACATTTTGGCTAAAAACAAACCCTTTTATGGGCAGATGGTTCACAAGTGATATTTTCAGAACGCTTTTTCATTCAGCGCTCTTATTGAAAATGGTTCACAGTGTAGTCGTCACTGCTGAATGAACTGAGCTGAGTAAAGTTCTTTGGAATCTCAAACAGGTCATTTTCAGGGGTGTTTTAATACTTTGCTTCCATTGCTGGCGGAACACTTAAAAAAAAAAAAAAAAAAAAAAACAGGACAAAGGGTTGAATATTGAACACACTGTCCTAAATGTATTCAGGAACATATTCCATTATCAGATATAAAGTAACATATTCCAAACACATTTAGGACAGTGTATTCAACATTATTCCCAATATTCAATATTCAATAGAATACATTGCAGAATACATTGATTTATACATCCTACTCACGCTTTAGAAGGATCCTTTGTGTTTGTAAAGAAGCCATTTGTTCGGTCCATCTAAGCAGTGTTGTGCCAAGTTCTGCTTTTCTAATTTAGTGGGTAAGTATTCTAAAAGCATTTGTCTAGATATGTAAAAGGTATTTCTTTTGTAAGCATCTAAATAACTGGATTCCACTTCACCCCAACCCAGATTGCTGGCATAACAAAGTCCCCTTTTCTTTTAAATTGTAACTTTATATGTACATTCAGGTAAAAAGTACGGCCAATCATATTTTTTGATAGACACATCATTACGGGCTGTGTTGGGTCAAATTACATTGCATGCATGCAACAGTGACTAAAAGATTTCTAGAAATGGTGCATCAGAAGCTGTGTTTAAAGCTGTGTCTGGTTACCTGTGGTGGTTCCGAACCCTAATCTACTCCATAGAGAGCAAGTGAATTAACCACTCTGCTGTAGAGCCGATTACAATCCAAACCATCAGGCGTAGCTCAGAAACCTGCTTGTAAAAATGGTTTAAATGTGATTATTCTCACTCCCAGAGAATGTTAAATGTGTTAAATCAGTAATACTACTGTCACAACAAACCCGAATCACCAACTGGAGCATTTTGAGAAATAAAATCAATTAAAACAATTTTTTTTAGCAGGCCTTTATAAATAACAGGGCACCGGTTGTGAATGCTGTTAGTGCCTCGTTATTACTGTTTTGTGCTTTGCACAATAATGAAAATGGATTTTGAAACAAGATTTTGAAAATCCTAACCAAAAGCTGAAGATATAAGATGCTCCACAATTTGGAATATTTGGCCTTCCTAAGTGCCGCGCCATCACAACACTCACCCAAAACACAACACCACAGACTGTGCTCACAAATCAGTGTCCCCATTAATAATCTGGAGAGTTTTAGATCTCGAGACTAATCAGTAATTGGGACACATTTTGTGATTGTTGGGCGGGGTCAGTCCGCCAGTTGTCTTGCGGTGCAGGCAAAATATCTATCTGTCATTTCATCCCAATATCCAACAGCTTTATCAGATTTTATAACATGTCCATATGATGCAGCCATAGTAAAGTGATTCTGGACAGTTTCTATCGAGCCATTCATTATCAAAGTCAAAGTAAAGTTTATAATTTCAGCTCTAGATATACAAATGTGGTGAGACTACAAATCTGAGATCATGAAATGTTCACATAACATAATGGGTGTAAAAACCCAAAAAGTTAAAAAAAAAAACAAAACAAGAAAATGATTTGAATATAAACACAACAATATAATGCTGTACACATTCTGTTCATGGCAAGCAACTCATCCTCGGCAGGCAAGCAGCTCTTCAATGCAGTAAAAACGACTGTAATTTGACATCGTTTCAAACACAAACTGATCCATAACAAGAAGAATCGAGCCTCAAGTGTTTCATCATCTTTCACAATGGCTGACATAAGCATGACCATGTCCAACAAGTGCTGGCCACTGGTCTGATTCTACAGCGACGGTCCACAAGTCAAGCGTTTCTTTTTTACCTAAAGACAGACACGGGCATCTTCTCCCACTTAAAATTCTACCGGCATGCTGTTGTTGCTTTACATTCTGGAGGGGTAGAGGGATATGGAAACTACAAGATTAATAAAAGACCATGACTTTTTTTTAAATGAAATGAACAGGGAGCGTGGCTGAGCAGTTGGCAGACGCTTGAGTCACTGCTGGCTGGGCTTTCTTTTTTGTCTCAATCTATAACCTTACCTTTGCTGAGCTCAGGAACATGGTGGATATTTGTTTGAAAGCATCTGCACTCATTCTTAGCCTGAAATTGCAACAATGAATGTCTTCAATGCGCAGTCTACGCCGCTGACCTCTTTTGCATTGCCAAATCAGCCTTTACATGCAATAAGTTGGGTCCCTCTTACAAAACTTTTTAATGGCCTTACATGAGATGAGCTCCTGCCTGACCCAAATTAGAAATGGGTTTTGTATGGCGTCAGGTTGAACCGAAGTGGCTCACTGCTCCACTTACATATTTAAATGGCAGGGATTACCGAGGTTAATGGGTGCAATATTGCCCAAATGCTCTCGTTCAGAGACACACCCTTACTTGCTGTGGGAGGAACCAAATGGTATCTGGCATTTTACCCCCACCCCCCACGCCTTTAGCTGACACATTCAACACATTAGCACTCATCCTCGCCGTGGACCTCCAGTCCCCAGACTGCACACTAAACCTTGTTTCTCTGAGCGGCTTGTGAGCATACCCCATCAATCAAAACTGGACTGTAGGGGTTTGTAATCTGCGGCCCAGAAGTGCAGGCTAAATTCAGGTCATCGCCTGGCGGAAACGTGCACTGATCTTTCTCAGCAGTTGCTTCAGTCCCTTTGTAAATGAACCTAACCTAATACGCTTATCTTACTATTATTAAGGAAAATGTAATGGGCTCGGACCTAGAGCTGTAACAATTACTCAGGCGTAGATTGTTCGTCGATTAAAATGAACCTTATCTGTGAATCTTCCTTCTGCAATTATGAGGGGGCAGCACTAACATTAACGAAGGGCAGCATTCATAAAGCTACATGACACTTACATAGAGCCGTTCATGATCCAACAAGGGTCGACTGTCATCAAGGCTGCTTTTGTCCATTTTAACATCATTCACCTCAGTCAGTGCTAGAAAACAGACCCTCGTTACAATGAGCCTTTATAAATGTTTAGGTTTGATGCTATATAAGTTTGTGCATGGACACTGTCCCGATTTATACATGGACACTGTATAGGTTTATGTCAGTTGTCATGAAATCCTTATGTAGATGTTGCGTATCTTTATGATTTCTAGATGCAATTTTTACAAAAAGGTTTCTTACTGCTACTTCTTACAGTGAGAGTCAAAGCCGGGTGACTACACTGATGAACTTTTATCTCATAGGGGTGTAGTATTTTTAATAGTTTTTTTTTTTTCCAATAAATCTTAAATGATCTGCTAATCATTATCCATTAACCTTCATTCAACAAAAACACTATGATACGATGGTCATGAGTGACATGATTGCATTGTGAAATAATCAGAATATTACTCCAATACCAGTATAATCAACAGTGATGGCCCAACATTGAGTTGTCTTGGACTGAAAGAAACTGTCAGTGGAGAATGAGCATGCACAGTGTCATTCTCTCCATATCGCAACAAGAACACAATATTTTGACTGATATTAGACTGTGAATAATAAAGACTATCACAGCGCATTCTCCATGACCAGAATGTCATCACAAGTTTGGCAGTTTTGTAATCCTTGTGAGAGATCATTCTGACAAAGCTGTGAAGATGGTGATGAAGGTATTAAACCATACCTTCCTCTTTTATTCAGTGATCAGTGTACACAGTGACTGTTACACTTTTAACTGTGCAGTCATGGCCTAACCTGTTTGTGGGAAACCACAGTAAACATGACCCTATGGCAAAAGCAAAAGTGGAAAGTCATACAGCACACCTTATTTGGTTCTACAGTGTATCATACTGGCGTGTAATTTAAATCACAGGAGCCCTGTGGCACGGTACCAAGCACATAACTGATCTGAGTCCATAACAGTATTGTCTAAATGTGATTATGCTTTTAATTTTTAGCAGATTTACTTTCCCTTATCGGAACTGGGATATTTGCTCCATTCATTTAAGCTGGATAAGATGATTATGGTGCAGAATGCATTGAATTAAGTAGAGCAGCTGTCAAGCAATTTCTTTGAAAACCATTATGGCTTTGGCAATATTTTCAGTTAAAAAATGGTATAATAGGAGATCAGATTTCTGTCAGAGATCTGGAAAAATGAATCCAATCTTTCCACATCTACGATGCAGCTGTGTAGGA
>JBBIGA010000040.1:21940979-21952602 GCA_037576975.1 Alestes dentex | reverse complement strand
GCAAGTATCTGCCTGTATGCTTAAAATCATTATATAATGTCTAAGCATACACACCAATCAGCTACAGCGTTAAAACCTGTCAAGGTGCGGGAAATATTAGTTGATGAAGCTGAAGTTTGACAAAGGCCTCAATGTAATGGCTAGATGACTGGGTCATCTCCAAAACAGCAGGTATGGAGGGGTGTTCCCAGAATGCAGTGGTCAGTATCTAGTCAAACCGCTCCAAGGAAGGACAGTTGGTGAACCAGAGACAAGACCATGGTCACCCAAGCCTGATGCAGTTGCTGATCGAAGTCTAGACTGTTTGGTCTGTTTCCACAGATGAGCTGTTGTAGCACAAATTGCTGAAAAAGTTCATGCTGGTTATGAAGGAAAGGTGTCAGAACACACATTGCATCACAGCTTGCTGTGTACAGAGTCACAGACCGGTCAGAGTGCCCATGCTAACCAAAAGTGCCAACAATGAGCATGTGAGCAGCTGAACTGGACCATGGAGCAATTGAGAACCATGGCTTGGTCTGATTAAAGACTCTCCTTTTGGTGCAGGTGTGCCCTGCAAGAAGTAATCTCTCTCTGCAGGATTCTGCATCATGTCACATTGCAAAATTTGTTAAGAAACTGTTTGGAGAACAGCTTCCCCAAAATTTCAATCTGATTAAGCATCCGTGGGATGTGCTGGAGTAGTCCAATCCATGGAGGACGTCTCAATAGCGGCTTACGGGACTTTAAGGGTCAGTTAGTAATGACTTAGAGCTAAATACCACCTTCTGAGGTCTTGTGAAATCCATATCTTGACGAGTCAGAGCTGTTTTGATAGCACGAGGGGGACCTTATTAGGGAGGTAGTTTTAATGTCATGGCTGATTGGTGTCTACACAGGCTTTACAGTGCATTCTCAATTGCACCACCTATACATGTGTATATCCAATTTGAAGTGGAGTGATAAATTAAATGGGCAGAAAACAAGCAGCCCTTTGATCTAACGACCTTTTGCCATTGCATGCCATTTCGGTTCTGCCAAGTCAAACCCCAGCCCCCCAGCTGCGCCGTGCTGTTTGATGAGCTAGCCTTGTGCCTGAGCTTCAGTCAAATAGCCATTTGCCACACAGCCTCACATATACCCCAGTGGAACAGTGCTCCCTTAACAGAAATGGTCAGCTCCTGCTCTAAATCAGGTACTGAAGGAGCCCTCGCCGGGAAGCGGGGAGTCATGATCCGAAAGGAGAAAATGAAATTTCCGTCACTGTTGCACATGCCCAGGCTTGGCAGTGATGGACGCCTAGCAGATGAGCGCCGCTGCCGTACTGCACGTCAAAGAAAAAAGAAAAAAAAAAAACAGAGAAATTGCGCATCTTAAATAGCTCATTAAGGATGTGTGGCGATATGCAGAATTAAAAGCCTTTCTGCAACTCCTTTGCTGTTTGTGGAGTGTTTGTCTGATGAATTTTTCACATATTAATAGAACATACAGTTTTGAAAAGGCACGTGGCCTGCTATGGCTCTAGTGTTCGCGAGACAGCCCTCGCCTTGCTCATTAAAAATGCCTTCGCTTTATTATATCTCCTTTCTGTTCCTTGAAAGGGAAAAGGGTGGATATGTACAAGATAGCCCTTTCATTTGTTTAAGCACAAATGCATCACATTATCTGGGAAGCGCATTAGCAGGTACAGCTATTACTGCATCAAATGAGGACCAGGCGAGAAGGCAGCAGAGGGAGGACGAAGGAGCTGTGGAGGGAGGTAAAGGAGAGGGGGAAGGGAAAGGAGAGGAGAAAAAGAGCGAGAAGAAAGAGGCAGGGAGTTGGAGAAGTGCGCGTTCCTTTCAAGGACGAGCGAGGCAGGGCGGGCTGGGGCTCTGGCTGTTGTTCCTCTGTGACTGAATTACAGTGTGACTGCATCTCAGCCCTGTGACAAGCGCCTTTTGTCTTTTAGACGACAATTGTGTTAAGAGGCAGCTTGAAGTCACAGCGCTGCGGCTGTGGCGTTCCGGGGGAGCAGCTCGCTATCAGGCCAACAGGAGCTCCGCAGGATTTCCACCGTATCACGTGGCCTCAAAAGAATTAGGTTTGCTGCTGTCCCTTTGGCCTCTCCTCTGTAGTCCAGGAGCTGATAAAGCTCAGAGATACGCACAATAAAGAAGAGCTTCCTGCAAGGATGAAGGCCCAGTGAAATGAACAGTAATGGATTTTTCCTGCTGCAAAAAGCATGGCTCCAATCTCCAGACCGGCTATGCAGATCAAGGCCTGTTCGGGGGAAAAATTAGACACGGGGGGGGAGAGGAGCCATTTCTACGGACAGTCAACAACTGGTTGGTTACATAAAGCCCTGTGCCATCCCCGGCTTAATTAAACGTGTTACATAATAACTCTGTAATTATTATGTATATTAACTCATCCATTCATCTATAAATCCACCGATGTGGCAAGTCATTCATTCACCGATCTTTTATTTCTTCATTGATCAGTTTGTCCATTCATCAGTTATTTATTCAGTCACTCACCCACCCTCTTTAATTCCTTCATCCTTTTAATTCGTACATCTTTCATTCAAACATTCATCTTTTTACTCCATCCATCCATTCATGTTGGTTCATTTACTAACCCACCTCCTTTTTTTTATTTTTCTGTCCTTTTTATTCCTTCTTTACTCCTTCATTCATTCACTAATCCACCACTTTAATCTACTCTTTCATTTTTGTTTCTTCATTCATTTACTCACCAGCCTTTTTTACAGCCATTCATCCATTCATCATCCACCATTTATACCTTTATTCTTTTACTCATTTGTTTGCTTGTTCATTCATTCATTCATTCGTTCATTCATTCATTTGTTCATTCATTCATTTTTATTTTCATCACACCCACATTATTTCACCTATTCTATGACACTAAATGTAGTGTTTGCTTTTTGCACATCTGCACTATACTGTTTGCTTCTTTTTCCAGCTAATTAACTTTTATTACACAGTAAAACTCATGTCTGCGTGTAACAGTGAGGAACCTGAACTACAGCTTCCTTCACTGTGCCCTAATCATATCATCAACAATGTATTCATTTAAGCATTTCCGTCTTTTGCCTGGTAATCCCTCAGTGTTTAAAAGATAGTAATGAATTCCTCCCTGGCTGATATAGTGAACAGAGGGCTAATTCAGGGTGCTTGTCTGCTGCCTAATCCACTCAGGGAGCCGGACGAGAGGACAGAGCGGAGCTCAGCCTGTCTGCATTAGGCTAAGCAGGTATCATTCAGTCTGCGATGGTCACTCATGCACCGCAGCCCTTTTTATAATTTGATCCTGAGTAGATCTGACAATGCATTTCTCTCTTTAATTGGTAATTAAAAGAGAGGGCCGACGGAGAGTGTAATGAGGTCTAACTAATGCTTTGATGTATGTCTATGAGTGACATGCTTTTACCATGATGGATAATGAGAGTGACATTCCCATGCTGGAAGCATTTTGATGACATCATCTCCATTGATTAAGATTTCTTGATTGCCATTGATGCCATGTGCTTTAGGATGACCTTCTTTTAAAAACATACGGCTTGATATTTTAGGTATTTTAGGTGGTTGAATCAACTAGTTCTGGAAAACCAAAATCTTTGGTTTGACAGTCTGTGGTCAAGCTCAGGAGTACCTGGACATGTTGAGCAGAGACAGGGGAGCTGTGGGGGGGCAGAGACAGGGATGGGGGGGTTAGGGTGTAGTGGGGGTACTCCCAGATTTCAGAGCTGTCTGACCAAAACACATTTTTTGCTATAGTTTTTACATTACATATCATTTTTGTTACAATATAGATACACAAACGCTTAGCGTGGAGATTGTGTTTTTATTTAACGTCATATTTCTGTTGTATTTATCTTATTTATCTGCAGTAGCTACGAGCTGTTCACTTTAACGCTACATGATACATGAGAAGAAAAAAAAAAAACAGTTCTCCAGACACCAATTTATTAACTCACAAGAGTGAGTAATTGACTGGTGCGCTAAAGGGGTTGTTGCTGAATGGAAATGTCAGCATTCCTGCCACACATCTTGCATTTTAATTAAACAATCTGAGATTAAAATACTTTTTTCCAAGCTGAACCACAATACAAACCAAACCATAGCACAGGAATCAAACACGAAAAAGGGTGAAGCATTGCACCCCCAGGTGTTTTGTAAAAACTAAAGATCTTCCAGTGGAGTTTGACGATTTAGCTTGATAAATGTCCAGAAATGGAAAAATCATATAATATTCTTTCAACTATGCCATAACTACAAAAATGAGTTATACTGCCTGCATTTGAGATGCCTTCCAAGAGAGCACTTGTTTACAGGGCAGAGACCTTACAGCAGTGAATGAAGGTTGATTCAATGTGACAAAGCAACACAGGTAATCGGAGGTCATGTATGGCAGCCTCTCCTCTGATGGAAAACCTTGACCGACCTTAACACGGTCATTCCAGAGAATGGTTTGTGGCCCCAGATGAATTCCAAGACCCTTCTGGGGGGCTTTATATGTACTGAACCTTATCACCTACTCCACTCCCTTGCCCCTGTAGAGACAAGATTGATTTTTCCCCACCAATCACTTGATAAAAACTATGTTATATCCCGGGATAGGCTGGATTGAAAAGCTGGTTGTTGGTTGTTTACTTGAGAAGAAGTCTCCTCTTCTGATACCCTTTTATAGATTCGACTTTCCTTTTTTGGAAGTCCATTAATCCGGCATGTACAGTGCAGAGAACCCAGACTAAACCTCGATGACAAAGGGAGTTAGTTGTGTGTGAGGGGGGCGGGGAGTGGGGTTGGTCGTAGTGACAGCTGTATAAATTGCTTTCTTCCTTGATACATGTTCGCTGAACTTAAGGGCACCTAGCTTTCGTGTTTGGCTCTGGAGTTTGGCTCACGTGAGGCCAGTGTTATTTACTCTCACGGTGTCACATCATCTGTCTCGACAAAGCCTCCATTAAGATTTGGCTGAAAATGGTGCATGTTGGTTGGGGTTAACATGAATATTTATGCCACCATTTGGCCTGTCAAGATGCTTTTACTTGACTGAGGAACATAACAAATCGAGTGGTTTGTCAACGGCGTCAAATCTAAAACCCGATACGATTTTCTGTTTGGGTGTGGCTGTCAAAACGCTTCCACAAGATTTCATCCCCATCCCAATTCATCCGGGAAGGAACGGCACAGGCTGGCCGGAGTAGTCGGGAAATTATTAACTCAAGCCAACCTACATATTCACCATGACTGACACTCCGATTCAATTAACAACCAACAGCATGCGTCCGCGAATCATTAGTAATGGTTTATAACGTGAGGCAGACAAAGTTAAAAGCATGAAGAGCACTCTATTTAGCTGTAATTTGATATTTTAACTCAGATACTGGACCACAAGGCAATTTCCATTAAGTACTATGCAACTGAGATCATGGAAAAGGACCCTGAACCAGTGATTATAGAATCTGATGATAGTTAAATAACTGTCTGTGACAAGCGACTGAAGCCTCTCGCTGTATTTACCCTGAATGTAGCCATTTTCAATTTGCACTGAACGATGTCTTGTCTTGTTAAGTTGCATTGTTGCTCTTGTGCTCGAGCCTGTTTGCACTTGTGTTCTGCTTCTGTTCTCCTGTGTTCTGTTCTGCTCTTGTGTTGCACCATGGTCCTGGAGGAACGTTGTTTCGTATGTACTGTGTATATGGTAGAAATGACAATAAAAACTACTTGACTTGACTTGACTTGACTTTTTGTCAACTATTAATTAACCCTCCAAGGTCTAAGCCTTGACCATCTGGCCATATTTAGTCAATTTTATCTGTAAAGTAATGATCGAAGATAGCATCTACGAGTGTTTTATATCAGAACAATTCAGAACAAACTCAGATTATCAGTCACACCACTTACTGAAGTGGCCCCTTATAGTCACGCGTGAACACAGCCCAGCGCTCCACACAGTGTGAAATTCTTTCTCTGAGTTTAACCCATTCACCAAGTGAAGCAGTGGGCAGCCTGCACAAGGGGCACCCGGGGAGCAGAGTGTGGGGACGGTACCTTGCTCAAGGTTGCCTCAGGGGTGCCACTAGCAGTCCGGTCACAGGGGCAACTCCCTAACCAGTTGCCCCATGGAACGGACATTTGAAATGTACATAATAAATGTAAAAGGATGTATTAAATGTTAAAGGCAAAAAACCAAAACAAAAAAAAAACCAACAAAAAAAACAATAGATCCATAAAGAATTTTCTGTACATGACACCAGAGAAAAAAAAAACTCATTTATGAACTTACAAAGGTTTCTTAAAAGTGTCTCTACAGTGATCTGCGATCATATTCCTAATCGCTATCAGGAGACGCCCTGAGTTCATGCTCTTCCTGTTGATGTGTATTGTTATCGCTGTACTCCATCCACCCCTGACTCCAGCCTTTTCAAGCATTTGCAGTTTTTCAGCAGCCCTTTTGTAGAAAGTCTTGAAAACCAGAAGTCAGCTACATTTTTCAGAGGCTGAACTTACTTTCACACTTTTCTAGTTTATGGCGGACTTTGAAGTTTGTTGCTATCTCAGACAGCTGTAAAGTTATTTAAGTTTAAACGCATTATTCCCTGAACACATCACCTGTGTGACATTCATCTTTAAAGAAATAATGTGTTTTATATGGCCTCTGCCATTATCCAAACGCCAGTGGGTTGCCTTGTATTCCTCAAGCTTTATCGCTCCTTGGGGGTCGCCTCTGGTGCAGTACTGACCACCTACAGAGATTCTGTCTCAGTCAGCCTGGTCTCTGGTCAAGATATGAGGAAACAGAAAGGGAAAGAGAGAGGGAGAGAAAGCAAAAAAGGCAGAGAGAAAGCAAGAATGAGAGAGAGAGAGAGAGAGCGAGAGAGAGAGAGAGAGAGAGAGAGAGAGAGAAAGCAAGAGAAAGAGAAGAGCGATAGAGAGCAAAAAAGACAGAGAGAAAGCAAGAAAGAAAGAGGGACAGAGAGAGAGAGAGCGAGCAAAAGTAAGAGAGAGAATGCGAAACCAAACGAGAAAGACAGAAAGAGATAAATCGACTGTAATCTACTTAACGGTCTAATCTGCTTTATTAATTTGCAGAGATGATTGTCAAAAGCATAAAACATCCATATCCTTCTTAAGGGGAGCAGAGACATATTTAAAAGGAAAGACATCCCTCTGACAGAAAGAGCATGCAACTTAAGGTGCTTTGGGAAATTACATTGTAAACACTTTGTCCACCATTGTAATCAAGAGTGTATGTTCAGCGTGAAAAACTGACAGAAAGATAAAGGCAGAAAATCCACTCAATTATGATAAGATGTCTTGAGCCAGGTCCTCGCTCGCAGGTAATGGTGTTCCGGGACAAACTGATTTGGGAGAGAGAGAATGCATGGTAGGCCGAAGCAAAGGGAGAGCCGGCCTAATATGCCCCCCCAATATAGGCAAAAGGACAGTGCTAAAGTAAGGCTGGAAAACTTTTGTGCCCCCCTCAAATATTTTTGCTCCTCGTTGCCTCACAATGTAATTGGACTATGTTACTGTCAGTCTGACAACGGCTCACACCACCTTTTTCAATCTACTCCGGCAAGCTAGTGATCCATTACGTGATCATCTTACGTGCTCCCAAATCCCCCATCAACAAAATCTCATGTCACCCCCCGCTAAACTAATAACTGGTGACTGGACTGAAGCTGGGTTTGGCAAATATCTGTTTCGCCTAAGGCGGCAAAATGTCACATGCCCACTCTGCTGGTTTAGCTGTTCTTGTTGCTCACTGCTTGATTAGACTTGGAGAGAAAACCCTGGAAGTCTTTGATCGCTTATTAGACGCTAAAGGCAATGACAGTAAGGCAATAAAAGTCGGTAATTTGTTTTGTGCTCCAACCAAACCCTGCGCTCTGAGCCGCATCTCACAACGAAGTCACTGAATTATATCAAGGTTAATAATATCACGCGTTTACCGTTAGTTTGAAGCACATGCCATGCACATTTACTGGCTACACTTCACTGGATGATGCATTGCACATAATTACTCGGAGGCGTAGGACATGTGAATATTCATAAGGATTTTCACTTTTTATTGTGTCAGTATCAGTCAGATTTGAGTCATGCGCTGTTGGTATGATAACAACATGGGCATGAATATTCATGGGCGGAGGGCGTGTGGTGAAAACGCACACGGAACGATGGGGCGATGTGCTTTGTAGGACTCGATTAATTATTAGCAGGCCTAACTGAGCTTCACTTCATGCAGGTGCTCTAAATGCAGAGACATCAATAGTAAACAAGGTATCTTTGCGCATTGCTGGATCTCGAGGCGAATGTATTTGCATTGCTTGTCTAGCGCTTGTCAAAACAAGTTTAGAGTCCCTTCATCTAACGCATGACTGTAATGCATCCCCGTAAGTGGAACTAAGAACAAATGCGGGCAGACTCGACCTCCTTTAGTTGGAACAGCCCTGTCCATCCAACAGATTCTCCTCTTTCTTCATTTCCGTCAGGCGTCGGCGGAGTGCATATTTTTAGAGGGCCTAACTGAGTTTTAGTTCACGCAGGCACTCTAAATGCATAAGCCTCAGGAGTGTGGCACCTGCCATACCTTAGCACCATGACAAAAATATAAACCAGATGTCAATTAATGGGGATTTCTGCCAAGTCTTTTTGCATAATTTAATCATTAATATGTGAAGAAAGTCATTCAGAGGGTTTTGATGTGCTTCGTTCGCGATAAACCTGCCCAGGGACAGTCTGTCAGAATGTGTTCACAGCAGTGGTGATAGGAACAAGACGTCTGAACTATTTAATGGCTCTAAAAAGTTACCGCACGGAAAGGATGAAATCGTAGTGGATGCACCTTTTAAAGCCTGAAGCACTCTTTTATGTTGGTTTTGGAATGAAGCTTTGGCCCAAAGAAATATTACATTTCCAGATGTATCCCTATTTCCCCATTTGCAACGTGACAAAAAATACTAACGTGTAGGTTCACTGGTCATTTTGGACGATCATAATAAATAGTACAGTAATATTTGTGTTCTTCATAACCCCAGGTTCATATCACAACTGCTGTAAAACAGATGAAAGAGTTTCTCTACAATGTGCCAGTTTTTGGGTCACATTTACAGCTCAGTTACTGAAAAATGCAAAATGTTTGTGCTGAATGGATGCTGAATGACTTCGTCTTACATGTGCAATTTCACTACCTGTGTCAATGTTACTTATATCCTACTGAGCTCTTATGTACTACAAAGTGCAATAACTACCATCTGTGTCTTTAGACTTCACTTAACTGTTACTTACTCGTGGTGTTTTCTACAGATTTGTATTTAGATTTATTTAGACACGTTTTAGCAAGTTTTAGCAAGCTCCTCTGGGATCAATAAAGTTTTCTGATTCTGAATTCCTTATAGAAGCTGACCTGGGATCATGCGTGGAAATCCTAAGATGATTCTGATGCTGCATTTGAACTGCATATGAATTCCTAATAGGAGCTCTAGTACTAAAAGAATCAAAAGTTCAGTACACAACATCATATTAACATGGCGCTTCACACCGCTCTGCTTTTAAATGAGACTACAGAAGCACTTATTTTAAAGCTATGGTCGCCAACCCTGGCCCTGTAGAGCTACCTCCCGGAGAAGTCCAGTTCCAACTACAAACACCTGCTCTGGTCGATGAACTTCTTTAGGAGTCCTTGACTGGCTGCCACTTTCAGTAAAGGATGAAGAGGCTGCAGGGTAGATTTGAGCCAAACATGGCCAGGAGAAAGTCTAGTGAGCACTGTTTTAGCGCAGTCAACCTACGGGTACAGTTAAATCCATAACACTGAACCATGGTATTTCACGTAAATGTGTCATGAAAGTTATCAGTCATATCGTTAACATTAGCCTGCTATGTTGTTGCTAGCAATACTTGTTTTCATATAGCTGTAAGTATCCTTTTCTCTTACTTATGACTTCCAAGTTCAAACACGCTAAGACAAGAACGCTAACCGCCAATTTTGTTACTTTAATTTAAAAAAAAAAAAGGCCAACACCTACATTTGCCAACATCGTGCTGAGTGATGAAGGAGAAGGAGGGCCCTCCTACCCACCTAGAGAGAGCAAGGCTGTTGATGATCTTCTGACCACAGATGGCTGTGACCTTTCAGGGGATGAATTCATAGTCCACCATTGGTACACTGGACATCTGCGCCAATTGGGAGCCGGGAGGGATGTTTGCGCCACTTGGGAGCCGGGAGGGATGTTTTCTGAAGCAAAACGTAGTTATAGCCATGGAAAGGGTGAAATGACACTAAAATCTGTTGTCACGTACCCATATCACCTTCTAAAGATTACTAATGAAATCAGTATTAATATGCCGAGTTATTAAAAAGCTGTTGGCAACCATTGCCTACTGTTAATGCCTACTGTTACTATTCAAATGGCTATTATTATTCATAATTATTCATTGCCCCTTAAAGGTGGCGACTGCAGCGCAGGCCTCTTGTTGCTCGATGCTCCAGTAAACAGGAGAAGACACAGTGTGTTTTAAGCACCCGTTACAGATGTGACATCACACTGTCATATGCTAGGCTCGGTGTTAAAGCAATGAATTCAGACAGGGCCAGTTTGTTGTCACTCGTCAGCAGCTGCGATGGAGCTCCGGAGTACAGTGGTTATACCGATTCACTTCAATAGCTCTTCTGAAACCCAGTTCGATTGTGGCTGAAGCTTGCTGGCAGGGTTGTGGGTTTGGATGTCAGTGCCCTGCATCATTAGAGGCATTCTCTCCTTGCGCCTGAGGCGAAAGAGGACTGCGCAGGGAGAAGGTTAACCCCACATGGCATTGCATCCATGCTCTGATGCAGCATGGCATCATCATGCTGAAATACCATATGGCATGAGCACTCGAAGAGAGGGCTTGGATTTCACCGGAAAGCGCAGTTGTTGCTGGTCCCTTGAAAGAGGCACTGTTCATTTATTCATTTAGAAGGCATTTCCTTATATCCTGTCTGCTTTTAACGCACTTCAGCGAATGTCCTCATTTCAATGCTGTCTTTCCTTAAAAAATAAAAAGGAAAAAAAGGAACTTCTTCAAGGCTCTGTTTGTCTGGCTTTTACTTTACAGTTTGAAATGTGTGGTTGTGCAATAATTTCATTATATGCACTTAATTATATGAACTGTGCTGTTTAGTGCTCCATGTGTAATGCACTTGAAGATGAAAATGGAAAGATACATATAAATAATAAACATTTATTAAAGGCCATGGCGCTGGGGGGAGGGAAAGGTTTGCTGTTTTACTGAAAAATATGAAAAAGAGCAGACGATAGGATTGAGAAGATTGAGAAGATAAGATTGTATAGGAAAGGTCCAGGTAAATAAAAATGTCAAATGTCAAACGCTTGCAAGGTACTTTGATCCTCTACTTTTACAGACTTCTGAAGCTAAGATTCATCTTTGTGGAGGAGCCCACATCATTAGTGAACCAAAAGCTAGGCTGCGGTCCAGGTGGGCTGCATTTCCAGACCGCTCTGTCAGCAATAGCTGTTCCAATCAGAGGGGTCCTTCGAACAGAGCCAAGGAATGCAGCCTACAATCTGAGGAGGCTATCATTGTGTCCCTCAAGGCCATCCAGTCTTGTGTGACAGTTCAAGAGAAGAGCC
>JBBIGA010000040.1:21928700-21940879 GCA_037576975.1 Alestes dentex | reverse complement strand
CAGCCTACAATCTGAGGAGGCTATCATTGTGTCCCTCAAGGCCATCCAGTCTTGTGTGACAGTTCAAGAGAAGAGCCAACCGCACATTTAAAAAGGCCAGTAAAATGTTCCATAAAATATACTGTGGGCTAGTTCTTTGGAAATGTGTCCGTTTAAGAGGATGTAAACTGAATGCAGGGTGTGAAATGAACCTGCATTTAGAGAGCTGAACAGTTCTGAGCCCTCAGGATAGCATTTAACTACAAGCAAATGAATGATTTGCCCCAGCATTACCCCATTCACATAAATGTCGAGCTTGTCAGGTTACTACTGTTTTGTTCTGTGTCCAATTTTCTCCTTTCTGATGATGTGACAGAGTGGACTTGACAGAAAGTTCCATTTTGCACAAATTAGAGTCCTTCATAGGACAGTGCGACTCACTACACACCTTTCTGAGGAACAGTCCAGGTGCTGGAATGCTAAAATACAATATGTTATTCTGTGCTGTGGGGCTAAAATGCAATATGTTATTCTTCACAGTTCTCTTTTTATTTACACAATGGTCCACTTAACTAGAGCTCCTTCAGATCCGCTCTTCATAGATTGGTACAAATTGTATTTGGTTCATTATCTAAAACTGAGAACAGGCCTGAATATGGCAGGAGGCCTAAATCCACAAGCAATCCTTGATTCAGCAAGCCTCAGTCCTCCGGGTGGAAAGGACACCCTGAGTCGGCCTCATGATGAGAGGGCGAGTGACCCTGTAGCATGCTGTCGAGGGAGGCTCACCAGTGTCTGATTAATGAGAGCGATTTGTCGAGCCCTCTGTTTTAATATTCCCCCCCTATCCCCCTCGCCCCCCCCCACTCCAATCCCTCTTTTGATAATTTAGCAGACTTGCTGAGTGTGCAGCGGTGATTAAATTCCTCATGGGCCCGCTCTGATAATGACAGAGTGTCCTTATTTCCACGCCCTGCGGAGAAATGCACCCAACCATCGCAAACATACCAAGCATGAGACGACAGGTCAGCCCGCGGGGGGACAGGGTGCAGGGGGCCTGAATACAGGAAGTCGATATGCACACGCGTGTGTCAATAATAATAAACCCATCATTAACCAAAACCACTGGCTGTGTGGGCAGCTAATCAGCTGTTGTTTATAATCATTCCGGGTGTTTAGCAGACACCGGCGATTGCATATGGAACAGCTTCGCTTATTAATTTGGCGGAGCGTTCAGTGCTCTTTTGTACTTGTTTGCATTGCAAGTTTTTATTGCAAGAATAAGCAGCATCTCCGATGTGTTAACCGATGTGTTAATTGAACAATTGCGCAGGCGAGTCATTATGTGAGCAAGGTAGGACAACTGTTATGTAAATAGAGTGTTTTGTCACCTCAGACAAGTGGTTAAATCTTATATAATGACTTAAAACAACAAGTCTCGTATTCTCTTCCCAAATGCTGACTGCACAGGGTCAAATTCAAACTTCACAGACATAAGCCTACAGTAATTGCTTAATTATAAAAGCCCTGTCTGTTCAGCAGACTCTCTTCTTTTTTAATTTCAGTCAGGGATAGAGTTTGCTTATGGCAGACTGCATATTATTAGAGCACATAATTGACAGGTGCTCTGAATGCATTGTAGGGGTCGTCTAGACTAAGTGAATTCAATAGTTGGTACTGTGGGCAGCGGGAAACTGTTTGAGGACGGTGCCTGAAATACAGCGGGCAGTAAAAACAGTAGCGTGCATGCAGGTGCCCGAAATCATGTTTTTCTGCTTTATATAAAGTATGAAAAAAAATACACAAGAAAAAAGTATGTTTCAGGGACTGCTATCTCTAATAGGACAGAGATACCTGACGGACTTAGAACAACAAGCCCACTAGAAAAAACAAACTTGCTTTGAATAAATTGAAGAACCAGCCCATAACTACCAGTGGGTTAGAACAAAAATTCAAGAACTACCTCTTAAATTGGGATGTCATTAATGCTTTCTGGATCAGCAACTGGGCCTATATATGATCCCAGATCTGATCCTGGTTCAGTATAGACACAGGCCTGCCGTAATTGCTTTTGTTTCTCTTAGAAATCTGTGATCATTCAGTTCTCTGCCTAAATAGACGAAGCAGAATCGTGGAGGCTGAATATAAAGCTTTGTTTTTAAACTTCCTTCAACTAAATGATATTGAAGATCTTACACCTTGGGAATCGCAGAGCATCTTGGGTACACTTTTAGAGGCGGGATAATGAGCACCAAAGATAATTAAGTGGGGGAAACTGAAGGAGAAGTGCAGTGTTTTCTTGCATTGCGCTTGCAGTTTGTGTGAGTGAGAGTAAAAAGCATGACTCCCGTGGTGATGAAAAAACAAAAATAACTACACACGAAATGGACGTAACGACAACGCTAAGCACCAAAAACTCTCCTTTATACTGTCAGCAACAGCTGCCTCAGGAGGCTTGAGAGGAGGAATGGCCTGGGTCTGTAATTCATCTCGGGGAGACAAGTTTATTTTTGTTTTGCGGGTCTCTTTTTAGGCTTAAGAAACACATGTAGCCGATCGTCCCCAGGCCTGGAGTCAAAGTCGAGGAAGTCATTCTGCAGGCTGTTTGAGATGAGTCCAGTTTACTCTGAAGTCTACCTTACAGTCAAAGCGCTGGTGATTGGCATTAAACAGCTCCCAGTAGGATCAGCATGCCATTTTACTACATCTGCACTATGCATGAGGTGTTATGTAAAAATATCTTTCATCTTGCTAATCCCTATCAAACAAACAAATAAATAAATAGCAATTATGTTACTCACAAGTCCAGCTTAAGTGGTTTACTAAGCCGCGGAAATCAGCCAGCCCATACAAGGCGGCCTGGGACGAGTATAAGACGACGTCCTTTATGTCTTAGTGTAGTACGGCTGTGGAACAACATTGTTTCAATGAGGCTGAGCACTGTACAATAAAAGCTTATAGTGGCTTTTAAGCTAATACGTAGCAATGTGGTCAAAGGCTAATCATAGTCCGAGTATATCAATGCCCATGCGACAACTGTTCTGTGTACTGGATAATTTATGGAGCTGAATGGACAAGCTCCCTGCAGGAGGGCCCATATATGCCCTTTCAAACAATAGAAGGCTAATGACTTCCCTTGGCCTTACTATTTAGTCTGATTAAGTGACACACATAGGACAAACTTGGCAAAGTGTAACGTTGGGGGCAATCCATTGTCCTACTCTCTGTTCAAGGGAGAGGAGAGTCATGGAGCACAAGAGACAGAGAAATTAGATCAATTTCTTTTCTACTGTCAGCTTCACCCCATGCTGTCCGTTCCACAAAACGGAAAAAGAAAGTAGTCATAGGATGCTTGTGTCCACAGCTTATTGGCCCATGCCCAAATGTTTTAGGGGGGCAGGAGCTCAAGGGGAAAAGGACACCATGAACATATATTAAACTTAATTTAATTACAGCATACTGCAACCACTCTTATCAAGAGAGACAGTGCAATCATGTTTCAAGGGAAATCAAACAAACTGTGGAATTCTTTCTCAAAGCAGCCTAAATTACTAGCTTTGCCAACCACATATTATTTGGACCTTAAATTCTCTACATTTTTACTATTTCTGAGATTCAGGGCTATTCATTAAAAGACTCTGGGTTGTAGCCACAGGAGACTGGATGCATTGTTCGCCACTAGGCTATCCAGTGTGATGTGTGGGGATGCTACTCGTTTTAAGAGCTTCACAGAGCCTGGCACAGATCTCAGTTTTTGTGCAACAACAAACATAGGTTTAGCTGGTCACCCTTAATGCCAAGTTTATGTTTGGTTGTCCCTGGTGCAAAGTGACACTTCCGTCTAAATATCAGCAGTGTTTTATTGGTGAGAGTGCCAGCACTGTGGTGAAGTGTGGATCATGACAGGTCACACTTACTAAGGTGACTAAGGAGATCTCCACATGCAGTCAGCACTGTACTAGAGGGAGCCTTTCTATAGGTGATCTAAAAGAGTGGCCATGTAACAGCGTACTAAAGACAACTATTACACACACAGCAACCAAGGGGGCCCTTGAACAGTCTCAGGACAAATGGGCAGGGGTTTAAGGGTCTCCACAGGGTCTCTCTGTGCATGTGTTTGATAACATAAGTCTCATGAAGCAGCTCTGCGAGGTGTCACTTAAATGTCCTTTAAATATTTATCCATTAAACTATCCATCTGTCCATCCATCCATACATCCACCCAGAAACTATCTGCACTGAGGCCAAACACTGCCCTGGATTTATGTCTGACAGATCACAATTGTCTGAACACAAACCATCACTGACTATATAATGGCTTGCCACTTATTTAGACAGGGGAAAACAGGCTTGCTAGATTGGGGGCTACTTTACAGATAAAAGTCTGGATTTTCAGACCCAGATTAAGCCTAAATCAGGACTGAAAAAAAAAAAAAAATCTTAGTGATTTCACCACTAGCACTGCAATTACATCAGAGACAAGGCATAATCATTGTATCGTCAGTCCATCCCTGCATCCAGTCACCATCCCACCTTCCACCTAACCATTCCTCCATCTATTCTTCCCATCCATCCATCCATCCATCCAGCAACTGACTGCACTGAGGCCAAAAATTGCCCTGGATTTCTGTCCAACAGATCACAATTGTCTGAACACACACCATCACCGACTATTTCACTGCTTGCCACTTATTTAGATGTGGGGAAAACCATGCTTGCTAGATTGGGAGCTATTTTGCAGATACGCGGCTGGATTCCCAGACCCAGGTTAAGCTTAAATCAAGACTAAAAAAAATTCCAAAGTGATTTCACCACTAGCACTGCAAGTCAGAGACAAGGCATAATCACTGTATCATCAGTCCATTCCAGCATCCAGTCACCATCCCACCTCCCCTTTAACCATTCCTCCATCGTTTCCAAACGCTCTCTCCATTCCTCTCCATCCATCCATGCATCCCTCCATTCATCCATCCATCCATCCACCCACATTTCTTTCTTATGGCACTGAATCAACAGTCATTAAAATAAAAAAAGCTCTCGAGATAAGCTTCCATTGGGATCACATACTGACATCACACCTCCATCTCTAAAGTGAACTCCGCTTCTCCAGATCCCGCTGCTAGAGAGTGCCTCAGGCAGCTACTATACTTGGCAAACACTGTCACTACCTGGAATGTCACAAGGCTTTCATCTCATTCATTTTAGACTCACTTTCCTCAGTTCTGGGGTGATTTGTCTGTATAGGGAGAAGTTTTTTCAGGCCTTTCCTTCAGGTTCCACAGTTACTCGTTAAAGAGTTCCTGAAGTGAGTGAAATTCAAAGCAGCAGGAGTTGCTCTCCAGATCAATGACTCATTACCAGACCTTTAAAGTCTTCGGCGTTAAGAGGGAATAAATATGAATGCGTTTTACAAAGTGGGGTCAAACATGACATTTTCAAACCCGAATATTAGTTGCTTAATGGCGTGAAGTCTCCTCTACGCCAACCCACTGTTTCGACTTGAATCCTTTCTGTTATCTCCACCTGTGCTTCACGATCCGTGCGTGGACTTCCAGCCGAGGTTCCTTGTGGAGCGAAATCTCCTTCTCTTCTGCGGGATCCGTGACTGACTCTGGCGGAGAGTCTTCTGTTGTGTGTGCGATGCCGATACTGACAGTTATTAATGGATTGTACTACATTAGCTCAATAAAAAAAAATCCCCCTTAGGACAGCAGTATTCTATTTAATCCTTTTGTCTGCTTGTTGTTGGGGGGATTCTTTTCATCAGTGATATAAAATTGAATCTCAGTAAGGGCACCTGCGTCCTTGTTAAGAAATGAATAGCTAAACTAACAGAACATCATGAACAACAAATTGGTAGTGCGAGGCAGGGAGGCAAGCGAGGGGAGAGGAGAACCGCAGGAGTTATTTGTCTGATGTTATGCAACACAGGGTTTATTTCAATCCCGGTTTATTTTTTGCATCTGGGGGGAGGGAAAAAAAAAAAGTCCATACAAAATGAGACTGTTGCGTCTGAAGAGCCCGGGCGCCTTTTGCTGCACACCGGAAAATGTTTTCAAGTTGTGACTCCCTGTGGCTCCGCCTGACAGCTTTTTAACACCGGCTTCTAAATTGACTATGTTTCTCATTTTCTTCTTGTTGATTTGACATTTGGCAGGTTAAGAAAAAAGGTGTCTGCTGTATATTCTATCCATAAAATCGGACATTTTTCATAAGATAAGTCAGCACAAGACGGACAGGCTAATGCAAAATCACTAACTCATCCTATGGAATATAAGAGATAGTGAAAAAAGCCGAGCGGAATTTGGGAAATGTGGACTCTCCCCATGCATGCGACTCCTTAGGAAAAGTGCACATCAAATAAAGCCATTATGAGCTAAGTCCTAATGTTCCTCACCATAAAATGAGGAATTTATACATCAGAGCTTCCTGAATTCTGTTCATTTCGCCCTCCCTGATGGAGTAACCTTTCTAGGTGGCCTTTATTAATAGCCGCGCCATCAAAAGAACAATAGCCGCACTGACACGCTGAAGAAAGCGTGGCCAGACAATTCCTGGGGACTCTTTCAATAAGTTAATATTAGAGCCAGAGCCAAGGCCTCATTGTCATTCCAGACACACTCTGTGTCCCCACTCAGTTCAAAACCTGTTCTGATAGGAATCTCCCAGCAATAGCCAGCAATTTCTGAGAAACACAAAGAGAGAGGAGACAGGAGGAGTGGACAGGAGAAACAGACAGAGGGGGAGGAGGAGGAGGAGGAGGAGGAGGATGGAGAGGGAGAGAAAGAGAGAGAGACCATGTGGAGCTGATTGCAGTATGATACATGGAACAGATCTTTACTAAGAGTGTTCTCGTACCATTATGACACAATTTCAGAGGGTTTCAGAGCACCAAATCTTAGCAATCTCGCACGTCGGAGCTCAAATCTCAAACTAGATGGCTGAAAAATGGTTTCTGTGGAGTGATTACTGTTGAGTGTGAGCCAGGCTGACGCCGATACAAAAGGTTGCTCTGCCATGCTTGTCACATAGTGCATGTCATGCCAGGGCACTGGCTTTTAGTGACCCATAGAACACAAATGCGCAAAAGATGCTCTCCAGAGAAAATAAAGCACCATTTTCCAAGACTTTCCTATGAAAAAAATACAATTTGAACTATGGGGCCTTGGTTCTATTTGCAAAAGCTTGAAATAATATTACAACGACACAGATGTCAGTATTTGTTTTGCATGTCCTGTCAGCAGGTGAAAGTGTAATATCCACTCTACAGTAAACACTCCATTAGAAGTGCTGCCTGCCAAACACAAGGAGGGCTGATTTGGTTAGAATAAAGCCGTTTTTGTGGGTCCAGAGAGGGCAGCCAATTCACAGTTCACTTTTGGAGGCTAATGTTGTGGAACATAAGTGCCTGATTGCGTGCAGCACCTTTAACATTCCCTCTGCCCTGACGCAGACCCGTCAAAACCCCACTTTATTCCATCATCGTGCAAAATCCGACATGACAGCGTAGGCAGAGTGCTTATTATTTACTATGTATTTATTCTACACGTTTGGGTGGGAGGTTGTAGCAAAAACATAATTCAGCTGGCCTCATCACCTTCTAACCTCTCATCACAATACAGGGCAACCAATCAGAACAGAGGTAATTTGCATATGTCTTAAAGGCACAGTTTATAAAAAGCAGCCTGTTTTACTGTTAACAAGCAGTTCAGGGTGAAACACTCCTTATAACTTCAGCTTGAATGGGCGGGGCTAAACTGCTGTATGAAGATGTTTGTGACATAATAAGTCAATAAATTAATTATAGGGAAAGATTTTTTTTCTCATATACAGACTGACTGAGGAGTGAACGGTACATTTTGACATTTTCTCAATACTACAGAAACTTATACAAAAAAAAGACATGATGTGTCAATGCATGGAATATTTTCTCAGTTTTAAAACTCTAAAGTCTTCTCTGTCTTGTCAGTTCCTGTCACAGTTTCTAGAAATTAACCTCTCTTTTTTCCCAACAAATTAGAAGATAAAACCCAGACTCCTTTGACTACTAATTTGACTTCTTACTGAACCATAAATGGGGATTTTTTTTTTTTTTCTCATGAAAGTCAAGCCCACCTCTCACCACAAGTATTTCACGGTGCTCTTCAGACCTACTCTTCAGACAAAGATAAATGCCTACTTGTAGAATGAAAAGAAATTTTAATTAAACCCTTATCGGTGGTGTAATTTAGTCCAAGCCTAGGCCTAATCTGTGTCAAGACAAAGGGTAGTTACATTAGAGACCTATTTAGTAGGTACTGCCCTCCGCGCAAACACTTTTCAGCATATTAAAGTCTTAATCCAGACCAACCCAACCCATTTTTGATACCTCGAGGGTTTGATTGTTTCAGACTAGGTATGATGGTGGGGGGGGGCGGGGGGGGGCATAAAAGATGTCGCCCTTGTAACTGTGAGGAGATAGCTGGTTGATTTGAGGCTTTGAATCGATGGGGCTTAAATCAATCTGCAAATGAGCATGTGTGCAAAACAAGCAAAAGGCTACGGAGAAGCCTGGAGATGATCGATGCCTCAGGAGTCACAGTCCAGCATGGCCTGAATACTCAGATTTTTTTTTTTTCCACTGCTCGGTATTGATGGAGCGCAGCCAGAAAAGCGCCCCCCAAATGCACTGCATTGTCTTGCCTCATTCCACCAAAACCCAAATAGTCCAGCAAAAGATGACCTTCATTACCTTTCGGGGAAAAAAGGGCACGGAGAGAACATTCAGAGTCAATTTCATTTCTGTTGCTGAACAAGGTCCATTGTGGGCCGTACTGTGACTCACATCGCTAATGTCACATTTTGACCCAGCTGTGCTGAGCATTTTGTGCTGGTGAAGCAATTCAAGAGGTGATTTAGTATTATCAAAATCCAATTATTACTCAATTATGAACCTAGTTTTTTTTTTTATCATTCACTGATTAATGCTGTTAGCAGGGCTGTATTAATGCTTGGGCTTTCCAGGGCTAAACCTCTGGGCCTCTAGACTGTAAAGGGCCTCAGTCGGTGCTGGCTTAAACAAGAAATACAGGGTATATAATAATGTTTGGCAGGCTTATGTTGTTTTTGTTTAGTGATAGAGCAAGTGAAAGTGAGAGCAAACCAAGAGCTGCCTGATTTCCACCCAACAGTAGCTGGACTGGTTTTTAGCCAACAGTCTGGCAAGCATTCGCCACAGTGCAATTCTGCCAGTGGCTGCAAATGTGACCATGAAAACATCAAACCACAAGATGACCACAAGGTTGCAGGTTCAAACCCCCACTTTCTGCCACTGTGTCCTTGAGCAAATGACTTAAGCATCAGTTGCTCCAGGGGGATTGTCTAATGACAGCAAGTCGCTATGGACAAGGGCCTTGGCCAAATGCTGTAAAAATGTAAATGCAATGTTCACCTAGCTTCTAACTTCATGACAACAAACAACACGTGACGCAAAACAGTTTAACCGCTGAACATTGTGGCCTTGTAAAACATTCCTCAAAAATTAAGGCAATTTAATGAATGGCATGTTTAGATGAAGTAAAGAAAAAGTCTACCCTCACGAAGTGTTCATAAATGACTTATAATCAGGTTGTTAGTTAGACTGTAGACAGTTTAGTAAATCGTTAATAAGCAGTTATAAACAAGTCATAACAGTCAATCATTGATGCAGGCTCACTCTTTGGCAAGATCTCAAGATAGCTTATCTTGTCTCTTTCTTAGGTATTTGTTAACATGCTACTACCATTAAAACACCAGATCTTGCCAGATAGTGAGCCTGGATCAATGTACGTCTGTTATAACTTGTTTATAACCGCTTATTCATGTCTACAACCTAACGAACAGCCTGATAATGGTATAAGGGTAGTCTTATTGTAAAGTGGTACCAAAAAACTCTATCGAAACTCTATAATCTTGGAATCACTTTTCTTTTTTACAATTTGCATTTCTTTAACAAATGCTGGCTCATCCGTAAAAATGCAAATGGGGCCGCAGTTAAAAGAGAGTGCTTGCAGGCCTTAATGAGCTGTTTGACTAGGCTAACACAAAGGAAACACGTCCCTAACATGAGAGTTGTCACATGAAACAATGGTAAGGAAGTGAAACATGGAAAAAGTGTTGCTCAGTGGTGAATCATGAATCTGCAGCAGCCAAGGATATAATGTTGGACCTTTAATCTGGAGCTGTTCTAATGAAACATATAATGGCAACTGCCTGAAGAAAGCAAGCAAATCCCACCCCTCATTTGTGATCTGGGGCCGCATGTCAGTTAAAGGGCCAGAGGAGATGGCCATCATTACCTCAGCAGTCAATGCACATGTGTACTCTGACATTTTGGACATTCCGTCAATACAAAAAATAGATTCGGTGATGAAGTCGTTTTTCTGGATGATAATGCATCTGCACCACAGAGCAAAGAGCGTTAAAGCTTTTCTCCAGGAAAGGCAGATCAGCTTAATGGCATGGCCAGCAAAAAGTCTAGATCTCTCTACAAAAATGGTCCATGACAAGACACCATGCTGCTTCTGTCAAACTCTACTGGAGAAGAGTAGAACCAGCTTGATGGAGAATGTAGTTTTTTTCATTAGAGAAGTCCATGCTTCAAAGAACTCAGGCCTGCGGAGGAGCAATAAAGTACTATTTGTGATTTCTTTTTTGTTGACAACTCCATAATTGTTTCTTCCTCATCGAGTGTTTTCCTCTACATGATGCGGAAAAATTATGCCACATATTATAATAATTTGAATTATTTAATTTGCTTGAAGTTTGTTTCACAAATGGTGATGAAGAAAACTGTGAAGATCCTAAAAAAACATTTCTTTTGATGTAATTTTGCCTTACAATGGCTTGGATGTACCTTTTAGTGGCTTTTAAAAATATATTTTAGATTAAAATCTGATCTTGAACTGATCTTGAACTGAGTCAAACAACACCTCACGCATCTGCCAGTGTATTTGTTCTAATTCCATGAAATGTGGTTGTTTGGTTCCATTCACCACCAATGTGAACAATTCTGACCTTGTACATTTCTTTAAAATGGAACATTTCACACCGAACCCACTCTGAAGAATTTGTTTCAAACATTCATAGTGAATTTTCCTTTTGAAGAAAAAACTCAAAAGAGGATTTATTGACCACCGACACCCCCCCCTCCAAAAAAAAAAAAATATACAGCCCCAAGACCTATATTAGTCTTAATGCAGCCCTGCAAGGCAGTCAGCTTCACCTTCCACTTCACTACTCTCTTACCCAAGTCCATGATTACCCTTTTCGGACAGCAATGCATCTTCACATCAAAGACAAAAAATGGGCTATGTGCGATGTCACTGTGACCTGGAGTGGCTCTTCTCGAAAGTAAGCAATCTTGGTCTACTCCAAAGCAAGCAATCGGACTAGCCCGGGGTCATCGCTTCCCCACCCGGACCCCGGAGATATCTCCGCCGAATCCCAGCTTGTCAGGGAGAGTACGGGGCGATAATGCATACATCTCCAGCATTTTGATGAACAGGTATGGCGGTCCCTAACCTCCCTGCAAGCATATTCAGGCCATTAGCCATATTCCTCATGCTGGGATCCATTCAGTGCTGCAATTTCCCCCAGCAGGCGAGTGGTAGAGAGGGAGGGAGGGAGAGAAAGCGAGAGAGAGGATGGCAGACAGACATGAATTACACTTCTATCCCAGCAGATGGATAAAGACAGCACAGTAGTCTTCACTGCACATTACTTACCTTACTGCCTCACTGTTGGCAACAAGTGGCCACATTTTCTTTCATTTTTTGACTAAAATGGGCTGCTGTCAGCAGCTCCTTCATATTTTCTGCTCATGCTATACTGAGTACGTGCATTTCGGAATGGGTAGGAGAGTTGCATAATATGGGCAAAATAGTAGCACTGTGATTAGATTTCAACACATGTAGTGCAATATCTATAAAAGGCACTGACCAATCACTGCCACGTGGTAAAAGCTGGACTGCAATATTCTGACCAAAATACATTATATGGACGAAAGTATTGACCATTATACCAACAGGGAGTTTGATATGGAGTTTGTCCCCCTTTGCAGCTATGACAGCTTCTACTCTTCTTGGAAGACTTTCCACCACATTTTGGAGTTTCTGTGGGAATTTGTGTCCATTCATTCTGTAGAGCATTTATGAGGTCAGACGCTGATGTTGGACGAGAAG
>JBBIGA010000040.1:21907321-21919929 GCA_037576975.1 Alestes dentex | reverse complement strand
TATATATGTATATTTATATGTATATTTATATATATATACACACACACACACACACACACACACACACGTATTATATATATTAACACTAATTAGAACATTTCTGTGATTGGACTGAGCACAGCTACTGTAGAGTGTATAATATCAGTTTTCATGATATCACTCAGCAAATTCAGCTCCTCACCAAGAACAATAAAACATCTGAAGAGATTTTATTATGCTGGTCCGGAGCTGAGAAAAAAGACTCATTTTGGTACTGTTTTCTTTCAGCAGAACAGACAGACAGGTGCAGCTACGCTGGTGTTGTTCATCTGGAAGGCGCTGGCCGTTACTCTTTGAACCTGACGCAGGCCGTGCAGCTCTGCCAGAGCCTGGGCTACAGTTTGGCAACAGAGGAGCAACTCAGGAAGGCCTATGACAGCGGCTTAAAGACATGCAGGTTCACATCTCCACGATACTTCTTCATATTTCAGGAATAATTCAAATACAAGAGGGCTACCGAAGGCAGCCCTCACTCACAAAAGCGCTTTCAATTCAACTTTACTAACATGACACTTTTCTTTAGATATGGTTGGATTGAAGGTGGGAAAGTTTCCACGCTCCCCCACAATCTTGGCCCAGACTGCGTCCCACATTCCACTGGATTTGTTTTCTTTCATTATGACGTCTATTGCTTTTCTCAATCAGGTGGGTAACAGCCAACATGTGCAAGAATTGAATAGAAAATTACTACACCCACATAAATAAGATGTGAAAAGGGACCTTTGGGGCGATGCCATAGATGGCATGGATGGTCTCCTTTCAATAGATGGTTGTTGCAAATGAGAGGAGTGTGACGTTTCTTTATTTGAAATACCCCAGAACCATACATCCAAGCCAGGAACCTTAAGAAACCTTTAATTTCAAGAGTGTGTGAATTAATTACTTGTACGGACATATTAACATTTTCCTTTTCTTTTGATCAGAATTAAGCTGTAAAAGTGCTGTTTCATCCGCTCCTGAATCTGTGAGCAGTCAACCTGCACACTCTGAGCTGACCACAAGTGAGTGAAGCACACAAACTTCATGCTGAAGGCATTTTGTGTTACGTGGAAAATCATAAAACCTACCACAGAGGCATTCCAAAGTCAGTGATACCACCTAACCTGACAAACACGTGGGTAGAACCTTAGTCACAGCTTCAAACCACTTCCGCTCCTGAAACGCTGTATTCATTAACACACCCAGATACGTGAACTGACAAGCTGCGAAGTGAAGCAAGTTCGAACAAGAATCCTTTTTATGTCAATTTTTGAATTCTCGTGGCTTTTGGAAGTCTTTTCCCTTTCATTTCACAGAGGGGTGTGGGCAAGGAATTGTGTAATAAATATTTGCACAGACCATTATGGTTTCTTTTTATGTTCAATTCAGTTCAATTCAGCATTTGCATATGATGCCATTATATGATTGTTATATAAAAAGAGACCGCAAAACTATTAAAGTTCTGAGAACATAGGCTGGACTCATACAGAGATGAGAGATAATTGAGGAACAACTGGGTGGTGAAAAGGAACGTTTCGTTCGGTTCTCCTCCCAAACTACAATTTTTTTCAATTGTGTACGATTTCCTACAGAGGATGTCTAGTCATTTCCAATTAGAATGAATAGAACGAGACAAATCTGATCTTCATTATGTTTCATTATGTTTTCTAACCATTTGTCATGTAACGTTCTTCTCAAATAGCTGGAAAACCAGACCCAATCAAGGAGGTTCTCGACGAAGTAATAGCTGACGGTTTCATACTGGATGATAAAAGGACAACACCGTCTGTCAAAAATGAAAGATCAGAAGATACAAGCACTACATCTAATAGTCTAAACTTGGAGAGAAATCCATCCCAGTCCCTTCAGAAGGACAATGTGACGGCGGTAACTGTGCTCAAAGACCCTGAAGTGACAACTGTTGACCCCAAGGTTAGCCAACCATGGTCAACCAAAGAGGCTCCAAAGAGTGACCTCAACCAAGACCTCACGCCAGTGAACAGTGAAGGCACCACACCACAGACAGCTGACTATGGGATAACCAAGAGTTACATTTCAGTAAAGCTCACAACTGTGGAAACTATTAATGAGAGAAAAAATATAGAAGGCTCAGGTATGTTCCCAGAGACTCTCCATAAAACCGACAATGTGGATCCCTTCTTCTCCACCGTCAGGACACACCTGGGGGGTTTACGCACCACTGCCCCTGAAGCGGAGAACGGATCTGGGATGGATCCTGAAGTTACCACCTCAACAGGACTTACTCCTAAACCAAACTCCACTCTTGATAAAGAAGCATCCGAATCAGGCGACATACTGGAAAAGAAAAATTCAAACACAGATACCATGGCTGAAGGTATTTTATCATCCACTCATCATAACATGTCACCGATATCTCCCTGTTCTCGAGAAGTGACTGTTTAGAAACAAAAACAAAAGTCATATAATAGCCACAAAAAGTATTTGGACATTTGTGCCAATTGGATCAAATCGAGTGACTGAGACTCATTTTGTTGTAGGCAAGGTATTCTTTCAAAAGGCAGCTAATGTGTGTTCCAGATCTTTCCTGTCTGAGCAGATGTTCTGCAGGTTTGCATCCAAAATGCTTTTGCAAACCTCTAAGTTCAAGATCCCATCAATCGCCAAAAGCTGAGCAAGACCACTGTAAGAACAGTCGCAGATTGTGGTGTTTCCGGCTCTTACTGATCCTTACAGTACATTTATTGGCATGTGGTTGGAGTTCTCCAGGATTTCTCCACACATAGAGTCCATCAGTACACCATACTTTTTGTTTCGATAAAGAAGAGCCACCTAAAAACCTTAAAAACTAAATCTCACCAACACTTAGGTGGCTAAAGTGTCCTTATACTTTTTGAGGCCCCTGATCTAATGCTTGTGGTGATAGCTTCACCATAATGTCCCTGTCTTGACTAAACCGCATATCTCTAAAATGGTCATATTATAAGAGAAGGAGGAATATTTTTAATGTGATGAGATTTTATCCTGGACATTGATCCAGTCATCATAAAATGTTCACACAAAGTGAAGGGCAGCTTATGTCATCCGATGAAAAATGAAAAACTTACACACAATTATTCTTTAATGTCTTTATTTCTTTAATTACTTTAATGTCGTAATGTTAAGATGCTACATGAGAGTAGAAGAATTTTTAACCAAAGGTAAATCTCGGATCATTCATTTTCTCTCCAGCACCTTCTCACCCCAGGGGTCGTAGTAATGGTGCGCTGGTTGAAGCTCTTCAACCCACAACATCTACACAGGTGGAAGAGGGCACACCTGGTGAGTTCATCTGGCAGCGCCTCAGGCGTCTCTTCCTTTTGAAATACTATGTACTGCTGGCGTTTAACCCTGCCTCACTGTGCTTCCTCTGTCTAGGTTGGCTGATTATCTTTGCATTCTGCATGACTCTTGGCGCCGTTCTCTGTGTATTTGCCGCGATCGCCACTAAAGACAAGTACGTGCTTTAAAAAAAAAAAAATGAACACACGCCACATTTTTTAGTAGCTCACACAGACATCCTAATGTTGCAAACAGTGAATGTAAAGTCATCAGTAGCAAGATATCATTTGAATAATGCCAGTCATGGCATTTATATCATGTAAACTATAATAATATAATAAATTATAACATATTAAAAATACTCCATAGTACATTTTACAATGTATATTTTATATTAAACTATGAAGTTTAAAATATAAAATGTAATCAAAATGAATCACACGAGCTTTTGGGCTTAAATAAAAGCCACAAAATAGATAAATGCTGTCATTTGTATTTATTTGTAATCAGTTGTACTTCTTTTGTTTATTTATCTATCTATCTGTCTATCTATCTATCTACCTACCGATCTACCTATCTATCTTTCTATCTGTTTATCACATTTAGATGGTATGGGCCAAGAAGGCGGAGCTTCAATATCACACCACAGGAAAATAATGAGGAATACGGCAAAACGGCGACTCTTCCACTGTCTGAGAAGGAGCAGGAACTGGTGACCCTCATGAAGCCTCCGATGAATGACGTCACTGTCATCTCTCTGGATGAAGCTCCAGAAAAGGAGTATCTAATGTAATGCTAGGGAGACTTAGATTAAAAAAAAAGTGTTGGATCTTAACCAACATACTTGATACCCCTAAAAACCAAAGAGGTTAAACCAACCCTTCTAACTGTATTCTGTGCGGCGTCTTGGGGTTCTGACGTGGCACAGTCATTAGTGTCAATGCACAATGTTCTTCACCCACTCTTTTCAGACCAAACACATAACAGAGCAGAGTACCACAGTGTACACTATTGCATGTACAGCATCTGTTTTAATCACAACCTTGAAATTGCACTTTTTGCCTTTTTTTTTTTTGGTCAAACTTTTCAAAGAAAGTTTTAATCTGATGCGATTTGTACTTAAAGTGTTATTCTCTATTAGGCAAAGTTTTTGTAAATACCTACCTGTAAGTACTATGTACTGACATATGATGCCTTCCCAGTGATCAAGCAAGAAAGCCCTCTACAGAAATGATTAAACTCTAATTTTACTTGACATGAACAATGTAATGATTTTATAATACTTGTTTTGTTTTGGGAATAAAAGATGTTCATTAAAAATGACTGTCATACTGTAACTGATACTCATCAGATTAATGGGTCTCTTAAGCCCAACACCCCCCCCCCCCCCCCGCATCATTTGCCAGATGCTCTTATCCATGCACATAGTCTACAAAGAAAATATTACACTAAACACTAAACCCAGACTTAAATCAGAGCTGCTAGCAGACTACAAAGGCCTCATCAAATCATACAGAACATGGATGCGAAAATAGTTCTATGTGATGAATGTGTTTGCTGAGTTTATGACATGATCATGTAGTTGCTAGTCTAAGTGCTCAGTGGAGAGGTGGATCTTTAGTTGTTGTTTGAAGACAGTGAGAAACTCTGCAGTTCTGACAGCCAGTGGAAGTTTGATGCCAAAGCCGAGAAAAGTCTTAATGCACGTCTTTGGCCTTTGAGAAGTAGTGGGTCGAGTCGGACTGTGGTTGATGCTCTAAGAGTATTACAGGCTAGATGCTTTATTTATGAACCAGAAGAAAGAAAGAAAGTTGAGACAACGAGTTGCCTTTATTTACAATACATGGTAAGCATTCATAGAAAAATAGAGGAAAAAGACAAATTCAAAAAGGGAATGTTGGTATGCAAGTGTTGCCATAACGTTGCAACAAAACGGGGTAGCACAAAAAGGAGACCTGGCCGGCCCCATTAAAAACAATATACATACATTCACAAACATCTGAATAAAAGTCTCGACAAGACAGAAAACATGTTGTGTCAGGCCCTGCCTGAGCACTCATAGCCCCAATAACACACACATTTATAGAAATCTACGTGTTCCTCTCTCTGTTTTTAACCATAGTGGTGAGGACAGGGCTACGCTGTCTGTAATATACATAAATTTGACTTTTTCCCCTAATGCCATTAACCCTAACAAAACATATTTCACAAGAAGTTAAAACACAATTATCATGATTCAGACACAACCATCCATCATGGTTTGAAGAAATAAGTGAAAAATATAATATTTATATATATCGTTTTTTGGTTTTTTTTGTCATTTTTCTTCCCAACCAAGTTCACCTGAGAAGTTTGCATTAATACTGCGAATGATATACTTTGTTCTGAAATGAACAGAATATCTGGATGCATATAGAATATAGGTGTGCAGCTACACATGAAACTTTGTGTGAGCCCTGCCACATAAAGTTGACATAACCACATCATAAACGTGTCATATGCTAGCTAGCTAGCTATGTCCATTAACATCACAATGTCATGTTAGCGCCACTGGTGGTCGCCATGAGAGATGTTACAACTATTTGGTATCATAATATTACATGGACTGCATCTGTAGCATCTGTCACAACAATTACCAGTAATGGTAGCATGTTATATTACTTTGACGTTTCTTGGACAAAGGTATTGGGACACCTGACCATTACACCAACAGGGACTTGAATGATATTGCCTTCAAATACATAGAGTCGGTCCCTGTCCAAGGGAATTTGTGCCCATTCATTCTGTAGAGCATTTATGAGGTCAGGCACTGATGCTGGATGAGAAGACCTCGCTCACAATCTCCGTTCCAGTTCATCTCATAGGTACTGGATGGGGTTGAGGTCAGGGCTCTGTGTGGGCCAGTCAAGTTCTTCCATACTGAACTCATCCAGCCATGTCTTTACGGAGCTCGCTTTGTGCACTGGGACACAGTCATGCTGGAATAGAAAAGCTTCTTCCCCAAACTGTGTCCACAGAGTTGGAAGCGTGGCGCTGTGCAAAATGTCTTGGTCTGCTAAGATTGCCCTTCACTGGAAGTAGGAGGCCTAGCTCAAATCCTAAAAACACGTCCCAATACTTTTGTCCACATAGTGTAGCACCTGTCATAACAATTACCAGCAATGGCAACATGACACTCTATTCACTAGACATAGTCTGTCAGGACCACTTATGAGAGCTTGTGACATGTGGCGTGGTTATGTCCATGTATTTAGAGTTACTCGGTTTTCTAATCCAATCAAATGACCTATTCTAAAATCTTTTGATTATATGACTTTGCCTATGTTTTATAAAACCATAAGCAAAAAAGCTGACTACCAGGTAACAAAGACAGACAGTCAATAATATCCTCTAGCTCACAGACACCCTAGATCAATCTAGCAAATTATATATATATACACAAAGTGCTAGGAGGCACTTTAACATGAAAAGCAAGATAATGGTGCAAGAGGAATCGTTTCGTGTTGGTATGCCTACCACTGGTTACAGAGTAGTGCTCCAGATTTTCTGTGAATTTCTCGTTTCTTCATTTGATTACGTCGGCAGCAGCGCTTGAAGGTGTGAGCGCCTCATGAAACACCACTGTGGCAACACTGCGAAATCCATTCGACTGAACTCCACTATGTAACAGAAAAAAAGTCTGCTTGGACTTGCTACCAGTGAATCGAATGTTCCTACAAACGTTGCTCGTTCTGAATTTGTAAGAAGACTCCCTCTCAAATCCACAGTCTAGTCAGGAGAGAGAGGGTTTGGATTCAGTCTGCTTTCTGCACAGTTTGCAATCGATGTTTTCAAGGCAAGGTTAGTATTTAACAAACAAAATAAATAAACAAAGAACAAAGCATACAGAATACATACATGAACTGTAGACTCAGGTGAGCATGCATGGACAACCCAAAGACACAATGCATTGATGTTAAAGATACTCTGTTTTGCTTCCGAGCTACACTAAGCAGTCCTCGTGTGAGAGGACATCGCTTGTCTCAGTGTTAGCCTTCATGTTCGTTCTTGCTATTTAATTGCTTACGTTGCGTTTGCGTCTGCCAGCAGCTAAAAATAAGCGCCATCGGTTGGAGGCAAAACAGCAGTTTCAGATCCGCTAAGCATCTTGGGGAGCTCTTAGGGTAAGATGCTGATCTCGAGTGCTGCCACCAAGGGTTAATCCACCTAAGCCAAGCCAGTGAAAGGGAGCTCCTGCAAACAAGCTGCGCTGGCCCTAACCTGCCACTAGAAACGATGTGGGGTCGGTGAGCTCAAGGTTGATCAAAGCTGCCTTTCCAGTGCAATGTGCTGGTGATAAAGTGAATGGCTATTACTATGCAGTAGCAATGTTACTATATAGACTATAGACTATCGAAGAAACCTTGGGGGGGGGGGGGGTGTAGGAGCTCTTGGACTTGCTGCATTATCAGAGAGCAGCAGGTTTCCAAGAGACAACCTGCAACCCAAAGATCCTAAATGTTTACTGAGCATATGTTTGAAAACTATGCTGCAGGACAGTCAAGAGAAGCCTTTTAAAATAAATCAATCAATCAAAGAACATGAAAGGCCACAGCACACATTCACTGCTACGCTCACCTGTCCATTACAGTAACTCAAAAGCTCTTTAGCCCCAAATTGGAAAGTCGTTTGAGTGCTTTCGCTCCGAGAGGGCTTTGACCCACAGGTAAGGCTCAATTCGTAGCCCAAACTTTAGCCCGTCCCTTCCCCAGCTAAGCCACTGATAGCGTCAAGGGCTCCAAGCTACGTTCTCTGCCGTGTGGCGATGACTGCAAGTGTCCGTTCTTGTGCGTGAGAATGGTTCTTTGATGTACTGTGTGTGTAAAAGTTTGCATTGGTTCGTTTGTTTTCACCAGGATGAATAAGCTTGCGGGACTCAGGATAAGGCGGAGCTGGATCTGTGTGCTGTGTTACTCTTGTATCCAAGGTTCCTCCGCAACAAGAGAGAACTCCGCAGGGGAACCGTTTTGGGCCAAGGTTACCTGAAAGCAATTATCAGGGACATCTAACTGTTGGACCAAGGCACAATCAAAATGCATTTACCGCTGCTGGTAACACTACACCGTCTACGATTTGAAGCAGAGAAACCATTTCTGGAGAATAGTATCACAATTTCAGCCTTAAGGTTTGATATTACCTCGTTGCTTACATCACTATAAGCAACGTCATTCAAGTATCTTAACCATGTGTGAAACCCAGTGAAGAACCTCCCGAAGTTCCGGGTTTCTAAAATCAAAAGTTGAGCTCAAAAAAAGGCAATTGACTGTAAACATTACTGCTTTTTTTTGAGTTTATCTCATGGAATCTCTGCCCAAAGCAAGTAGTCTAAAGATGCTGAGGAAAAGTGCCATGCTCGCTATTGTATGGTGCACTGAAATGAGCATTGGCCTACACGTTATAGGGATAAGAGTCACTGATATCTGCTCAACAGCAAAAAAAAAAAAAGAAAAAAAGAGAGAGAATAAAAGAAAACCAGTACAAATTAAAAAAAAAAAACAAAAAACAAATTTTATGTGATTCCTTGAAAAAAAAAATCAGGCTCTACGTCTTTGCCAAGAATTTCACAAAAGAACATATAATGAGATGAAATAGCAGCCTTTGTCATCAGCACTCAACACAAGAAGGTCAAAAACAAGAGATTCACATTTACCGCTACATGCACCGTATTTTAATCTTCTCCAGATGCCACTTACAGTAAATGTCAGTGCAGTCTTTCACATTTCAGTCTGTGTTAAAAAGCCAAAGCCAGCTTGGCCTTTCTGGGCAGATCTGGACAATGCCACAGCCAAGTCCATGCATAATAGACCTTTAAGGACATCCAATTCTGTCCTGTCCCATTACCAAAGAGAAAGACGCCTACAGATGCACACAGGTCAGTATCAAAAAAGGATCAGTCTTTTCGGACAAAACTGCTATTTCACTCTGTACAAGAACAAATAAATAAATAAGACCATATTTATTTATTTTTCCATCCTCGTTTTGTCTCCAAAATAGACCTCTGAACAGTTGTGGCGGACATGATCAAAATACAAAAAGGTAAGAAAATCAAAATGATACATGCGGTGTCGGGCAGTAAAAAAAAAAAAAAAAAAGTTTCTACATACACGTTTCTATGTCTGTGAGAGTAAAATGTACCTTGCAGTCATCTATCAGGACTTGTGGACAGGAGTTGCGTGACGCATAGACACCATGGTTAGTGTTATTCTCATAGAAGGACTGTGTCTTGGTCATCTCAAAGTCATCTGCCCTCATCTGCTGGGCGTCGAACAAGTCGAGCTCATCTTTGGAGAGGTGGTACACAATGCCCGCCCCGTACGAGTCTCCAACAACATTGACGGACGTTCGGAAGCGGTCCCTGTTGGGTTGAGTGAAGAAACAGACACACGTGCCACATCTCTTGAGGCAGAAAAATGAACTTATTGGCTACATTGCTCTGAACAAGGTCTTTAAATAGCCCTGTTAATCATTACCACTCCGAAGCATAAAAAAAAAACAGAAAATCACGCAGGACAGAGTTACAAATGCTTTAGATTTACTCACAATAGCCAGTCAACTGCCACCAGTAAACTGATGTCTTGGGTTGGCAGTCCCACAGCAGTCAAGATCAGAAGCATGGTGACCAGACCAGCACTGGGAATACTGGCTGCTCCTACACTAGCTAGAGTGGCTGTCAGGCTATGGTAGGAAATGCACAATTAATTTCACCTCATTTTGGTACACTGGTGGAGCAAGTTTGTGATTCAGAAAGAACACAGTCACATCTCTTAAAATCAATGGTTGAAAATGAATAACCTGCACATCAGAATTAAACATCGGGACTAATCATACAAAGTTATGATTAAAATCTGATTCCATGATTTTCTAAGCATGCATAGCAAATTGGATTTTAATTGTTTCTGCACCAACGCGAATGTGACTAGGGGGCAGCAGATCTGATTTTGGATTGTTTGCAATGATAATTGGTTTCATTACCCCATGATAGGCATTGACCTACCTGACTGTAGCAATCTGACCAGGATCAAGCTGTACTCCATTCATCTGTGCGATGAAGATGGCTGCGACTGCCTCATAAAGGGCCGTGCCATCCATATTGATGGTTGCTCCAACAGGTAGCACGAATCGGGTAACCCTCTTATCAATGCCCAGGTTTTCCTCCAGGCAGCGAAAGGTAACAGGCAGCGTACCAGCGCTGTAACAGAGGCATGGAAAGATGTCAGACACACCTATAAACCCACACATAGGGCTTTTCTTTAATTGCCATCTCGATAAAGGACAAAAAAAAAGTGTACAAGACTTGTCTACCTGGAGGCTGTTCCTAATGCAGTGACCCAAGCCTGAAAGACTCCCATAAAAAATGTAAAAGGGTTCTTCCGGACGATGATGAAATAGATCAAGGGGAGGAAAATGCCTCCGTGAATGATGAGGCCCACAATGACAGTGACCATGTACATTCCCAGCTGCCGTGCCACCGCCTCCAAGTCATTGATGGAAATGATCTTTCCGCAGATCAGGCATGCAATGCCCACAGGCGAATACCTACGACAGGGAAGGGAAACGGAGATAAACCTGATGGCACATGTGCATCACATATTTCTTTTCTTAAATGGAATCAAAAGAAAAATGATACTGAGTTGACAATCTTTGCCAGTCTTTGCTGTAAACTTCACAAAAAAAAACCCTCCACAGTCAGATACTATGAGCCAGCCAGGAGGGAGAATATCCAATCTTGGAAAGGTTAGTTCAAAGGGTGAATATATTGTAACCAAGTTCACACCACCCTTTTATGTCAAATCAGACACTGAATTCTCTTGGGTCACTGTGGAGTGACCTTGGAGCCTGTCAGGAATTTTGTAGCAAATTTAGAAACATCTGCAGAACAAACTGATGTAGAATTGATCCAGCTCACCCCAGTTCAATGATGGAACCTGTTTTGCCTTGCATGGTTACATTTCATGACACTACATTACAATCATTTGGCAGATGCTTTTATCCAAAGCAACGTACAACAGGAGGACACATTCAGGTTTCAGGACAGTGTAAGAACCAGAGGAGAGTACTAAGTGCTAAATCTTTCTGTAAGAGTAGTGCAAGAAGGTGCATTAGGAGAGGACATGCTCTCTGAACAGATGAGACATCAGGAGGTTTTTGAAGCTAGAGAGGGATTCTGCTGCTCTTGTCGGTAGTTATTTGTAAAAGTTCACATTTCTGTGATGATTGATGGACTGTCAAATATATAACAATTTTTCACTTCTCTTTGCACTTTTTGTCCCAAAGGTAAAATAAGTAGGTTTTTTTTAGTCCCTGGACGTTTTGGACCTTGGTTCCATCAACACTTCCAGACATCCTCATCAACACTATGCCGAGTACAACACAGAATTCCTCCATAAATAATGAATTTGTGAATGTAAGTGAACTTGAACTGAAACATGTATCCAAGTGGTCTTGCTCGTCCCAAAAGAAATGAGCTTTACACTGACAGCCTCCTCTTTCCTTTTGCTACCAGCAACCGATCCTATGTGGATATTATGGGTAACTTGGGAAGCTTGGGAAAGTGATGTATAATACCACAATAATACTACTAATAATACTAATAATACTACCTCCACTGACAACAACAATAATCAGAATCAGAAAACTTCATTCATCCAGGAGGAAATTGCCTCATTATTATTATTATTATTATTATTATTATTATTATTACTATTATTAGTTTTGCTGCTGCTGTTGTTTTTACCAACAGATGTACAGGAAACACCTGCTCGTTAAAGCTCATTAAACCTCTTATTGTGTTCCGGTCCAATCTGACCAATTTTCACATTTTCTGTCTAGAAAATGCAGTTAAGTTCATCGGTTTGTTCTAAGGTTCCATGACTTTGTTTACACAAGGCACTGGAATGCACAAAAAAATTTCTATTTTATGTTTTTTATTGAACTCATGAACACTCATGGTGTTCCCAGTCAAAAATGGCGGGTCATTACAAATTAATTAGTAAGACTATGATTAGTGTATAAAATTCCCACACGCCACCATGCTGGTGCCTTTGAGCACACACACACACACACACACACACCTTATGTGCCCTTTTCCCCCATGGGAACCTATCTCCAATTCAGTTTTTACTCCATGGGAACCACACCTGTTGACAGTCCATTCAAATAAAATGAAAAATTTCTGAAGAAATTTTGAGATTGGCCTGCTGCCCAAAATCTCCATAGCAACCGCTTCCTTCACCTGAGCAACCATCTTGTTT
>JBBIGA010000040.1:21885042-21904400 GCA_037576975.1 Alestes dentex | reverse complement strand
ATAGAAACTACTTTGTATCCCATAGCAACCACATTTTATATGGGATACAATGTGGTTGCTATGGGATACAAAGTAGTTTCTATGCAGTTGCTATAGTACCCATCTAAAACTCCTTAGCAACAACCTCCTACACATAGCAACTGCCTAAAACTACTTAGAAACCACCTCCTAAACTATAGCAACCACCTTTTACATAGATTAAAGCAAAAAAAAAATCATCTGACGGATTTTTTTTTTTACCAAATGCTCCGTGTCCCTCCCACCACCCCCCCCCGAGCCCCGCCCCGGATCGCGTACCACACCCACCCCCGGACCACGGAAACTTGTAGCCTGTAATATTTAAGCGAACTGTTTATTTTTATTTTTAGGAAGAATAATTAAATCGTAATTAAACCAAGGAAAAAGAGCCTTACCAGAACTTGGTCTGCCGAAGCTTGTTTACCCCCACCCCCCCCCAAAAAAAAAATTCTTCAGATCTGCATCAATCTCCCAATTGACCTTTAGTTTCCGTCATAGCGACGGAAAACTTTAATCCATGCCTTTTACACCTTAGCAGCCACAAAAAACTTTTGTCTTTTACTAAATAAATCATACCAGTCACTTTTGACCGGGAACACGACAGATGTTATTGTGTGCCACTTTTAAGAAAATTTAAATGATTTAAAAACCATTTTGTAAACATTGGAATCAGGTTCTCTGTGATAGACAGTACGAAATGTTTAATTTTAGTATGTATTAAAGTAATCTCTCTATAATATTTTTTTCTTTCAAAAAAATTAGTTGCATGACCTTAGATAAATGAGGCCTACAAGCCATAAATAGCGAATGGAAGTTCAAAACTTGTGATGTTCACATAAATTTGAGTTGGTAGAACGTTCCAACACAACATTAGGTAGTAATATATATATTTTCATGGATTTATAATCAACTGACATGTTCCCAGTCAAAAGTGGCCCGGGACACAAAGACAGTTCAGCCTAAATGAACACAATAGGAGGGTTAAGAAAAATCTATTGGTTTTTACCAAAGCCTAGCACACATACCACCTAACTGTTAGTGGTGATGCATTTTTCTTTCATCCTAGGCTCAATAACAAGCATGCAATAAATTCTATGGCTGTCAAAAAGCACATGTCATGCAAAAATAAAAGCAGTGATTCTAAAGTTACAGAAAAGCAATTCCGATTAAATGAAAGCGATCATATTTAGATGGCATGTTGGATAAAACAGTGGTTCTATCCGAGTATGTCTAACTAGTAAATGTCCCACGTGAGTATGCCTCTAGCTGACCTTAAACATGATGCAAAATAAAATAATACATAAATTCTGACCACATGATCATGCCGACAAGCCTCATCACGATTTCGTTGAGGACGTTGAAGAACTCCAGCATCAGTTTGGCTTTCTCACCCATCTTTCCCATGCAGACTCCAAACGCCACAAAGAAACCAATGAGACCTAGCAAACGAAAAATGAAAGGTTCTTTATATAAGAATGATGGGAAGAAGTGTGTAGATATAAATAAAACCACAGGTCATCAGATTAAAATGATCAGGTGCCCTGTAACGATACCAAAAATGACCTTTTATAATTTTACAAAGACAAGATGATGATTCGTTTTGCCAATGTTTATATTGCCAAGGTTTTCCAGAAGATTGGCTAAGTGTACAGGAGAAGGATAAAAGTCATTCTGGATTGTTTCTGCTAGAGGGGTTGTTTCTTTAAAGGGTTGGTTTTCCAATTCTGTCAGTAAGTACAATCCAGGTTCTAAACTGGCAATGTACCTGATTGAGAGGCATTCAGAGTGTGAGTATCTGCAAAACTGAATCTCTGTACAGAACCCTAACTGAATGTCTTTTAGTTTCTCTTTTCTACCTAACAACTCCTATCTGCTAAAAAATAAGACAGCCAAAACAAAAAACATCTTGTTCTAACGCAAGAGAAGTGACAGAAAAAAAAATCTGATTTTCTGATACCTCATTTAGTTGCATAAGTACAAGATAGGGACTATTTTTCTTTGCATAGTACATACAACTTTCTAATTAACAGTTTTTGTGTCATGACTGTTTTAAAAGGATGATTAAAAAAATCACAGAATTCAGAATTTAATCATGGAAAATCATAAACTGTGGAATTATTGCAACGATACACAAAAAGTTAGCGTCACAAAATGAGATGTTGTTTTTCCTCTGATTGTGATGGCATGATTGTATAGTAAAATCTCTTTGTAGGAATAAAATACAGCAATTTAACACAATGAATATGCTGAAATAAAATGCTTTATGCACCTAAAACATTCATGCCACTCTTGAACTGAAGAGATTTCTTGATAACATATTTAGCGGCAGTCTTAGTGGCATTTCGTCCAAATCGATTTGGATGAGGAGGTGGAGGTGGAGGTACCTCTACTTTGCTTGTAACCGTCTGGATCTACAGGGAGAGAACAAATAATGATAATAATCATCATCATTATAATCATCATCTTTATGATCATCATCATCATCATCATTATCATCATCATAAATTGTGAAAGGTATAATTGGTAAAAATAAAATGTCTAAATTGCTACTAAATTAGTACTAGATTTGAGCAGATCCATCCCGTATGTTTAGGCTTTGATGGAGCTAACCTCTCTAAAATGCAGTTAGTTCAGTGACACACACCTGCTGGAAGCAAGCCTGCACCAGATTCTCTGGAAAGAGATTTCTGATGAGATCAAATAAGGCATCTAAGCTGGAAACTTCATCATTCTTCTTCCCTTCTCCCAGGTTGGCCTTCAGTTTGGGGTTGCCAGGGTGGATGGCCAGCACCAGAATCACGCCCAGGACGGCAGCAATGACAGTCGTCGACATGTAATACACCATGGCTCTCGTGCCGAGGCGCCCACTAGATTTGGCATCTAACCCGGCCAGGCCTGAAAAGAGAAGAGCGATCGATTGCAGCGCACCGTGAACAAAGATCATGAAATATATCAACTGAATATAGAGGAAGTGTGAAAGACTTTGCTTCACCTACAACCACTTGACTATTCACGAGATGAGAAAAATGTTAATGTTTCAGGAACACTGAGTGTGTCAGTCATTTAGAAGCTAGTCCATTTTCGTTTCTCTGCTCACCTGTGATTAAACTGGAGATAATTAGCGGCAGTATAACCATTTTCAGCATTCTCATGAGAATATCACCAGGAAAGGCGATGACCATAATGATATCAGGAGGGAGTGGAGACACGTATCGCAAAAGAACTCCCACTACCGAACCTGTGATCACACCTGGAAAAACAACACACCAGACATCACACAGCTGCATAGCCTCATAAAATCACAAGATGTTTCTTCACATGATAACTGCCATGAGTGACAGTGATACACATTCAGTGATTTATATTGTTTTAGTTAAATAAATGCTTCTATTACTACTAATTACTAAATACTACTATTTTTCTTTGCCTGAGGGTTCTGTATAGTTATCCCTACTGTTCTAGAGGAAGGTGAACGGTGAATGGCCATGGTTGTTTTATATACAGTCCAAATGTGATCCAATTAGAGACGCAGTTTAAGGCTTTGCTGTTTACCTTTTTGTTCCATTTATAGACATGTTTAGGTCCGTGTTTAGCACACTGTACTTTATTCGTCTGTAGTAGCTTCACATGGCACACTTACTGAGAAGTCTTAATTTTACACAGACTAGAGTCACATGACACACATGGATGCTAACACAAGTTTTAGGTCAAGCAGGGATAAGCAGTGGCCATTGTGAGTAGATTTGATGACAGAAGAATGGGTGTATGGATGAATGGGTGGTTGCACGAATGGACAGATACAGCCCCAAAACCTCCAGAAATGTAACTTTAGCATAAAGAGACAATGTTCCTAACTTTCAATGGGAATTAAGGGAACAAAATTCACAAAATGTAAACAACAGCTGGCATTTTCAGATAATAATGCGAATAGCAATGACAACATTATTGTTGTTATTACTATGAAATTACACAACGAGATATAAGGATATGACAACAAAAAAAATCATGTTTTCCATTATAAAGAAGACAAGTTTAACTAATCAAATCATTAATTATTAATGCATTCAAAACCGTCCTTGAGTTAACATGATTCCACATATAATCTTTACTAAAAACCCTTGAAAAACCACTTGGGCCTAAAAAGGTACTGATGAGTAAATTTGCCTAACTGCTGCATTTGATTCATGAACGTTAGTCAGCGCTGCTCACGCTCCATTTTCAAAGACGTTAACGCTAAAACTATGCTATGACCCTTTACTGATGCTGTCAGTGCTTAGTCTGTTTGATGAAAACTATCATTCACTATTTATAAAGAGGAGAGATGCTCTAGAGGAGTGAAACTCAAAATCTATATTAAAAGACAAGCCACTTTTGAACTTTCACTCTTTCTGCATCATTCATTCAGGACATAAAGAAAGTCTTTTAAAATTCCATAAAGAATCTCTTCAATGAATCCTTTTGAACCCCCTCTCTGGTCTTGAAAATCTACCTTTTCCTGAATTGTGATCAAACATTTTGAGTAGATGGTTGGTCCATGTATGCAGTAATGTTTAATACAGTCCTTCTGTACACATAAGGCTGGCAGGGAAAGGGAGGATGGAGTACTGTGGCCTAGTTTAAACAATGAGAAAGGAGAGGCTGGGGTGAGTTAAGGCCACCTTTTGAGAAGTGAATGCTCGAATGCTTGCTTGTGCTGCTGTCTGACTCATAGTACACTCATATCTAGTATACCATTACAAGAGGCCATGTTTGATGTAGTAACACGTTTCCTCTCCTGTTAAACAAAAAAACTGGGGATATTTAAACAAAGGCTGTAAATAAAGGCCTAATTGTATTCAAGTGCGTATTTCTCATTCCTCTTAACCTGCGCCATCAGTCAAGTGATTAGCAACTGTCATCTGGGCACAAGGCACAACATAAACACATTAACCCAATTCCTGTGGCTCGTAATTTAATAAGTCCTCATTGATCACCACCCAGCATGACCCGAAAGAGAAACCAGCAGTACAATGTCTGTAAAAACAGAGCTAATACTTCCCTACACCTCAGCAGGCCCACACTATAAGGTCCCCCTTTGCATTTATGCATGCTCATAAATACACTTTCCATAAGTAAACACCAGCAATACTGTATTAATCTATTTAAATATATATTTGCATGACATTTGGCAGCAAGCGGAAGAGGTAAATTCCCAATGCAACAGCTACTGCAGATCCTGGGCAGAGTAAAAGGAAGCTCTTTGTAAAAACTGATGGGCACGGCTGGACCATGCAAGTTTTAACAGCAGCTTTTGTTTTGAAATGTGATACTCTAGGCCCGCAGTTGAAACTGCAGTAAAAGAAAATCACCAGTGCAAAACCGTGGTGGCGTATTGTTTTGCATGCATCATAACCACACAGGAACTTCCTTTACTTGAAATGTTTGCGTGAAGGTACATATTTATCGAAGACTAAGGCAATTGTACTCTGTCTTTCTTCTTAAAACCAGCTATAAAACTTTGTAGACCCAGACAAAGAGGACTTTACCAAGAATTGTGAGTGTTAGAAGCAAGTTCTTCATGAGTTTATCACAGATGCCTCCACATGCTGGCTCGGGTGAAGGAACCGGGGCTTCAAGGTCACTCTCGTGCATTCGGACCTCCACTTGTTTCTGCATGGTGTTGGCACTGGCAGGGAACATGGAGAAAGCAATGAATGGAATTACTGCTCCTATGACTGTGAATGTACTGCATTGTGGGAGACTTTACATCATAGACATTTTAGGCTGAATATCACAGAATAACTATCTCCAGTATCTTCAGTTGCGAAAGAGGCCTTTACAAGTAAGTATGATTCAAGTATAGCTTTAGCCTGCATGCAATTCACGCCAAGCACTTGACTTAGTGGTGGATGGTCTTGTGGATAGTACATAAGGTAGGTCTGCCCAGCAGGATTTGTAGACACCAGTCATTTACTTACTCTTATCTCCATGCCTTTCTTACTTTTGCCTTAACCTCTGACTTTCTTTGACAGGAGTTTTTTAGGTGTACATAGCCTGCAGTAACTTGGTTGAACAGCGGATGTTGATTTAAGTATAGCTTTACAGGTTTGAAGAACAGATGTGGACTCCTTGAGCCCTGATGTACGTCGCCCTGGATAAGAGCATCAGCTAAATGCCATGAATGTAAATGTAAATTTACAGCTGGGGCAGTGGCGGGAAAATTCCATCTTTGGTACTATAGATGCGTTCAATCCTGTGTTTTTTTAAGCTGGTAGAAGCAGAGGGTAGCTGGGGGCCTGGTGGCTAGGGAGTTGCCCTGTAGTCAGAAGGTTGTGGGTTTGAATCCCAGGACTGCTAGAGGCACCACTGAGGTACCATGAAGCAAGATACCATCCCCACACACTGATTACTGGCATTGATGGCTGCCCACTGCTTCACTTGGTAGTTGCAGAGAAAGAATTGCACACTGTTCACACATCACTGTAAGAGTAACTTTTCTAACTTAATAACTGACATAACATTACTCTGTATCATAATGGCTGCATAATAATCACAAACCTGAATAATGTATGTTAATTTAAAGCCTCTGGTTCTGGTTGATTTTTCCACTGTTATGAAGTGAAAATAACCAGACTTCTCTTTTTTTACAGTAAGACTCCTCCTATTCCTGCATGTTTCTGAATGCTAATGTGATGACCTGAGGATCATCCTCCGTGATCCCTTGCCCTCTGAGGAAGGGAAAGGACATGTCATGCTAACTCCTTCGTGCCCTGAACTTTCAGGTCATGCCTCCGCCATCCGTCCGCTGATCATGTCACATGACACAACAGCCCCGAGTCATTTGGCGTTGTTGTGGTCTGGCTTTAAAGCTCTTAGAAGTCACTCCTCCTTCCCTAATAGACTATAACCTTGCTTGGTTATGTAACCTCAGGGCATCCAGTACTTAAGCACATGTTACGGCAGGGCAATGTATAGGCGAATACACCAAACTTTTGACATTTGACAGAAAACAGTGTTGTGTACCCGAATGCTGTTAATGCAAAAGACGAAATGCTGTTAATGCAAACGTTATGAAATATTTGTGATCAAGTTTTGAACTCATATTGCAGAGGTTCCAGGATGGAACTAATAGCTAATAGCAAATCAGATACTGGTATCAAGCATAAGTTGCCTAAGTAACCCAGTCTGAGGGACAGTATGCATTTGATTCCAGGTAAGTGGCCGAAGTATGCGTCAAATTTCGTTTCCAGTGTTGTCTGAAACTGCTGTGAGGCTGAGGCAGTTAGCACTTAGGCTCAGGATTTGTGAAGGTTGAGTGGTGCCAAGGAAACCAGAGGCTGTCTGATACACGCTGCTCCAGCCCTAATGAGATATAAGCCTGTTAAGAGGTTAATTTTAGCCATTCAAGCACGGCAGTAATTGTGTTGCACAACAGTATGGACTGCCCAAGAAAGTCAAAGTGTCATCTTATGCTAAATGTGGCCGCATCATAGATGTAAATATACAATTGCTTGCACATGCACTTAACAAAAATGCAGTAAATGTTTCAAGGGCTTCCAGGGCTGTACGTTTGGTACAGTATAGCAATAGATTATGTCATCTCTACATCAACGCAGTATTGAACAAAAACGGAATAAAATGAATTTTATGCAGTACGTCATGACTACAGTTGGTGGATATGGAAGTACGGAAGTATGTAATTTGGAATATGGATATGGAAGTATGGAATTTGAAACTAAACCTGTTGCTGGATGCATGTAACATCATGTTAAAGTCTTCTGCAAAAGTCGGGATGCAAAGCTTATACTTGAGCTTGTCTGCAGCCTATTATTTCTGTATCAAAAAGTCAAAAAAGTGATTGTTTTGGATATATTCAATCAGGAATCAATACATTATTCTTTTCATCAAAGCTACTTCTAAGCTCAATCACTGCAAACAACTCACAGTAGACTTGTTCACACTCTGCAATCGTTCAAACATTGGAAGAGTATTGAGAAGGACTATCGATTTCAAGACTTTTGCATAGGCATATAGACGGGAGCTGTATACCTTTGCAAGGTCTAACTCTGCATTAAAAAGGAACGTGAGAACGGTTTTGCACTTTACCTGCTGTAGTGCAGTTGTTTTCAGGGTGATGAGTCTCTGCAGTAGACAACTATGCAGCCATAGGCTGTAACAAAGACTATAGAAGAAAAGATGACAAGATCACTGTTTATCCATCGGGAGAGCCAAGCCAGATCATCAGAAACCTGAATGTGATATCCAAACACCCAGTGAGTGGTAGTCTAGCCCTGCAGTCGGCAAGTCAGAACCCTCAAAGATCACTATGCAAAGAGTCACGTTAACGGATCGAAGGCTCCAATCACCATCCAGTGTCAGTCAAGCAGTCTGGTCCCACCATAGGTGCAGGCAAAATGGCCAGGCGGCTTCTGCTCAGGCTTCCCCCAGGGGGACGCGGGAGGGGTAGGGAGGAGTCAAGCACCCAGATTAAGAGTAAGTAGCAAGTAAAGTCCTTCAGACTGCTCTCTGTATCTCTGTCCATCTCTGTATCTTCATCTTTCTCCTCTATCTTGTTGGCATGATCTCTGGGAGCCTGTGGGCCACAATGTCCTCATAACCAAAATAATACTTTCACAGAATAAAGGTTTCTATGTGATTAATTGCCTGACGTGCCACTGGTCAAATAAGGTTACATATGGGCCCAATAAAGAGTGGCCAGTTTTCCACCATGGGCCTGCACCATTGGCCCACTCTGTGCCTCGAATAGTTATCTGACCACAAAAGGTGAACTTGGGAGTTTATAAAAAGTTAGGCTCAGAAGAGTTGCTCAAGGTTGGACAATATACACCAGGTCAAAAATTAAAATACTGACACGCAGCCTTAGCTAGGCATGCAACCTGAGTTCACGTTACATGACATTACATCACATTACATTTAACAGGCAGAGGCTACTGTCCAAAGTGACTCACAATTTCATGTTAAACTCAAGTTTCCGAACAGCGTGCATGCAGGACAGGTTAGTACAAGCTACCATGGTGTGCTTATTTATGAATAAAGCACAATTTTCTCTAACCTTTTCTGTCCATTTGACATTTGGCTATTAGAGGATAACACTCAAGATTATAATTATCTTCTAATCCCTGTAATCTCCACCGTCGCATTAAGGTATATCATGCAGCACTGTCCAAAGCCAGGGCCTGTATGGCGTTTTCATACAACTCTTTTTTAATTTCTTGGATCTCTACTGACCTTTCGTCTGTACATAAAAACAAGTGGCTCAAGAGGAAGGCAGGGTCTCAGCGCTTATGACCAAAGTCACCATATTTCTTTTCTTAGCCCAGAGAACTTTCTTAGTTTAACTTTGCTTTCCCCCATACAACACAGATCACAATTCAGTGAAGGTTCATCCGTATAGTACAAACCTCTTGCCATATTTAGGATATTTCGACATCAAGCATTGATATGATATGAGCGAATGTTGAGCCGTCCTTCAAACTTATTAGACTTCACACCTGGATAACCTGACGCTGATGCTAACCCCTTAAGCCTGTCCTCATTGAAGCCACTGAGTCGGCGCCCCCAATGCAACACAACAGCTATGTTTCTGAAAGAGACCTTTGGTGGGACGGGTGTAGGCACATGCTGGGAGTGTGCTGGGACGGTGCTAAGACACATGGACTCACGTCTGCCCACCCCACCCTCCCCCACTGTGTTGCGGCAAGCTGTTCCCTTTCCAACTCACACTCCTCGCGCACATCCACCTGACTGAAGCCTCCATGCTAAGCGGGCAGGTGTCTATAATTAACTAATCTATCCTAAGCTTTCCTAATCCAGCACACATACATACAGCGTACACTGCGGAGAAGGCGTTGTATGCACAGAAATATACAAGGTCCTGCGATCTGTCAATTAGTGCAAAAATTCTGAAACATCAAATCGGTGTTAAAATTGCCCAGTGAGTCTGAAAGAAAATGAGATTTTATTCAGAAGCAATTCTCAGGATAATGATGTGTGCCAGAATTAATGAACACTGCAGAGCTCTCGCCTGGCGTTCCTTTCTATAGCATTTTTTAAGCGATTCAGTAACTCCTACAGTTTGATTATCAATCACGAGGAAACTGGAGTTAGTTAATTTGTGTGAAGGCACTACATCTCCCAGGAGTCAGTGGTCTTAATTGCATAACAAAATCACATGATAACTCACGTGGGCTTTTTGCACACTGGTCACTTCAGATGGAGACCTCATGACAAAAGCTCATACTGCCATACCATCCCTTTTTAGTGAAATGGCCATGGACTCCCTCTACACTAGACTTTTTAACATGTTTCCCGCTTTAACATATTCAACTAAAACTCATGATCCGTTTGTTTATTTGGAGGCAGGTATATTGGGAACAAAGAAAATGGTCAAATAAAGAGCAGTACTAAAGGATAAAGTGCTACCAAGACTTATTTTCATCTACCTGCCAATAAGACACTTGCACTTTCAGGGACCAAACACTAATTTGTAGGAGTGACAGATCTTCCCGGTGATCCACTGATCATCACATTTTCACCGGCTATTCCATGTTGCATGAAACAGGGCTCATCACATTAATTACAGTTCATTTCTACATATGTTACTTTTTATTTGTTAGTTTATATGTTACTCTATATGTAATTTCTTTTATGGGGCAGCGTGTGGCCTGGTGACTAGGGAGTTGGCCCTGTGATTGGAAGGCTGTGGGTTTGAATCACAGCACTGCTAGTGGCACCACTGAGGTACCCTTGAGCAAGGTAACGTACTTTATTTTACTTTTATGTCAGGGACCACCTGCCAGTGCCCATTGCTGATTCCTGCTCTCCACACCCATCAGCTACGTCACCAGAACTCTCACAATCGGTGGTCCAGACCCATGAGGCATTCATTCTTGATACTGACTTTCTGTTTTCTGACGCAGTGGTGACGTAGCAAGGCCGGGGGCTGCTGGGGCAGCTGGTGGCCTGGTAGTTAGGGATTCGCCCATGCAATCAGAAGGTTGTGGGACTGAATCCCAGGACTGCCAGTGGTCCCACTGAGGTTACCTTCAGCAAGGTACACTGGTCCTTGGGCAACATTTTTGGCAGCCCATTGCTTCACTCGGGTTAATGAGTTAAATCCAGAGGATGTAAGTAATTTTTCCCGGGACTAATATTGTATATGGAAAAAAAAACAACAATGTACTGCAGACCTTTGATGCCATCCATGCTCACAAGTACATAGAAAGTCTTTGGCAATGGCAGTTTCCACTGGACCGCCATCCTGTTGTGAACCGAGCTGCCAACAACTGTAGCGTGAAGCGTTTTCCATGGGCCATTACAGTTTGGATAAACAGGCAGCATCTACCATCTTCTGAACTGGTCCCCACAAGACTATGCTTCCCACACACCAAGGTCTTCTTCCACTCTTCTCCTTTCTTTGTTGGGACATGTGGAGGTTAGCCACATTTGACAGTTGAGTGACGTTTAATAGACAAAGATGAATTAGCGCAATGAAAGCTTCTACTTACTAGGCAAAGGGTCAACTCCCTGTGAGTAATAGTCTAAACAAGACAAAACAAAACGGTCCCTCTCAGCTAAACCACTAGATGTTCAGATATTAGAATTGGAAGTGCACAAACAAATGCATGCAAATGTAGGACAGCTCTAGGGGCTGATGCAACACACTACAAAATGGAAGAATCACATTTAAATATTAACATTCTTATTACAGTAAAATGTGAAAAGATTTGTGCACAAATCAAAAAGGATGCGTTGGATCTGTTTAAACCAAGTCTATTCTGAGATATGCATACTGAAGAATATTGTTTCCAATTACATTTAGTCTACAAGAACAAAGGGACATTATTCATTGAATTTGATTGCCAAGAGTTTTAGTGTAATTGTAAAATGATTAATGCCAGCGCTGGAAAACACACTGAGCCGTCTCACCCAAATAAGGCTGTCCGAGGACGAGCTAAACCCTGCAAATCCTTTAAGAGTTTCTCAATGACTGATTGCACGTTTGACTAAAAGTTCCTCTTGTGACTTTCATGCACACGAACACACAGGCACGAACATCCACATACGGTGGCTTATACCTACAGCATTTCTAAACATGTGTCATTGTTTGTTGTTAAATGCCAAATATTCCCATGGTCACTGTTATTAATGCTTGTGCATGCGCACTCTCGAAGCTTTCGTCTTGTATTCAAGAAATCTTCCATGCTGCTCCATTAAAGGCACAGACATCTTGGAGAAGGTGTCTGTGCCTTTATGTCCTTAAAATACATGTATATTTTTCAAAAATGTTCACATTTTAGCATTAACTCCTCAGCCCATACAATTTAAACATATGTACTGTGCTACAAATACATGCCGTTTAGAATTTCTTTTTTAGTGATGTTACAGAAACCAATGTAATTCCCAAACAAAAACATCACCTATACAGCCTACAGCAGTTTAGCCCCCCCAATACATGCCAACGTCAGAATACCTCATTTTGAATGAGGTACCATACAGGACAACCAGTCATAGCAGAGGTCATTTACACATATCAGTCTTAAAGGCACAGTAACAGAAACAGCCTGTTCTAAGGGGGAAAAAGAGGTCAGCAAATGGTCACATAAAAATGCTTTATGATTAAGAGTCCAAAGACTGCTCGAGAGACTGTTTTCCTGGTCCAAAGAAAAGACACTAATGTTGACTGGGAGGGTTTCTGCGCAACTATGTCTTTTTGCTTCAGCTGGGCAACTTCATTATTTATAAAACCATAAATTAGCATCCTAGCATACACATGTGAAATGCGTTTCACCTTGATCCAAAATGTTGCAAATCTGTACATTTAGCATTAGAAGTTTACTTAATGTTCTTCTCAATCCAGTGCTTAAAGTTAGTCACACGTGTGTAGACTGTATATAAGCTTGGATTACAGATCTGCAAGTTGTAGCCAAAGCTCACTAGGCCCAGCAGTTCCCAGCTTGGGCCAGAGGCACTGTCCTCCACCCTCCCCTGGTCAGAAGGCACAGACCCTGAAGGTGTTCGCGTGTCAGTGGGTAATAGGACTATGCCCCCTGTTCTGGCAGGACAAACTGTGGCAGAGCTGAGGGGATGCTGCCTCCCACACAACATGTTGTCGCTAATGCTAATCGGAATGCCTTCTTGAGCATACTGTTTTTCACACAGCGCCACGTCAGCAAGCTCAACCAGACCAGTCTGAGCCACTTCCGTGTCATCATCTGCAGTTGCTTCATGCTGGCCTGCTATAGACCAGCCAGTGATGTGGGCCTGTTGGGCAGTCACCTCTCCCCCCTGCATGCGGGGCAAACACACAGGGGAAATGACCTCGCTGATCTTCGCCTTGTCCACCAGCTTCAGTAGAGCCACATCCGAGTCAAACTCATTAGGATCATAGTTGGGATGAACCAGGATCTCAGACACCTATAAGGAATAAAAGAATAGGAGATCTGAAGTGATTGAGTTCAAAAGAAAAAAAGGCAGCAGCTTGCCGGGGAAAGGCTAACCACAGCTTACACTGAGACCTGCTCGGATAGTGGGCTGGGAATTCTAATATCTCAATGGATAGTGTTGCAACTATCAATTATTTCCATAATCTGGGAATCTACCAACTATTAATCCATGTTTTAAGAAGTCCAACTGTCCACTTCAGTTCCCTCCTGCTCTCCCCCACACAACCCAACCCAACACAGTACAGGCATCATTCAAAGTAAAGTCAGTTTTGAAAATTGGTGAAATTAAATAATAATTATTATTATTGTCATACATTCCCTATTCTAGCCCTGGAGTTTTCTCTGTTTGCATTGCATCTACTTGGGCCAGCTGGTGGGCTGGTGGTTAGGGAATTGCAATCAGAGGGTTGTGGTTTGAATCACAGGACAGCCAGTGGCACCACTGAGGTACCTTTGAGCAAGGTACCATCCGCACAGGCTGCTCCATTGTATGATACCAGTTAATTACCAGTTAATGGTATATTGACATACCAGTTAATGTTCAGTTAATTACCAAGTCAATCCTGAGTTTAAGTGGGTGTACAAAAATCTCCATAGCACGAAGTACTTCAAGACAAGGAATGGAAATCTGTGCTGTAGTGTATTACAATCAGTCGGACTGACTGCATGTGTCTGTCAAACACTGCCTACTGAAACAGCGGTGAAGAATTTGCATCAGTTTCACGGCTCATTCAGGAATGCAGATGGCTGTGGAAAGAGCTGCCAGTATAAAAGGCCATTTTGAGAACACCCAGTCATGTGTTATTGTGAGTGACATCATGGCTGTGATCCGTTCGCAAGCACAAGCCACTGACGCCATCGAATTTGACGCCATCGAATTTGCTGATTAACCATAGCAGCAGTTTCAAGAGGCAGTCAAAAGATGAACAAATGACCGATCAAAAGACGACGGCATTATGGCTGCATCACCTCGCATCTATTCACAGAAATGTGTTCATGCCGTCAAACCCAGTTTCTCTGTCCGTTTACCTAGACAGGGAGAATCTACTCACACAAAATATTGATGTGAATTCTGAAGAACACTGACAGCGCTTGCCTATATATATATAGCAGTCTGCTGCTTGGAGTTGAGATGGGATTAGAGTGTAGTGTGAGAGCTCTTACCTGCATGTGCTGAAGCCGCTTGCTGTCTCTCAGGTCACTGAGGTAATGTTTTCCCAGCACCACTCTTAGCTCAGCTGGGCTCAGAGACAGCGACTGCCCAGGCTCTGTCACACAGTGTGCAGGCAGCAGCACAGCATGCTGGCTCACCAGAGCTCCGCTGCAGACCAGCTGCCATGTCTGCTCACCTTCAGCCTCCTCCTGGGAGTCTTCATAGTTGAGGAAAGAAAACGTGTCGCCCCTTCTCTTGGTCCTCCCTAGAAGGGCACCGTCATGGTCAGGGAGGTGGTGGTATATGGCCACATGCCATGGCCAGCGTGTTTCTGCCAGGGTCTGGGTTTGAGTCGAGAGCTTACCACACACTGTAAAAGGGACCCAATGTTTAAATTAGCATTATATGAACTGTACAGCAAAATTGTCCTCTAGACAAAAAAAAAAATGGATTTCTCACTGTCAGTGTCCTGGGACCTCATGAACTGTCCTACTATACAGTGTGCTCTTTACTTCTGGGCCCTCAATAAATGAGTGCTGCCCTCACCTGGTGAACAGGACACATGGCGTCCACTCCACTTGCCAGTCTTCAGGCAGGTACGGCGCGTACTTCCAGAGTACTGATAAAGAGGGGAAGTGCATTCATACTCAATTCTGGTGTAGAGGTGGTGAAAGCCAGCAGGTAGTTCAGCCATGCTATCAGTGCTATCTTCCTCAGCAGGCGATGGCTGGGAGGCAGAGTACAGCCTGTGCAGGGGACTCTTTCTGAAACAGCAGAGTGAGTGCAGCTAATGAGGTGCATACTTCAGATTATAAGATTATTCGCTTGTTTTTTTTTGTTTTTTGTTTTTTTTTTTAATTCTTCAGAATTAAATTGTTGTAAGCAAAGTCAGTCAGAGTGGTTTGATGAGAAATGCACCACTCTCGAGAAACACACTAAGTCTGAGTCAGTCTCAACGGTGGCGACAGGAACCAGACATCTAAAGTGTTTAAAGTGTTTAAGGGATTCTTTTATTTGCTTAAATGAAATGAATGAAGTTTTGTTTTTGTTTTTTTTTCTATTGTACTATTGTGCTATTACCGGCGTTAAATATAAACACATTATACATAAACACAGTTTGGTCATTTGAAGTAAATAAAAGTAGCTATACATTTGCACTGTAGTTGCATTGCAACCCCTGGTTTCTCTCAATGTGAAACCTTTACTACATTTTATAATAATTTATGAATGTTTTTATTTTTCACATTGCTTCTAAACAATTTGAGACACCGAAAATCAAATACCTTTCAGTGTCTAGTATCATAGTACATATAATAACGTGTGTGTGGGCATGTGTGTATGTATGTGTGCGTGAATGAACGTGTGCTCTGCAATATGCAAAACATTATACCTAGAAGGAGGCTGAGGTTTCGTCACCTTCTGACGCACCAGTTTTGAAACCTTTGGTTCACGACAAGCTGCAACACAGCAGCAAAGTGTTCACACTGCAACATAAACAGCCTAATAACACCCCAGTCACTTTCAAAATGTGAGTTATGTCATCATCTCCCGGACTGTACCTCTGATGCACCGAGGCTGTGTGCCGCTCCAGGTTTCATTCTGGTGGCACATTCTCACTGAGCTTCCACTCAGCACATAAGGATTATTGCAAAAGAACTCCACGCTCCTTATTGCTCCATCTGGGCCAACGTCTTGTTTGGAGTAGCCATGAAGGAGCTGTGGCAGGGAGGAACAAACCCTTTTGGTTGGTCCTGTCGTTGTGTTACCAAAGAAGAGGAACACATAAGTCAGTATACACAGGTAGGCCATGGTCCTAGTAATAAACCTTAAGGTCTCCTTAATCAGACATACACAGTGCAGTTCTGAGATGGATTCTCCAAGACATATCCATGCTCTGCCAACAAATGTCTTCTTTTGCAACTGCAGTTAGGTTGGACAAGCTTGACAAAACTCTGACAAAAATCCCATTCAAATGAGTCACTCTACTGCTTTTCCAAAGTTTCTACATAATTAAATGGTTGAGGCAAAGTCATTCAGCGTGGTTTGACATGAAATGCTCTCTTTGAGAGAAACTTACCAACTCAGAATTGTGCTCAACAGTGGTGATAGTAACCAGATGTCCAAAATCTTAAATGCCCCTACAACCTGTATCACAGAAATTCATTCGATGAGATTATACCTAAGGCGTGAGACGTTGTTTTTACGAGAACTTTGAAACACATCAAATGTGTTTTTGAAAAGGCATTCATGGAAGGGAGTTATGTATAGGGTGTAGCGCTTAAAGATATAATTTCATTTCTTGATTTACTACAGTTGTATTATTGTCATTATTTTATTACATTTAAATGTGGCTGCAGTTGTGTTGCAGACACCGCAACCCCAGGTTCCTTTCACCACCACTGCAAAGAAATCTCTACAGTTGTAAGTTTCTCTACAATTTACCATGTCACATCAAAATGACTTTGAATCACCACTCTGAATGACTTTGTTTACATCTCAAAGAATGAAATGTGCAGAGCTTTTGGAAAAAATAGTGGAACTGTATTTAATGCGAACTTGTAGACCATTTCTTTTGTTCTCAAAAGACCTACATACAGAGTGTGTTATTCATTTACAATAATATATCATTTTATTCTTGTATGAAAGGTCACACTATTTGGTGTCAGTTTCTCACTTACAATGTTCTATACAGCTCACCCAGTATCCAAACTTGAATATATTTTTATAATGTGACCTTCGCTTGCTCTTTGGATGAAAGTTGATTACATCAAAGAGCTGAGTCTTATATGACAGTGTGTCATCAACATGTGAAAAACTTGGCATTGCAAACATGGTTATCAGTGTTTGTGGAAAGATTGTTGTCCAGAGGAGGCTCTAAAACTCAAAGCAAATGGTGAAACAATCATCGAACACCCAAGAGCATACCCTTGATGCACGTTGGGGCCGTACCACTCCAGGTGCCATTGGACAGGCACATCCTCCGCGAAGCTCCCTTGAGTTTGTAGGGCTTATAGCAGAGGTACTGAACAGCAGTAACAATGTTTTCATCGTCATACTGCAGGAACAGGTCCCCATGAAAGGGCTTCTGAGGAGCCACACAGCCAGACGGGTCTACACAGCCAGGGAAATGGGGTCAGAATCAATGACATCATGTGGGAATTAGTGATACAGTTCCAGCTGCTAGCCAAGAATTCCCAAACGACCTGCTTGGAGAAGAACATTAACTCCCACTCCTGCTGGTAAACAGACACCTGCTCTTGCTAGCACCATGTTGAGTCCCCACCCAGAGAGAACGAGGCCAGTTACTGTATGTTGTTTGGACTCGTGGCCACAGGGAATGGCCTGGAATTGAACTAGTTTAACTTTAAGTGATGGCTTGCAAGCTAAATATGTAATGTTATATCTTTATAAATTACCTTTATAAATCATATATATGAAGAACAATTTTAGGACTCACTGATTTCACAGTGTGGGCCAGTGAAGCCTCCCCAGCAAGCACAGTGGAAATTCTGCATTGGATCTAATGAACAGATGCCACCATTCAGACAGGGATGGGAACTGCATGCTGCAGGAAGAGAACACAGAGATCCCTGCCAGTAAGGACAGTTTTCTGGAGTAAAAAGGCACTCTGTGGTTTTAACTGTGCACATAGGTACCTGCTTTTGTAAACTGCACCTGAGAGTTCCTGAAAGGTTGCCGAGAATCCATCATAGTTGTTGTAGCCATCTGATACAAAGCGGATGTGCAAAGAGTCCCCTGTGCTCCTGATTGGTGATGGGATAGCATCCCCACAGTAACGACCAATGATGCGCGAGTTAAGACTGTCTCCATCTCGGACCTCCACGTAATCGTAACGACAGCTGTGGTCAAACTCCAGACTGAGCTTTGTGAACCTGTTGAAATAAAACAAAAGAAATCAGGACATTTACAATAGTTTAAAATGGCAGAATATAAACATTATGGGGTAAATAAGTACACATCCTCTACAGAGAACACATTTCTGCACATTTTAATCACAATTACTGTTTATTTGCTTAATTTAACACATTGAGGAAAAATAAAACATTATTTTAAATATTTTGGGGTTTTTTTCTCAATAAGTTAAGCTCAGCAAGTAAAAATACTATATTTATGTTTGTCCTCTGTTGACTGTGTTTATTTACTTATTTATTAGGTTTTTGATCATTTAATCTTTAATTTCACCAGGCACGTTATCAATAATGTATTCTTATTTCCAGTGCCAGTCAGGCAAGCGGCAGAAGATCCCTTAGGGAGGAGCACAGTTAATTCAAATAAATACAACTTGGCGGTTGAAACGTATACAGCAGTACATTATAGATTCTTTAAAGTTTGAGGTTTCTTCATATTTGGCACGTTTATAAAAATAGTTTGAGATCCACTGTTTTAAGGAACCAAAGTTCAGATCCACTGTTTTAAGGAACAAAATTCAAGTTATTATGGTACGTTTAGTAAAAGTATTTGTGATTCCTTGTATGTTTAGATGGCTCCTCTCTATGATGGAGAAACTGTTGTATGTGGTTGTGATTTAAATAGCACTGAAATGGTTTTATTACTGTCACAGGTTTTTTGCTACTGCATCAGGCACATGGGGGTGCATCTCCATTCAAGCACCTCCCCCTCCACAGGTCTCTACACGGCCCTGTACTACAGGGTGGGCCATTTATATGGATACACCTTAATAAAATGGGAATGGTTGGTGATATTAACTTCCTGTTTGTGGC
>JBBIGA010000040.1:21860338-21876536 GCA_037576975.1 Alestes dentex | reverse complement strand
ACTCACGAGTCACAACGCCCAAGTCCGAGTCAAGTCTCAAGTCATTGAGGGCAAGTCTAAAGTCAAGTCACAAGTCTGTTTGTGTGACTTAAGTGCGGCTTGAGTCCGAGTCTCAGACTCGAGTCCCCATCTCTGGTGTGTGTGTGTGTGTGTATGTGTGTGTGTGTCTAGGAGTGAGACAAAGTTCAATTCATGGGTGTGTTTGTGTGTGAAGTACAGCTCTGTGTTAGTTCTGGTGTTGGAGCCTGATGACCTGGGGGAAGAGACTATTTCCCATCCTGGCAGTGAAGGCCTGTATGCCAGGGCATCTTTTGCCAGGAGGGAGAAGAGAGTGTGCGAGAGGTGAGAGGGGTCATCCACTCATCCCCACTGCTGGTGGCTCGCAGATGCAGTCTGTGGTGCGGATCTTCTCGGTAATCTATCAGCTGTAGGGTCTTGCGTTTTTGCTGTAGGGTCCACAGCGTTTAAATGGCCAGACCAGGCACTGATGTAGAATGTGGTGGCAATGAGAGGGAGGTGGGCTCTCAAATACAGCTGCAGGAAGCTACTGGGCAACTTTGCAGTGGAGCTGTGTTGAGGGTTCACATCAGGTTCTCTGTGATGTGAACACCTAGGAACTTGATGTTCTGAACGATCAGTGGAGATCATGGCATGCCCCTCCGTGTTAAGGAACAATCAAGGGTCAAAAACACTAAGCGAAGAACATGGCTTAGAAGTCGATTAAATCATACAAAGACTACAAAGATACAAGCGATTACAAGTCCAGAAACCAGCTGCAGGTGTGTGTGTTGAAGAGAGGGTTGGGCCAGGGTGGAGCTGGGCCTGAAGTGAGTCAGTCTGTTTTAGGCAGGCCCAAATGGAAAATCTCCAGGGGGTTTAAATATCTGGACAATCTACATCTATAGCCTTCTTGCTGTCCCAAGGACTTAAGTTTACCAAAAAAAAGTCCACAAGGCAGTAGGGCTGTCTGTTCAGTTCAGTTCAGTCATTCAGTTCAGCTGTGAGAGGGTTATGGTGAACTTTCTGTGAACTTCCAGAAAGGCTCCCTGGGGAACAGGCCTTCACAGACTTTGCTGATGGAGATATGCTCATGATGCATGAAAAGTATATGATGTTAAAAAAAAAAACCAAAATGAATAACTGAATTAAAAAACATTGTAGACAAAATAATCCGAATAACATAATTGACGGTTCATGTTATTCTGGTGTTAATATCAACCACAGAAGTGGTTCCAACTGAAGTGCCTTCATATTAGCTATTTATAAATGCCTGCAGCCCTGCATCCTTTTAAGTGAACATCATATTATTTATCAGTCTTTCTGGGTTTTTTTTTTTTTTTTTTTTTTTAGTATTAACAACAGCAGCAACAACAACAATAATATTCATTAAGGAGTGTTTTGCAAATGCTCATGTTAGACATGTCCTTTTAAAAAACACAATTTTTACAATTTCACTTGACATGACAATTAATTGTAACGGAGGCCATGCCATAGTTCCCTTCTACTACAAAAACCAGTGGGCCCAGTAAAATTATCTGGTCGGAATCTGCTTCATGTGTAAATATTATGCAAGCAAATGGGCTTGAATTCACTCAGTGGGTTCCGTCTAATGCCGGGGAGTTTTACAGTGCATTCAAAATTTCACCAGTAGGTACACAGATATGATGCTTGGAGGTCATTCAGCACATTCAGCACATCTAATTGTGTCTTACTACTGGATAATGACCTTTCTCTCTTATCTCAGTTCTGTGTGCCTAAGGGTACCAAAACCATCTCTTTGAAATATGTGTGAAAATACTGGGCAAAGCTCCCAGAAAGCAAAAAAAAAAAATAATAATAATAAACCAACAAACAAAGAAACACACAAAAATCCCACCATGAAAGCATGGAGTTCTGCCAGGCCGGTGCTAACCCAGCTCAGAGAGAGAAGCCGCACTAGGCTGCATTCTTTTTGATGTCCAGTAGCCTTTCATCTAAAGTGCATACGAAATGTTGTGACGATGGGGAAGAGACTGCTTTAATAGGGGTCAATCACTGCTGGTGGTTAGGGAGGTGCCCCTGTGTTCAGAAATTCATGGGTTCAAATCCCAGGGCTGCCAGTGGCACCCCTAAGGTACCCTTGAGCAAGGGACTGTCCCCACACATGGGTTAAATGTAGAGAAAGAATTTCACATTGTTCACAGTGTGTGCTGAGCCGTGGTGTGTTCATGCATGACTATAAGGGCCGCTGTACTTTGGTCGGCACCCCAGAAGTATTTTTAATCATTTTGGCTGCTTTTCCTGGGTTCAGTTCTGAGGGGACTTTGCATGTTGTCTGTGTGGGTTTCCACTGTGCACTCCCACAGTCCAAAGAGAAGTCAGGTGAACTGGAGATGCTAAACTGCCCCGAGGTATGAGTGTGTGTCTGAACGTGTTTGTCTGGCCTGTGATGGACGGGCGACCTGTCCAGTGTTTCTCTGTCTTTTGCCCTGTGACCGCTAGAATAGACTCCTGAACCCCCCCATGACCCTGGTCTAAGGATGCCAGTTTACAACAATGTTCAAATTGTTATTTTTTTATGTTCATGTTTATGTACATGTAAATGTGGGTTCTTCGTTCTTACTCTGCACTCAAGAAATGAGGCAATGCGACTGTTTAACCAACAAACCTGAAACTCTGTGGACATTAAATACATGATCTGTGCTGTAGATCATTCGTTTATTTAAGAGCAAAGCAAAGTGAAAGCATATTTCGTGTGAATTATTCTGATCCAAAGAGAATTCTATTTCAGTGAAGGATTAGTAAATAGCACTGAAATGTTACAGTTTTGTTCCATCAGAAGTTAAATTTCATGTTGAAGTGAGAGGCTGTTTGAATGGAAATTTGTGGCAGAACTGAATGAAGTGTGTGTGTGTTTGTATGCGTGAGTGTGTGTGTGTATGTGTGTGTGAGTGAGTGTTTGTGTGCGTGTGTGTGTATGTATGTGTGTGTGTGTGTGTGTATGTGAGTGAGTGTGTGAGTGTGTGTGCGTGTGTGTGTGTGTGTGTGTGTGTGTGTCTGCGAGCTCAGAGAAATGCTTGAATGCACTCAGGAACGAATGAATGAATGAATGAATGAAAGCTCGCGGCAGAGTCAGACGCGCGCCGGAGCGCGAGAGCACAATGTGCAGAACGGAGGCACTTTCTCTCGTGAACCATGCGGACTCACACGCTGGGCTTTTTCCTCGCGCTCCTCCTGCGCGCCTCTCTCTGCACGCCTTTCCAGAAAGAACGCGCGAGCCGTTTTCCCTCTTGCACCTCGAGCTTCTCCACGCCGGAAAGTTCTCGCGCCACAGAGGATGAGGCTGCGCGTGTGCAGAAGCGACGAGGCGCGAGCGCGAGATCTCGGTGGTCCGCGTGGCAGGACCTCGCAGGGGGCACTCGGGTGGTCCTGTTGGAACCGGGCTGCGGCCGGACCACCAACCGCCTGGCCACTCTCTCGGACGGCAGCAGGGCGTGTGTGAGGTACGGAGTGGACCAGGACCAGGTTCTTGGGGAGACCCTGTGCTACCACCTGGCCACTCTGCTTGGAATCACCAATGTCCTTCCCCTCGCCCTGACCAAACCGGACCCTTCTAGCCAGCAGTGGTCAGGGGTCCGAGACAGCATAAAAGCCCTGAACTGGTCATCAGATGCCATTGTGTCCCTCACACAGTGGGTGCCCAGTGCCCACCGGGTGCCCATCCCGGTCCAGTTCCGCAGGGCGAGAGGGGTGTGCCCTGCTTCCTGGACTTGGGAGAACATGAGCTCAAGTGACCTAAGGGACCTCATGCAGTGGACTGATCTTGTGCTTTTCGACTATCTGACCGCAAATTTCGACCGAATCGCCAGCCACCTGTTCAGCCTGCAGTGGGACAGGAGGGCCATGGACAGGCCGACCAACAACCTACTCAGGACAACCAAGGGACGCCTGCTGTTCATCGATAACGAGGCCGGCCTCATCCACGGATACAGGGTGCTTGACCACTGGGAGCATCTCCACCAAACACTCCTCAACTCCACCTGCATGTTTAGAGAACGCACCGTCCAGCATCTGGCGGAGCTGAAGCGTTCCAGGAGTGCGGCCCAGCACCTGCGCCAGGTGTACCAAGCCAGGGAGCCGTTCGCTCTGGAGTTAGGATTTCTGTCCGAGGCTCAAATGGTTACTTTGCAGAATAGAGTGGACACACTGTATAGACACTTTCAGCAATGCTGTAAATATATAATGTGAATATTTCTGCGAGAAAGAGTGTAAATTCTCCGAAAAAAATAAATAAATATCAGTAACCTGCAGCTTGTGCTGGACGTCGCTGTTCAGTCTGGTGGATAATCTCACAGCTAAACAGATCTTGAAGACCTTTGAACTTGGAAAACATTGTGATGTTTAGAAGTACTTTTAATGACCAGAAGTAGTTCTGTGTACTCTGTTACATGTAATTAATGATAGATTTTGGTCCCTTTGTAGATTTCTCTGTATTGTCCAGTAGTTATTCCTTTTTGCACTCCCGTATATTTGTGAGGAGAGGATTGTACTTTTTATTCAGTTTTATTTAGTCCTCGTTGCTGATCAGTCATTTTCTGAGTAACCTTTTATTTTGAGATTCTGCCGTCAGTGCTCTGTAGACGCTCACATTGTCTTTCGCAGATGAAATCAATTGAAATAAATATCTGTTAAGTGCACCTGGATGTTAAGTTGAATGTAATTAATTTGACTAAATATACCCTTGATAATGACCAGGAGCAGAATTTTTGTGCACGCACTCGATTGGCCCTTTTTATCCCAGCATAATGTTTATCATTTGATTATTTCTCATCCTCCAATTCTTCCAAAACAAGCTATTTGACTGCAGTAATAATAATAACAGTATTAATAACATTAATAACAATTAATAATAATCATCAACAACATTAATACGGCTACTACTAATACTACTAATAATAATCATCATCATCATTATCACAGTCATCATAATAAGCAAATTCAGTTACAGAGCCTGTAGCCTAAACTGAGCAGCTACTGTAACCATGGCGTGGTGATTTAGCACAGCCAAACTGCATAAAAATATTTGTCATAGCTATATTGTATGTTAGCCTAAAGTATCAAGATGTCAAAATGGTGCTGGTTAGAGTCACAGGCAAAGCTAAACATAGCGGACAAGTAAGTCTATGGGCAATTTTGGGGTTCAATAAATAATTAGTCGTGTCACTGACTGGCCGGTCTTGGGATGTCAGCTTTTCTGCACAGTAGCTTATTAGCTGCAGCATCATAAAGACCTCACTGTTTCCACAATGAATCTCATCGTTGCCTTTTATGACACTTGGGAAACCACCTCTGTGTATTTAGTTACATTATATGATACTGGGACACCAAAAATATTGGGACACCTGACCGTTACACCAGCATGGACTTTAATGACATTGCATTCAAGTGCATAGACTTCAATATGGAGTTGGTCCCCTCTTTGCAGCTACAACAGCTTCCACTTTTCTTGGAAGGCTTTCCGCAGGTTTCTGTGGGAATTTTGTGTCCATTCATTCTGTAGAGCATTTATGAAGTCAGGCACTGATGTTGGATGAGACGACCTGGCTCAGAATCTCTGCTCCATGTGTCATCCCAAATGTGCTGAAAGGGGTTGAGGTCAGGGCTCTGTGTGGGCCAGTCAAGTTCTTACACACTGAACTCATCCAGCCACGTCTTTATGGAGCTTGCTTTGTGCACTGGGACACAGTCATGCTGGAGTAGAAAAGGTTCTTCCCCAAACTGTGTCCACAGAGTTGGAAGCATGGCGTTGTCCAAAATGCCTTGGTATGCTGAAGCATTAAGATTGGTCTTCACTGGAAGTAAGGGGCACAGCCCAAACCCTGAATTAAGAGGTGTATCCCAATATTTTTGTCCATATAGTGCAGTTATGGCCGTGAAAATGGTTACTGTAGTTTACCTCCATTTCTTCCCTACCATTGCAATTCAACACATTTACAATGAAGGTTTATGATGATTGTATTGTCAGGACTTAACGTACACCTGTGCAAAGGGGGGGGTGATATTGGAGAAAGCTTCATCGGTCCTCAGTTTGGAGGTGCAGGCCAGTTATAGGCAATGTCTAGTACTTAAAACTGCCTGCAGTTCCTAATTAGGCCTTTTCTAGCTCATTTAAAACTGTATAACACATCATCTTTTGGAATAGCCTGTTTTAAAGATGCCATTGGCATCCCCACCCATTCCACATTAACACGGTATTTGTGAGGACCGCCAAAAAGATCTGTTACACCACACACTGCATCCACAAGCCACCAGCATTGTGGGTGACCCCACTCAGCTCCCCACACACGTTGCTCCTCCTTCTGTTTGGGAAAAAGGTTCCCTGGAATACGGGCCCCCGCTGCCAGGATGGGAAACAACTTCTTCTCTCAGACCATCAGATTCTTAAATCGGAATTAAATCAGAGCTGTACTTACCACACACAGACACAGCCCTGAACCGAACTGCTTCCTTAGCCTAAACATGCACACTTAAATTGTTCCTCAGAACTGTTCCCCCCACCTGCCCATAAACCCTGCTGTTATCTTGTATTTATACACTGTTGCATATTTTTTTAATTGTTGCTTTTTTGGTAGTTTTTGCACCGTATTTTTATTATTGTTATTTCCAATTCGTGCGCCTGTTCGCCCCGGGATAGGTTCCGGGTACCCGTGACCCTAGTAAGGATTACGTGGTTACAGACAATGAATGAATAAATGAATAAATCCTTGCACCTTAAATTGCTCTGCAGCACGAATACAGTATCTGACTCAGTACTGTATTCACTCTTAGTACTGTTTCTGCTGTCCTGTACTGTTGTATTGTTTGCTCCTGTGTTTTTTTAAGGTATGTCTTCCTTCTTGCACTCTGTGTTGTCCTGTCTGCACTTGTGCAAAGGTCCTGGCGGACCTTTGTTTTGTTTCACTGTGTTCTGAGCAGATGGCTGAAATGACAATAAACCCACTCGACTTGACCTGACTTGATTTCAGACTTATGAGGAAATGAGGTGGCCGTATCAGGAACGCGACGCTCCCACAGGCTGGATCCGCATTTTTGATAAAAGTGCTTTACAGAGAAGGCTTAGCCGCTACAGGACAGAATGCTCAATTTGCTAATAAAAAAAAAGGCTCAGGCAAAGCTGGCCACTTCTGTCCCATAAATCACGGGCAGCAGAGACAGGCCAGTGCTGTCAAGAAAAATTAAAAAGAGATCTCAGAGCACACGTCCATGTTTTCACAGCCCATACATCATGTCTCCACGTTTGCTGTTTGGGTAAAATTAATATTCAATTCCTCTTTTCCATTCCTCTCCTTCCCTCCCATTATATTACAGAAATGCTGCCCTAGAAAGATAGACGCTTCATTTTCCCAGCCACACAACTGTCCTGGATCAAATTTCCACTTCTCATTTTCATCTCATCTTCTTTTTTTTTGTACTGAACGTTGATTTCATTGCATTTCTTGCATTTTTAGCGAACAATTACAAAACCACACAATATTTTCTAGATGTTCTGGAAAAAACAAATCTCTCTATCATGTGACCTAAATAAAAGAAATAGTTGGAAAAATGCAGTTTCGTTGCTCTTAAGCTGAGGAGGGTTTGATTTGGTTCCACATTCCATATAGTCTACATTAGTGAAATGAATGATAATTGTATTACAGCTCTTAAGCATTTCAAAACATCCTTGAAATCGTTTTAAGATAACACAGCAAGGAAATTAGAGATTAATTTCGAACCCTTTGATCTGCTGGGGGTCAAAGGAAGGCAAACACTCAACATATTAGATTCACTGTGTTTAGTAAACAATTCATAGTGTATTGAAACCTGTTAATAATGAATAAGTTCTTAATAATAAGATAACAAATAATCAACATGATAGAGGCTGGCCTTTGTAAGCTTCGGCCAAGTTTCTTGTTTGTTTATTAATCTTATTAATTCTCTTGTAATGATAAGATTAATAAACAAATAAGAAACTTGGCGGAAAGCAAAGGTGAGCAAAGGTCCGGTGATAAATGAGGGCCCTGGAGATCTGGGGTCTAACTTGAACCCCCCAGTAAGTTTGTGATGTGTTGTTTTCTGGCCGAACAATTCACAGGCGGGGAGGTTTCAACACCCCCACTTTTGCTGAACCGCGATTCCATCCCTCCCACTTTTGTCAAATGAATTGGTCGTGATGGTAGTTAGAATTTGGCTTCCCCATCCCAGAACACCCCCACTTTTGGAAAGCTTGGTACACCCTTGCTCGCTACCTTTCCGTGCCGCAGGAGCGCCGGAGCCCCCAGCACGGCCGTGATGTATGAGCCCCTTAACCCATTTTATTCTGCCCTCAGTGGAAAAACAAATCATTTACACAATGTGTGCATAGCAAGGTTTCACCTCGGCGGCTTCAGTCAGCGTTGATGAAACCAAACAGGCCCCATTTGTTAAGATGACAAGTTCATAAAGTTTAGTATCAACTTTGAGTTTGTCCCTCATGAACACGGGCTCCATCTATCACCATGGGCTGGTCCAGGCAGCCTGCCAGAGTGGGTGTAAATGTGGACTCACTGGAGGAGAACATAATGGGGCTAGTTTTTTTAGACCCTTCACACCCCTGGCTTTGCTAATGGATTGTATTTTAACACACCACTGCTTACTGAGTTGTTTTGAGCAAAACTTTGGGCTCTGGGCTCTGCAATGGGCTTTTGACAGCTCATATTAAAATTACTGCTTCAGATGACTTGGGCAGACGAAAAGTGGGCTAAAATAGTGTCCAGAAAACTGTACACAGTTACAGTCTTACATAAGCCTGGCCCATATTGCCACAGTTTACTTGTTCCAGTGTGTTGGTTACATTAGGTCTGTTTAAAAAGAAACAGCTGTGGATAACTTGGAAATATTATTTTTTTATGTAGCAATATTAGAATTCTTTTCTGAAGAGAATGCACTCTGCATTATGACTCACAAAGTCATATATATTTGTCTGTGTGTGTGTGTGTGTGTGTGTGTGTGTGTGTGTGTGTGTGTGTGTGTGTGTATGTGTGTTTGTGTGTGTGAATATATGTGGCTGAATATCTGTAACAATGCAATGGTGAATATAGAAAGGTTTGAAAAGAACAGCCAAAATGAATATTGCTAAAAACTTACTACACCTTTCTTTTGATTAGAAAGATTTTATAATCAGAATATAGCATTGGTAAGTCTCGTAAATTCCATTAAATTCTATCAACAGCACCCGATTTAGCTAAACAGCTGATTGGATGGTGACTAAAAATCGAGGCCTGAATCACAGGGGCGTAAGTGTCATCTCAAGACAAGAAGCAGTTATACGTATGAAATTAAAGATCTGATTAAATTTAATGCCAAAAATTCCCAAATACGAATGCATTTTTTAATCTTATGGACTAAATGGGAACAAAGACAGGCAGACAGAAGGACTGATTACTGAAATTTGTTTTTGCTGTCAAATGTCACATACAATCTGCTGGTTCAAAGAACTCCAAAAGCTAGGCAAGGGGAGATTTGGAAATGGTTAAATGAGCACATACATAAAATCACTCCTTTGCATTGCTAAAAATATTGCATTATATTCCCTATAATATTGTATCAATGATATTTGTTCCAATATAACAGTTATGAGCAAATGAACTTTTTTATATTGAATATAATTGTATTTATATGAAATATCATTATTAAACTATTATAAGTGTAAATGTACAGGAACGCTTTACACACAGACACACTTTGTGTTTGAAAATGTACAGAAACAAACATCTGAAAATGTACAGAAACAAACACACACACACTCACACACTCATACACACACTAGCACATGCACACATGTTGCCATGGAAGAACACAGGGATGGCCAAAGCTCTCCAAAGCAGCTTCCTGAAATTGGTGTGTTCTAGGACTCTCTCCCCGGCGCTATTTACCCACCGCACAAAAGAGCTTTAAAAGTAAACAAGAGAAAAGCACACAGTGCATTCTCTTCAGTGTGCCCCCCCCCACCCCCACCCCCTCTGCTTTCAAGCCATATTCAGCAGAGGAGAAATGGCCCTTTCACCAGCCATTAACTGGACCCAAGACACCACTTCCTGACACAGCCTGTTAGACCAGAGATGAAGTCATCACTTCTCCCCTACTAAAAGAAAAAAAGATTGTGAAAGTTTTCTATGCTTTCTCGAACAAAGCCCTGGATTTGTCTCAGTTGGGAAAATTCTTTTTACTGCTTACGGCCATTTCTATCTTTACACGAGCTCACTAAACCTTTGTGAAAGTTAAGGGTTTAGGAGAGGTTCAAGTAGAGTTTGTCTTCATTAAACTGTGTTGTAGAAGTAATAAAGTGCTTGCAATAAAATGCAAGCTGTTTACAAGCAACAGCACTGTTAGAACCAGCCCTAAAGACCATTAAAGATGGAAAACACTGCCATCTACTGCATCATAAAAAACAGGTGAGGGTTCAGCATGTTCACCAGGTGGCGCTCTCTGACAAGGAAAACTTAGCATGGCACCGTCTTCAGAATACAGTTTTTTTCCAGCCAGAAGTGCAGAAACAACCGACTGACATGTTGATGATCCTCAGTTGTGGGTTCGACTGTGTCGACAGCAGGGACATTTCAGAAAACTATTCCGCAAAACAGTAAAATAGATTCATGTTGTACAGCGTGATTTAGCTAGAACTGTACCAGAGCAATAACGAGATAGAGACCTGCACCTTTACATATCAGACATCACATCGGTACACTTTTAAAAAGAAATGGCATTTAAATAATGTTATTAAGTAGTAATAGACTAGTAATTATGATGTAATAATTAATCGTTTTTGAATTTACCTTAGAAACTTGGAGCCAGTTAAGTCAATACAGCTACTTTATGCATTTGTGTGCTTATTTATTTATTCATGAACTTATTTAGATAATGTAATTTATATAAAAAAAAAAAAAAACACACTTGTACAGCTCTAAACTCGAGTTTTTCTTACCGGTTTGCACAGACACTTTTATAATGCATCATAACAAGTCATAATTCTGCCACCAAGCCTAAGACCTGATGCCAGTACAAACTGTTGGCTGCACAAAAAGAAATTAACCAATGTTTAAGGTCTGATTGAACAATAAGTAAGCCTTTAGGTAGACAATGTATGGCCAAGCACTTCTCCAGACCTCCTGGCTTCCCATCTCCTGCCTTGCACCTTGCACTGAGGAATGTCTAAACAAGGAGAAGTGGCTATCTATAATTCCCTCAGGAGTGCACCCACTTCCTCTTAGACTAAGCTCATTTATAGGCCTAAACTGAGGCAAATATTTTACTGTCCATGCGAACCTGAAAACAATGGTTAGTGGAGTCTATAAGCCCAGTCAGGAGTCATTGTGATGGGCAACACCCCCAACAGAGGGACAGTCAAAGCGTGCCACACTTTCACAGCACCACAGTAAACATGCCTTCCCTTCGCTGCCACACAAAAGACGCCATGGGGAAAATGCTAATCATCCACCCCATCAAGCCTCAGCATGGCTACCTGCTCTGTTAGCTGACAGACAGGACAGCCATGCATTTAGTTAGAAGTATGCTGCAGCTGTCATGTGAGAATTTGACAGATAAAATTCATTCATTAATTCATTTTCTGCAACTGCTCAGTCCTCACTAGGGTACTCTGAGCCTATCCCGGGGTTCAACAGGCGCAACACGGGAACTCACCCTGGGTTGGGCGCCAGCTTTGTAAAATTCACCTCAGCTTTATTTATATCGTACTTTTGACAACAGACTTTGTCCTAAAGCTTCAGAAATCCTGGTGCAGATTCCTAACAGCTGGAAACAGTGGCAGGAAAAACTCCCGGGAAGACACGCTAAGAGGAACCCATTCCAAAGAGAGTGGAGGTGTGACACAAGCAGGACAAGTTCATGAGGAAGATCGACAGTGGTACAGAGGTACTGTAAATGAAGCATCCATGGCATGGGCCCATAAGTGATGTTAAAAGTCAACTAGAAAACTGTTAACCCATATAGAATACTGAATATGGGAACTGATGTGATTAGAACATCTAGATACAGTCTAGCAGTTCAAGGTTCAAGGTTACTTTATTGTCATCAGCAGCTGTGTGTACATACATAGTGTGATGAGGCAACATTTCTCCACAGACCACGGTGCAACACAAACCAACATTCAACAGGGTGCAAGTGATGACAGAAACATACAGGCTTCACAACAAACAGACACCACAGCAATGCAACAGGAATGCAATGTAACCATTACACAGGTGGAAGTTAGCAGGATTGAGTAAAGTGCAGGGGATGACAGAAACAATACAATACAATAAATAGATAATATAGCACCATACGCATAATATAGCCAAAGAGTAAAGTATGAAAAGGATAAAAAATCTTCAAGAATGAAGAATATTACACTATATGTGCAATATTACACAAGAGTAAAAGACTGAAAGGGATATAAACCTTCAAGAATGAATTATTTTGAGTAAGGTTAATTTTTGAGCACAAGAGTATGAAAGGGACATAAAGCTTCCAGAATGAATAATAATATCGCACCATATGTATTTTATTGCACAGTTCATGCAGGGAGTGCTAAAGGCTATTACAAAATTTTCCTGCAAGCATTTTTGCACCTACACGGTATATTACACACGTACATCTCTCATTACACTTTATCTGACAATGTAGTTAAAAGTTTCACTCCTGTGTAGACATCCATTTCTGATATATACCATCCACACAAACTGTCACACACATATACACGAACATCTATTTTTGGTGACACTGTAAATATGAATGCATTCATACATATAGAGTGAGCAATGCATGGTGTATAGTGCAGCAAATGGGTAAAGAGTTGCAATTCAGCTAAGCATAATAAGAAATATCAAGTACAAAAACACTGTGTTAAGTACAACAGGGGCGCAGTGTGGTTTTTATATTTCTCTTTAGTGATGGAGACCATGTACCTCGTGATTAAAGTGGAGATGCTAGATAATAATAGAATTTGGATTCAGTCACATCCTGTGGGCCACTGGCATTTAGAGCGCTACACTTCATAATCAATCTAAAGACAGTAAAATAATGTAGCGTTCAGAAATGTATTCATTTTTTGGATCTAGTAAGGATGCCACTCTGGAGCTTGTTCAGGCTCTTAGGACGATCTAGACTGCAGCTGCTAAATCTACAGGTAATAAAAGGCACGGCAAATTTAATTATATCATCTGATTCATACACATTTCAGAAAGTGATTAAATACAATACAATAAGAAAAACAGATAGAATTACTCGAGTCATTTCCAGCATCCTTATACCTGACGTTATTCAATCCATGGAATAACAATGCTAGCATTCCAAAAGAACTGATTAGACCTTGGATAACAGTAACCTGAGTCTTTTTCAGCACCTGAGTAAGAAAGATCACAGAGTTACTGTCCTTCCTGAATTGATGAATAGCAACGGTATCTGGCCTAAATTAAGTTCTTCACACCATGCAAGTCTGTTCTAGTAATGTTACCTTTACGTGAATCAAATGTCACATTAGTGTCAACAGTGGTGCCACAGCCATGCCTGAAGCAACTGAAAAGTCTTTCGAATCGGACTACTTTTTTCCTAGGAGACTTTAAAGTCAAAACACTTCAATTTTATCTGAATTGAGCTGAAGGAAGCTAATGCATGGATAAATATGCTTTGGCAGCACATGAAGAAAATAGCATTGGTTTTAGACCAGAGCCTTGGGGGACACCATGCTTTACATTTGTGCAGTTTTATCATTTGCGTGAACTGACGGTGTTTTTTTTTTTTTTTCTGTGACCCTAAGACTTTCTACTAGAAACAAAAACTGCAATGAGATGAAGTCACAAGTAAACAGGTGTAGTTTTTGATGGAGGACGGCCATTACAGCTTTCTTTAAGGTCTTAGATACAAGAGCCATTTCCCTTTCCAAGCCACTTGTTAACCTCTTATTAAAAGATTAACTTTGTACTGTGGAATTGCACTGACTGGGGGTCTCTCGTTTGATAAAGGCTGTCTCATCATTCTAAACCAGACCTAACTTCCTCCTGATCAAACCACATGTGCCCCCTGTGTCCACAAACCTGCATGTCATCCTTATCAATAGAACAAACATGTAGCTTCATTCCAACCTCTGCAGTGCAGTCTATCAGACCCAGTCAGGAGCCTTTGTGATGGGCAGTGACCCTTGCGGAGGGACAGTCAATGCGTGCCACACTTTCATTCCTCCAAGCAGCAAACATACCTTCCCTTCACTGCCACACAAAAGACAACAAGGGGAAAATGCTAATCGTCCGCCCATCAAACTCTTACAACCTGCTCTGCCGACTGTCATGCCCACAGAGCCGCTGGGCTTCTGATGGTTTCATTTCCCATCAGAGAGGAGCACATCCTCTGAGGCTCAAACAGGTCCCAGGCACCCAGAACAAAAGTGTCGGGCCCCAGTGATGTGGATTCATTATTAGTATGCATACCAGCGTGTTCTCCCATTGACTTATGCACTGGGGGCAAGACCAGAGAACCACTCCTTTATTAAGCAATGGGGAGCTTATCTCATTCATCAGTGAATGCTCCTTTATGCATGCATTCAGATGAATGTTATCTCATTACTGCTGTCTGTCCATATCTCTACCAGACATTGCTCTGCTGCGTATGGAGGTGTTGTGATAAATATAGTGATTTAAAAAATAATTAGCTCGGCATTTAAAAAAATTAGGGGAACACAGAAGCAAAATGGCACTGTGAGGAACCAAGGCTGTTTCATTGCAACCAATGTAATATAAACACTGTAATATTCCTATCATGCCTAAGGATTGCATTAAACTAACTAAGTAAAATGTATGTACGAGGTCTGTAAATTAATCAGAAATGACAGTGTCACTGAAGAGAACAAGATAAGATGAAGGGAAGAAATGGAATGATGCGGGTTTTCAGCTTATAATATATTTAAATATTTTCATAGTCTGCAGTCATTTTAGCCGGCAGGCTTTTGGAACTGCATCCACTGCAACATGGCTTGACAACATGTAGACTAAGTCATTGTGTTCTGGCCCCGTCACAGGCCCATAATCAAATCCCCCCAGTGCCCTGCCTCGCACCCCTCCCACCCCGAACCTTAGGTTCTGGGGGCATGCAAGGAAAGAGGCAGCACGTCCCTATTGAGGCACACACCGCCATCCACAAAAGCACCGGTGACCCAAAGCCCATCCGTCATGCAGACACCCCCTCCAAAGTTTCCACCACCCCCTGCCACAAAAGAGAAGGAGCTGGGGCAGGACCCACTCCAAACAGCCTTGCATGGAGCTCAAAACAGCCCAGACCGAGGAACGCTTTTGTCCTTCCCCTGCGAGGCCCCCATGCACAATACAGCTAGGCAGGAACAGAGGGAGAGGGGAGTGTCCAGGCCTGGGCAGTGGACCCACCTTCACCAGCCCTCTTCGCTCTGGTCACCAGCAGCAGCCCTTGTGTTGCGCACTCCAAGGGGCTTGCCTGGCCTGCCCCCTATTGCGCTGATACCGTAACAATAGACTGGTGTCCATTCACATCCAGAGTGACTGGCTATTGCTGGGCCCAGAACTTCCACAAAGGTGAATCATTGATGTTGAGGAGCCTTAGTTCGGGCTGCTTTGGAGGGAGTGTCTCGGAGATCAGCAGCTTTGAGATGAAAAGTGCTTTTGCTGTCTGTGGAGTTTTGTTGCATTACAATGTAGAAGGGTTTCTCTAGGAAGATTATTGTGCTACTGTTCCTCTTGTGTCAGTGCTGCTTTGGCACTCTATCAAAATGCAGGACAAGTATTCAAACTCATGATACATGGGTGTTAAAATGACTGCAGTAGTCAAGAAGCGCCATTGTGTTACATCATTTCACTGGTCTTTACATCAGTGGACAATAGTCACCGTCCTATCTTGATGGATACATTTTAATAGTATTCTGGATAGTAGATTAAGTGCAACACAAAGTAGGGCCTCTGTCTAAGGAGTGGCCCTGTTTTTGGTACATAATGAATTGGATCCCCAGTGGTCTTGCAGCCATCCACAGCTGGAAGGACAAGAGAGTCCAACTGGCTTCACTCTGTCTGAGTGCATTGGATGATCAGTCTTCTACCCGCATCACTCAGTGTGAGATAGATAGATAGATAGATAGATAGATAGATAGATAGATAGATAGATAGATAGATAGATAGATAGATAGATAGAT
>JBBIGA010000040.1:21837132-21860238 GCA_037576975.1 Alestes dentex | reverse complement strand
AGATAGATAGATAGATAGATAGATAGATAGATAGATAGATAGATAGATAGATAGATAGATAGATAGATAGATAGATTAAAGTAAAAAAAATTAAAGTAAAAATGTATCCAAGACCTTGGATTTCAACATGTTTGCTTCTGTGTCATGCGCATCTTACTAACTCAGATCAGATTGGAATGGTCTCTTAACTGGTAACCTAAACAGTCATCCATGAGAAGCACTCCGGAATGCTGTTGTCCCTCCGTGTAATCCCTGCGGAGAGCAATTCAGCCGGCATCATGCCCTCAGCTAAGCGGGCATGTGCCACTTGGACAGAAGGGGCCACAACCTCAAATTATACTGAACCCCCAATACAAGAACCCCGCTGCGAAGTGAGTAGAATGGAAAGAATAGTGGCACACACTCATAATGGAGGTTGACAATGAATCTGTTTGTGTGTGTGTGTGTGTGTGTGTGTGTGTGTGTGTGTGTGTGTGTGTATGATGGAGTAAGTGTTTGTGCATTGAGGGGCCTAGAGGAAACGTATGATTGGCTGGTAGGGAAATCCAGTTTGGCCTCTTTCACGGCCCCTCTGATTGAGCTTTCTTCAGGATTTGCTATGGTTGTCTTGTCCTGCTGCAGCTGTCCTATAGGGGAAGGCTACCGCAGTGAAAAGGCCAGGCATGCTGGGAGTAAAGGTAATGCAGGGCCGAAGGGCCTGTATTATTCAGCATTGTAGAGCATGACGCCTCTCATTAACTAACATTATTTAGGAGAGCGGGGCAGAGAAAGCGATTTGGGATGCAATGAATGAACGAATAGGAGCGCGTAAAGGATGAAATGTGTCCAAGAATAAAATCGAGAGAGGGAAAGAGGTGAATAAGAAGATGCCTATAAAAATTTTGGGGCTGTCCTGTGCAATTAGAATTACTGTGTGCCTTGAAAGAATATATGTGTGCGTGTGTGTGTGTATGTGTGTGTGTGTGTGTGTGTGTGTGTGTGTGTGTGTGCGCGTGTGTGTGTATGCACGCATGTATGCGTGTGCATGTTTGCTGGAGGTCGTTGTCCAGCATATGCATTGAACTGGAATGCCCTGCAGGGCTACATGTTGCTAGGCAAAGTGTATTGGCTCAGTTGGAGGTAGATACACAATGCTGCAAGGCCCATTGGTCCTGATGAAAATAAATGAGGTGCCAGGGCATCTGTGACATCCCAAAGCTCAATGAGAGCCCATCAGCATCCCCTCAATCTGCCATTTTGAATTATAATCTAAGAGCAAAGGCTTTTTATTACTATAGCACGCCACTTGGGAAGAGACTAGCTAGTGCTCATAAACAACACACGCCAAAAACCTGAAAAGGCAGGGCAACCAGCTTTCAGCAGGCTCATCTGCTCGGCTTCTGCAGGAATTTAACCCTTAAAAGTTGAGCGCTAGTAATGTATGTCCGCTGTACTATAACGTAATGACTTACTTACAAATGTATTAACACAGTAGTCAGGCAATATGTTTAATTCAATAATTCTGTACTCCCCGAGTCTGCACTTTTCTGCGCAGATTTTTCTACTTGTTACAAGGCTGAAATGTAAATGATGATTTCCCTTTTGCCAAACAAGAGCACATGCATGATTTACATAAAAACACGTTACTATTGGTAAACTGCCGAATCACAAGTAAAGGCAAAGTTTTCTCATCTTATTTAGAAAACTGGCTTAGAGGATTGGTGCGCACACTTTTTACATGTTTTGTACACAGAAAAAAATGCGCATTCTAGCCATAGATGACTGCTTATTCCCTTCTGCATCCCTTGAACTCGGCAGAAGATTTCAGATCAGTGAACGCTATGCATCGCAAAAGGCTCAGCACTCAGCACTGGGCATTTTAGCTGTGCCACGATCAGTTGGATCAAGATTGTCACTGTTGACCCATGCTGCCCTGGGGTCATCAGTGTTAATGGTATCTTGGGCATGTTGTCCTGAGGGCCTGTGAGTGCTGTAAGCCCACTCTACTGCCTACTGTCAGGGGTCACCTCGGCCACACGCTCGGGTCAACCCCTGACCTTCTGCCCTCTGGCTAGACTTATGGTGCTTTTCGCTCCAAATGGCAGCGTAATTATCTCCTTACTGCAGGAGCGCTGAGTCCTGAGGAGAGCCTTGAGCCCTGTAATCCACAGCTCTCATTAGCTCTAGAGCCCTTTCTACAGCTCGGGAGCACACAAAGGCCCCAGCGCTCCTCCAGCAGAGAGAGGCCTCAGCCTGGACAAAAGAGAGTCCCCCTTGTACCTGACCAGAACACAGGCCTGGCCAAGAGCTAGAGCAGCAGGCCCTGCGCTCTGCTAATCTGACGGTCTACAGTACAGGGCGCGAGTCTCGCCTCTAAATCCTCCTCCAAAAGACTTAGAGCAGTGGTGGCTCTCAGCGGTGATTGGGAAGCTCTTATTGGAGTCTCTGTGGATTTTAGGGTCACTGAGGGGGGATAATGTACTCCCCAATGGCCACTACTGATAGACTGCTCACTAGGCAACCGCAATAAGACCTCAATCTGCATTGAGTAAAGAGGAGAAAGAGGTGTTAAGTGAAAAAATAGGCATGCTGGGGCATTTCCTGGGTCACACACTGGGAGAAAAACAACAGCAAGGGTTGGAAAAGACAGTGCAACCTTTAAAAACGAGAGGAGAGGAGGAATGGTTCAAAGAAAAAAAAAACGGAAATCATTAACTTTATTAACTTTCTTAAAAGGCTCAAAAGATTCTCCACAGTCACAAATCTCTTTAGAGAACATTCTAGGGAACCAAAAGCAGCGTTGTTCACATTTACTCTTAAGAATGCAATTCCTAGACTGAATACATAAAGTTAATTCCAGAATGATCGACCCTTTTCATGAAACTGGGCTAAAATCAATATGTTACATAAAAGCATGCAATCAGAGATCGATTGGGCTGAAAACATCGGATTCAGAAATAATGTACCCTCATTGTTAGGATCTACTGAAGCTTTCCCTACCAAGAATTACAGCACAGGGTCACTTTTCTGTAATGCTTAACAAAGCAGGAGATCTCGTACTACTCTTCCATGACGAACCTTGATATTCTTTGGTCTTCTTTAATACACATTTCAGTTGGGTTGAAATCTACAGACTGTGAAGGCCATAGCATAACCTTGATTTTGTGTTAGCATAACCATATCTGTGTTATGAGTCATTATAACACTGAAAGCTCCATCTACGGGTAATTAGGGGGATTAATTATGCAATTACCACATACTTCAATGGGTGATGATGGTGTGTATATTAAAAAGTTCAACTTTTGTCTCATCTGAACACCTCACATGATTCCATTTGTTGTTCCAATGACATTTTGAAATGTTCAGGCACTGTGTTTTGAGGCTTGTGGTAAGAATCGCTCCTTCTGTGGAACTTATCCAAAAAGTTTCCAAAAAACTCTAGGCATCTGACAGTGTTCTGAAAGTGCAAACTCCTTCCTTTGTATTTATACTCCATTGGAAACAAGAAAAAACTGGAATGAACAGTGGAGTTCCTGGAGTCATAGACTCCACCACTACCCCAAATATGCAAATGTCTGAAAGCATATGAAAGTGTCTATAATTTTGTTCTATTACCCTTTACTCTAGTCTAGAAATAAAACAACAATGAAATAAAAAACAAGTTTTGTTTGAAGTTTATTCATTGGTGTGACTTTATCAATTGCAGAGGCTTCAGAAACAAAAACACAGGAGTAAACACAGGGCCTCGCGTAAACGCACACCCTTCTTTATCAGATACACCAAAGGAGGCACCAATTGTAAACACACCAAACACGTTTGTGTTCTCCCGCCTACACGGCTCATTTGGTGTTGTATATCAAAACAGTGACAAATCATCCTGTTTGTTCTGGAGTTTGAAGTAAAGTGGTCGATAAATTCCGTGAAAGGGAAAACTGGTTTGCTACTGAGCTTTAGATCTTGATTGGTGGCGAGATAGCCCGTCAGTGTGTACAGTTTAAATAGCGACGTGCTCCGTCATGTTTGTGTAGATTTACACAAGCGGGGGTTATGTTCTAAAGCTCTCCTTTTTGTAGTGACTTGTATTATTTGTTGTCATTTGATTTCTATGCTTGGTGCTGTATCCTTGGATTTTCTACGTGGTTGTGAGTTTTTTTCTTTTTTTACACAGGAATGCCCATGATGTCCCAGAGCCCCATGCCTGATGCCTTGTTCCATGCCTACTCCACAAACTCTTTTCAGAAGACTATCTGCAGCATAGCTTTGGCCATACTCCCCAAAATCAAATGGCTTTCTTATGCTAATCGGGTCCTTTGTTGCAGGGAAGGTTAACCATGTGGAAGCTTTGTCCCCACCTCGCCTAAAAACCTTCAAAGTCAAGCCCACTGCCACGCCAGGACAAAGATCCCGTTTGGGGACCCCGTCCTCACTCCCACTCAGCCTGGAAAAACATCTACCCAACAAATCTAAACTGCGATATTTTCTCCTATACACCTGTAAAATATCCTGATTACAGCAGCGCGCACCTAAAGGCTCTCGAGGTCAGTTTGGAATTTCAGTGCTGAAACAAAAACAGCAGTGCTGACATATGTTTCACACATATTTCAGATATGATCAACAATAGGTACATTTATTTTTCTTTTTTTTATATTGAACTTCTGCACATGCATTTTGGATTTGAGGACATATATGTGCAAAAATGTTTATTCCTTTTATAGCATCACATATATTGATATAATGATATATGCTGCACATAAGAACCTATAGGCACCATATACACTGATCACTTGCACATACATATATTTATATTAATGCATGTATTTTCTGTTTGTTTAAAAAGACATATTGACATACTGAACAGATATTTTTTGCATATGATGGAAGTATATGTGCATGTCTAGAAGAATATCACATAAACTGGTATGCACCGTATATGTTGTACAAGCACATTAGGTGACATATATGTGCATATATGTTTCTGTATGCGTGGACAATTTACACCATTTTTGCAGGATGAAAACATTCCTTACTTTTTTAAACCACAAAAGCACTTTTTGAGCCACACAGACATCTAAAAGCGAGCAGGACAATGGCAGGTTGATTTCTTTGGTGCAGTGCTAAAGACTGTATGAGTTTTTCCACACAGAGGCTGGTTGGCCTGACTCCAGCTTTGTGCTGTAATTGGGTTATGGGCAGCACAGAGATGGACGGACAAAGTCCAAAAGGGTGCTAGGTAGGGGACGACTACACAAAGAAACTTTTCGCCTCACCATTCCTAATTGGCCACCCAGGGCTCATGGCCATTCACCTTTCACATTTGATCCCAAGGCCGAAAGGAAAAAAAGGGCAGAAAAGGAGGGATAACAGCCAGCACATATCCAGAGACTAAAAAATCAATTTAAACATGTACTATTATTCCTTTTGGCCTTTTTTTATCAGTCACTGTCAGGACAGAGACAATGGTAACTTTTCAAGAAAAGGAAAAGGCCTTGCTAATGGATGCTAATATCACGTGATTTCATTCCAAGCCATCTCAAAAAAAAAAACGCCAGACAATATAAAGTAAAAAGTTTGTTCCTAAATGTCTCTAAACAATTTTTTTTTTAACGGTCTGACGTGATCAACATATTGTACTAGCATTGCTGGTTACTGGCTGGATCTCTTAGATGTTGTTCGGTACATCGGCCGCGTCAACAGGGTTAAGCTGAAGGTGAGAAAGGGAGTTGGAAACCAACTGCTTTATAGGTTGGGAGCCTATTCAAGAGTGTTCATGAAAGCAGAGAAATGATTGGATTATTCTTTTTCTTTTCTTTTCAGAGATATAGGGGGCATCTGAAAAGAATGCGCTAACCCAGGGACAATCCTTAGCTCTTCGCTTTCAGACTTCGTCCCAGCAGCCTTTGATAGATGAGCGAAAGATGATCCAATTATTTCATTTTCTAATTAGCACCGATGGAATCTGGCCCCGTTCTTGGCCCGGCTGGCCTCTTTAAAGGGGACCTGTCCAAAAGGGCCATCTTCATTTCTCCAGCCTGAGAAGAGGGATAAAGACAAAGGTAATTTGATTGTCAGTCTTCTTCCATATGCTAGCTGGCCTGTGCGGTCAAGCGAAGTCCCTTGAGACCCGGCCAGGGCGTTTCAGCCGCGTCACCCCCTGGAAAACAAACACGCTGAATCTAGTTAAGGTTAGAAAGGAGGAACAAACAATGCAAGGGGAGTCTAGTGACCCGCAACAAACACAGCCAAACGGCATCTCCAGGCACAAGGGCAGCGAGAAGCGGGGTCTATCGTGCACTCCAGCGCTGCCCAGGCAAGATAAGAAATGGCATTGATGCAAGAAAAAAAAAAGCAGCTTTAATTCTTTTGAGGGTTTTTTTTTCCCAAAGCTTGACTTTTGTCTTATCTTTTCTGTTATAGTCAGTGAAAGGCTGGGATTTGCTTAACTTAATGCATCAGACTTGGAGATTACAGAGGTTTGAATACATAAAGAGGCCAAATGTTTCTTTGGGATGGTAATATATGAAAAATGTAGTGTTAATGAATGGCTAGAATGACACCAGGATCGATTTGTATTTTTTCGATATAAATAGTAAGCTAAGATATATTACATGTTATATGAACTTTTCCAAGGACCCAAAGAGCTAGGCCTTTTGTTCAGGCCACTGATATCAGTCAAAAAAGGAGAAAGGCACTTGTATAATCATTGGATTTACACCTCCAGACCAATGCATGGCTAGACTGATATACTGATCAAGGTCTTACTTCATCAGTATAAATTATAAGCTTATAACAAGAATATTATTATAAGCTTAGAATTTATACTGATTAAGTAATATTATATATTATATTAGCTACCCCAGGACCCATATGCGACTACAGATTTTACACAGTACTTTCACAGGAGTTACAATAATTATATTGAGGGCTAAGGCCTTTTGTTCAGGCCACTAATAAAAAAAAAAAAAAAAAACTTGTGTTAGAATGACACATTTATCAAAGCCTTACTTTGTTAATATAAATAATAACTTCATAATTAAAATACTGTGTATTAAATAAACTTCCCCAGGGACCCATATGTGACTATATGTTTGACAATATATATTCAGTCACCAACTGATCTTGGGATCCCAAAAAACATAGGATGACTAAGTAAAAAGGTCTCATGTTCAGAAGTCTGACGGACTATGATGCAGTGTCTATGTTTTGTCCACACTAACGCTGGCCTATGGAGCTGGACGTGGGTTCCGCTTATAATTAGCCACGTCCATTGAGAATTCTACATGCATTCTGTGGTTACATGATACCAGAGCACCGCTGTGGCGGGCTTTGTTGAGGCAGACTTCTGGCTCACACACTCATTAAAACCTCCCCGCCATCCCTGACTGCGAGAAAGCCTGGCATCCTCTCAGCCAAAGAGCCCGAGTATGGATTCAAACCAAACAAGGACGCCATTAAGTTCCACAATGCACTGAATGAACGGCTCGCTCCATTGTAAAGGCGGGCCTGCGGGGAGAGGGCTCTGTCTGGCTTAAAGTGGGGGGGGGGGGTGTTTAATTAAACTTTTGAAAGGGCTGAAGGTGCATCTGCACCAAATGACCCTCCAACTGAATGGGGGATTAAACCAGTGGAGAGAGCAAGTTCATTAGAGAATAGAGAGATGAAGGAGACAGCCTCAGTTTGTGCAAGGAGCTCTGAGTGCTACCACACTGTAACTAAAGGTATGTACTTGATGAGCAGCAGAGTGTTCATTGTACTTGATTCAAATGCGTGCACCATTTCCATGTTAATGTATGTCACACCAACAACAACAACTTTGTTGTCGCTACCTACTTTTATCAATAATTGTTTGGGTGTGTAGTGTTTTCATGTAGGAATGGTCATTTCCACTAGTCCAGTGCATATTGCTACATATCAATGGCAAACCATCTGTTAGAGCTAGGCGTTCTTATTATGACTATGAAGACGATACTGATATATTATTTATTTGCTTACTGTCATCTTGTAATCCATGTTAACTTGATTCCATGTATTATTTAATATGACCCCACGGATCTCAGCTTTTACATGGGGGCTGCTGTTTCACAAAAATATAAAAACAAAAAAAAAAATTGTTAATTACAACAAAGAGCTAGGCCTACATTCATATAATAATTGGATTTACAATTCCACTCCAGTACGTTAGCATGAACACTGGTGCACATTACCATTTCAGGTGTGTGAGTTTAACTAGGCACCTGAAGCCTGTAAAAGACAAGTAAAAAACCTACTTAGAGTACAAACTTACTATCAGTGGCACTGACTTGCACTCCCAAAAGGCCTAGAGTGACAAAACTGGTCCCACCCCCTGAAAATCACAACATGACCTGTCCCTTCCTAGTCAGGTTTGCTGGTAGTCAACCTAATGTGTACGGCTTTCCGTCCAGCTGCTGAAGGTCTAACCAGTGGAAGGCCTTGCTTGGTTGTGTCCCCTCATAAATACAGTGTTCCATCATCAGACACTTTTAAACAAACCACGTTAACCAAAGCAGCACTAAACGCCTAATAAACGAAGGATAAATAAATGAAAGATAAATGTCCAAGACTGCCTGCAAAAGATAAAACATGACAGATCTTTATTAATTAAAAATGGTGGACCATTTCCTGAACAACTGAAAAGTTATTAGATGTATTAAATGCTGTGGTCTGAAAAATCCATCACAGATTCATTGTCAGGACACATTTTATGGACCCTTAAATAGAGCCAAAGCTAAGCTTTATCTTCCACGTAATAAAATGTGGTATGGAGTGGCTCACCAGCATACTGGGGCTTTATGGGGCAGCTGGTGGCCTGGTGGTTAAGGAGTTGCGATTGGAAGGCCATGGGTTTGAATCCCAGGACTGCCAGTGGCACCACTGAGGTACCCTTGAGCAAGATACACACACTGCTCCCTGGGCACCACTGTGGGCTGCCCACTGCTTCACTCAGGTGAATGGGTTAAATGCAGAGTACTCACGTGATTTCTTGCAGGATCAGTATACTAAGGCTGTAAGGTTTAAAGAGGTATTCCTAACTTTAAACCTAATCTCTGGGTTTCACATCTGTGTGCTACCGCATAAACCACAGACAATGATTTTAAAATGTTTTCCTGCACTTCCTAAAAGGGTTAAAACAGGCTGTCCTGAGCCTCATTTGTAATGAACCTCACTGCTGGATTTCATCACTAATATGTGACTACGTGATTTATTTGAAATCACAGCCATTGCTCTTTAACAAAACAGGTCTTATGATGAGATGACTGACATGAGAGAATGTCCTCCCTACAGTAAAAGTAAGAAAGGAACTGATTAAGCAGACAGGAGTTCTGTTTGAAAATACCTGGGTATTCTTGGAGCAACAGATTAGCAGGTTCCTGTTTTGATACTGAGCTTGAAAAAAGCACATAACACTTTGAGGCTACAGACAAAAAAAAGTTATGTGCGCACAGATGCCCAAGTGGCTCCAACATCTGTGCGAGTGCATGGGCTTTCTATTCTCTTGTCTCTGTGAAAATTAGCAGGGAGTACAGCTCCTGTAGGAGACTTGTATTGGTACATTAATAATTAACCAGCAGCCCCCTTCACTTCCCTCTCAAAGAGCCTCTCACCGCTGACACTTCCACAGCCTGTCCTCTGTAGGAGGAAAGACTTCTTCATTTGCAGCTTGGGACAATGCAGCACACCACTTTTGTGCCTTTGAAATCCTGCTGGGCCACAATATGGCCAGTCAAGGATCAATGAGAGCACACAATGGCCATTACCCCGCAGTTTCTCCGGGCTTTCAGAGGAGACGCGGGGAGAGCAGCTTCCAGACGGCATGGTGTCTGGGCCACACTGGGAGAAGAGCGAGCAAGGCAATGCAGAGAGAGAAAAAGAGGGAGTGAGCGGGAGAGAAAGAGAGAGGTTTTTGGCGGAGGGGGGGGGACATGGTAGGTCACTTATTCTTGAAACTGAACTTGAATGGAGGATCAAACAGGATGACGGTAAACCGCACGTGGCATGTGTCCCTATGAGTCCCGGGACATCCTCTGGCATTTTCTTTCTCCTAGGAAGACGAGTGGTCTGGGTAGTCCATCAAATAACACACACAAGCATTGCCATTCTGAATTACAGTTAAAGTGATGGCTTGGCTAAATGGTTTTTTCAAATAAAACCAAACGTAGTTAACCTCACTTTCTTAGTTTTGAACTGAAGCGTAAATGCTAATGCTTGTAGGCACCGACTAGCATTGCCTAAATCATCACATACTTGTCCCAAAACAGTTAAGTAAACTCAAATAGACTTGCTTCTGTTGTTTCTGACACTATGTGACACACTGAGAAGTACACAAAAGTACAAGTACATTGGCGTAGCTAAAAACAGCATATCAGGGCTTGCATTTATTAGGTGCTTTGTTAATTTTATAGTTTACAGTATGTCCCACGGGGTTAAAGAAACTTACTTGCAATTACTTATCAACTATGTGGTTTGAAGCAAGCGCGATGATTTAGGAACGCAGTTTGCCTTGCTAATAGGTTTGCGATGCTGTTGGGTGCTATTAGCTTTTTAGCTAAGGTAGCCTTGTAGCTCCAATGTAACAGCAAAGAAACAAATTATGAATACCGAACCTTGGCTGTATTTGTGGTCATGCAGAAATTGTGCAGATGTCACAGTCACTTGAAAAATGTGTCCCAAGCTGCTAACAATCTTGCATATTTTTTTAGCCATTCCTGTGCTCATATTCATTCCTTTCCAGAAAAAAAAGGACAGATGGTCCTCCGTGCTCTACATATCTTCATGCAGCCACCAACTCTTTGGTCCCCATTTGACAGGATGTGATTTCTCAGTGCAGTCAAAGCCCGCGAGGCCTGGGCCCCCGTCTATTGTGCAAGCGATCAGTGCGTGAATGAAGAAAGTGGCAGAGAGAAAGAAAAGGGAGGCTGCCAAAAGGTGAACTTATGCAAAGGGACAGCGCTGAGGAGGAGGAGGAGGAGGAGGTGGTAGAATTAGCAATATGCGCTTTGAGGAGAGTTGCAGAAATTGTCCACCACTTCACAGGGTTCTGCCAGGATGTGGACTGTGTGGATGCTTGGGCCCCTGGCTCGCGCCTATTTTAATTTTCTTTTAAGGCTGGATGTTGCATACCGCCACACCATCGCTCCATCTGAATGGAGTGCGACGGCGGGAGGCTTTTCTGCTGCGGCCTTCCACCATCTGCCAGCACTGAAGGACCAGGCTTCAGGGACAGGCCCTTACGAGAGTGTACAGGGAGTGAATTAACACAGAGAAAACCCACCCACACAATACACACAGCTACACACACCCATGAAAAGTGGGACTTTAAAAGACCGCAAGTCCATTTTACAGCGGGGTTGGAGAATACCAGCCCTTAACAGACGTTAGATCACCTCGTCTCAGATACTGTTATAGCTGTGCACGTGCATGCATGTACTTTTTGACCTGTAGAAAGGAGAAGTGCCCATAGTACATGGCATGGAGCCATCCTCAGAACAAGCACAGGCAGCTACCTTAAACGTACTGTTTTGTTTAAGATGCATATCTACCCTCAAAGCTGAACAGACTCTAAATAGAGCCTTTAAACTCTAGTGGGTCAAACGTGCTTGTAGTGGCAGTTAGAGGGACCGCCACCACATTTCAAAACAGCCTGGTTTCCCCAAACACTCTAGGCTATTTTCCAATGCACGCGAATGCAGATGTGTTATTGGTAGTATAGCCGATATACTGAAATCATGAGCTATTTCAAAAGCATTACGTGAGATTCTCCTATCATTTGGATTGCTCATCACCATAAAGAACACGGTGGAATAATGACAGATAATAGCTTCTGGCGATCAGTCAAACGCAAGTCAAATGTCCTACATGTTGGAACACGCCCAACTTTCTTCTCGAAGTCACAATACTAAATAAAAAGAAACTGAAATGAGCAATGCGTGAAGAAGTTAATGAGCTTTGGCAACCAAAACAAACGCCTGCAGTTGCAGTGATCGCAGATAACATTCTTGACTACACAGTCCATCATGGCTGTATTTGACAGTTATGTTCACCTTTCACCCCAATTTATTCCCTATTTAAATACATATTGAGTTTTGCTTTAGTTTTGCTGGCGTTCAACTATGAGTGCATCTAAATCCACAGTCAGGCTGAACATGATTTAACATGATGATTTCAGTGGAAGTAGCACCTGGTCTAAGCAGTTATTGCAAAAAAAATAAAATCTTGACGAAGACTGACAACTGACATCTGACAAAAACTAGAGAAAATCTATTGAAAAAGACTTAGAAATGCAAACTCTAAAATGGGGTTAGCAAGATTTATTAGGTAGATTTCTTGAAATAAGCAAAAGAAGCAAGAAATGAGCCAAAATATCTCAATCATACAATTAAATCTGATTTATTGCCTTGAAATGATATAATTTCATGTGTTACTATTTCGTTTTTTTTGTGGAGAACACTACTTATTTTACAGTAGATCATTTTAATTTTGGCTTATTTTGCTTATTTCAAGTAAATGATTCACCCACTGACAGATTTGACTTTGTGCTTAATTTAAACATTTAACATCTCATTTCAGTAAATCTTCTCTACTTCTTGTGAGTTGCTGAGATTCCTCTAGATAATGTTGTTTAACTGTCAAAATATCCTCTGCATTGAGATGACATTGCATTCCATTTTTAAACACTACTAAACTTTGACACCAACCAAGAACACCAACTCCTCAAACTTTAAATTAGGCCCAAAGGGCCATAGCAGCTTCACTACCACACAAAGATCACTGGGTTTTCATTTATACTTTGATGAGGATGCCATTCTTATGTTGTTGGGTTGCATGTAGCAATATTCCTATTTCAACTCACAAACGATTTCATAAATGTTCCAAAGAGAAAACCAGCCTATACCTGTTACGTTTTCAATTCCATGAAAATGTGTACATCTTGGAGTAAGTGACTCTCAGTCAGAATCATTTGTCATTCACAAAAAAAGTTTAATTAGAACTAAAATGAGTTGTTCACTTTACACTCCATCCAAAGTCATATCATAGCAGGAGCGTCCAGAAGTGAGTGTATAAGATCATTTATTTATTCTAAGGATCATTACCTTTATCAATTAGACATTTTGCCCTGTTTTATCCTATTTATATTCCTAAACACGTGCAGAGCCCCTGATCAAACTTATTGTGGTAAAAAATAAAAAAAAAGACATTCACAAAAACTACAGAAAAAATATTGAAAATGTGACATAAATGTTTAAAAGAAGGAAAAAAAAAATCTGGGCTAAGCAACAGTCACTCTGCGTGAGACCTCTTCAAATAAGCAAAAATATCTAGTTCTTCCAAAAAGCAATACATATCTTAGAACTAGCGAGAATATATTTGTTTGTTTGCGTGCATAATAATATGATCAATTTCCTTCATCCATTCATCCATGTTTGAGTATTTTCATACCGGTTCAAAGACATTTAGGGTGAGGTGAAGAGTACATTTGTCTTAATATAAACTTTCACATTTGAATACCTCTTCTGTTATTTTTGTAAACTGACTTATGCACTGTTGAAACAATACGATAAAAATACAATATAAAACAAAATAAAGGAAAATCCACTGCCCGGCCTTTACTGAGACATTCTGATTCTTATTATTTTCCATGTTTGACCTCTGAACTGACCATCTTCCATCAGCGAAAGGACCCTGGTCTCTCCTGGTCTGAGCCGAGGTGGCTTGCGGACACGGATTGCGTCCAAAGTTGCACACGTGTCCCAGACACTCGCAGAAGAACGCCTTAAGATGTGTCACTTCGTATTCCAAACGCCACGGAAGACGGGTGGCTCGAAAGACGGTACCCCTGCGTGCTGTGCAGTCTGATTCACAGAGAATATTACACATTCAAATCATCCTCAGATAAGAAAACTGTGATGCACTGAATATGCTTGATGGAAACGAGGAGATCATTTCAGAATATTTGTTCTGCATCAGCATAGTTTTGTCTTCCACTCTTGAAAGGAAATTCAATACACTCCTCTTTTCGGCGTGAAAACAGGCTACAGTTACTTTCCGTTTATACAAAAAGGCCTTTTCCTTCCCAATGCAGGTTAGATCAGTGTATATCAAAGCAATATCACACTGCATGCTTATAGTTTCGAACCCACATGCCGTGTCTAAGTGGAGCATGCGACGGTTTACTCCTTGTCTCAAGTGTCAACAAAGCTTGGGGCAAGCATTCCTTTGAATAACCATGTCTCACTTCATTTACGCTGCATTTGGGATGATTGTATGCTCGGCCGTAATGCAGAAGCTTCTCCTCTCTGAAGATTATCTGAATGAAAGGGAACAGGCCCGGAGAACAGACAGGCGAGTTGAAGCTCAGTCACCTGTGCGGCACCGTAACGTCCTGACCTACAGCCTACAGCAGCCTGCCAGCAACTGCCCAAACTTCACCCAACCTGACATCCCACACACACCAACAAAAAAAAGTACATTTGACACCGTCAACAGCAAAAGTCGAGTCTTGTTTTGGTAGGCCTGTGCAAATAAAGGTGCCAAAGGGATTCCAGTTGTAGAAGAATGCCCCCCAAAAAACCGAAGCTTATTAAAACTCCAGGATTGTTCAACCTTATCTGCCGCAGTGGACATTTATTTAGGCCTTTTTCTGTGTTTAATACAAAAACGTCAGTGGGTTTTCTGCACTTTTCTAAGTCCAGGGAACAGCACTGAACCTTACTGGTGCTCATCTATGTGTTACAGACGCAGCAGATAGGGATTACTCGGGTTCCGGAGTGTTCTATTCATTACGTTCCTTCGAATATTTTTCTGTTCCTGAGCCGTGAATGCATTTTTGAACGTGAGTTGGATGCTTATTTTGGTCAGGGTTTTCCAAATTGGGAGCGGGAGCTTTAAAAACGCAGAGGTTCGCAAAAGGAAAACATACAAATACATTTTACTCAGATGACAGTGTATCAAGACAACATGTGGATGGTGGGACAGAGCGTCCAGGTTATTTCAATGAGGTGCAATGGTCTGGTCGTTAGACTGTGCAGTGGTGATGATCAGTTTAGTAGCTCGGATTTCATGATTGAAAAAAAATGCAAATTCATTGTGTTTCTCAGTGGCTTCATTTCTGGGGCTAACTGTGTTGGGGGTTGTGAGACTGTCTGTCATATTTATTTATTTATTTTATTTTCGTGTGTGTCATGGAAGCATGGAAGTACATTTCACACTTCAAATCAACGATGACGCCTACAAACAAAACCCTTCCTGCTTTTAACCTTGAGTTAAGCAGGGCTGGACAGAGGTAGACAGGTTCAGCTCTCTGAGATTATTGACAGGAACATCATCAACCCCTGCAGTCCATTTGTCATGGCTGTCAGGCTCACAACTCCCAACGCAGTTAGCCGCGGAAATGAAGCCACTGAGAAATGAAGCCACTGAGGAACATGATGAATTTGCACATCTTTTCAATGATGAAATCCAAGCTACTAGATTGGTCATCAACACCGCACAGTTTAGCAATGAGACTATTGCATCGCGTTGAAATGACCTGCATACTCTGTCCCAACTCTGCACCTAACACTGCCATCTGAGTAGAAAATATTTGTGTTTTCCTTTTTTTGTGAGCAGAGACGGACCCTGTTTGCATTTTTTTAAAGCTCCCACTCCCGATTTGGAATGCCCCGAACAAAATAACCATCCAACTCACATATAAAAAGGCATTAAAGATTCAGGAACAAAAGCCTTAATAGATTTAAACGGCAGCATTTGCATGACAGTAGACTTATCTCTGAGGACCGAGGAGGCGCGGCCTCAAGGGCCCAAAATTCCACTCCATGCAGAAGAGGTCTAATTGAGCGAAAGGAATATGCAAGCTGGTCCTATCACAACAGCAAGACAGAGAAAGTGAGAGAGAGAGAGGGAGAGAGAGAGAGAGACCGAGAGAGAGAGAGTGGACATCAAGGGACTGGTCAACCCCGGTTCAGTGCTCTACATACCTACTGACCTTGAAAATAGGATAGAGGGGCAATTTCATGATACTGCTGTGGGTTCGATTAGAAACCATTATTAATTCAGAGAGTTGACAAATAGCCCTTGATTTTTTTTTTTTTTGGAAGCTGAATATAAGATTGGCTTATTTCATTAAAGGGCTGCTTTTGTTATTGTAGATTTAGACCTTTTGATGTATATAAATGTAAATCATCTGATTGACAACTATGTATAGTGCACTATAGGCTGAACCACTCTTTTACTGTTGATTGATGGGACTATAGGCTGAATAGGTGGATATATATATATATATATATGTGTGTGTGTGTGTGTGTGTGTGTGTGTGTGTGTGTGTGTGTGTGTGTGTCTTGGCGTCCATATAAAACCAGTGTTCATATACAGACTATATGAACGGGGTGTGAATTGTATGTTTTGAGAATTTCACAGTGTTTACATACCCCACCAAGCCTTTTTATTTCAAAAAATGAGGACAATTGAATTTTCCATGATGTGGGCCCTTTAATGGTCAGAAACCACGAGTTATTATGAAAGCTAGTATTTTGTGTAAATATGTAAATAACAAACAATGCAATACATTCTATTAACCGCTGGTTTACATTCTATATCCATAGACATGTGTCAAAATGGTTTCACTGCTTATAACTCTAAGGGCTACACTATAGGCCTTATGTTCCATGGGAAGTGAGGAGGAGTAGGTGAATAATTAAGATAATACTATAAGGAGCAAGGCATAGAGAATCATCCCCGTCCTCTGGGACCTTACCTAGGTTCTAAAAAGAGGAAGCCGATGAATAGAATGGGGGAAACTATACTGAGCAGAAGAGCTCTCAAATAAAGGCCTGTTTTGTTTGGATTTAAACGTGGAGCAGCAACTACTACAACACTTCCATCCTCAAACTCCTCCAATACCCTCACCCACCCCCACCCTGAAGCCATTCAAGTGCCCTCTCTGCTCCACCCTGGGCCTCTGTCCCCATTCCCCTTTCACAGAGGGAGGCAGAAAAGGGAGCGGGCCTGCGGGAGAGTATTGATATAATGAGTGAGAGAGAAAGCGGACAAAAACAAGAGAGTGAGTGGGGCCAGGCCTGATTAGAGTCTGAATTCCATTATGTCTTCTGTCCATGATGGACAAATAAAGCCAGCTAATAAGAGCCGAAGCTCCCGACACGCAGGCCGGAGAGGATTCAGTGAAGAAACACAAGCGAATAGTCAAATATTTGGAAATACACTACACCGACTGGGCAGACGCATTGTGATGCATATAATTGTATATGGGGCAGGGGTAAATATTGGCCTTGAGAACACATGAGAACGTGCGCAGACAGTAGAGCGAAGAGAAAGACAAAACAGCCGAGGAAATTACCTGCTGCTTCAGCCTCGTAGCTGAGAGCCATTTAAAAATAGATCATGTTTGCTCGGCGTAATTGCATTACGAATGTGGAGTGTGTTTGTGTGCCAGGGATGTTGTTATGTCAACAGATACAATCCCCTCCTATTTCTAATAGAGAGAGTGTAAATACTTTTCTGTGGATAAATAGATATTTAGTCTGATCGAGCGAGCTTTCGTGTGAATTCCGTATTAAAATTAAAACGCACACGTTAAGGCAAAATTAAAGGACAGGAAAGATCTGCTTAAGTGATATTTGGGAGAAAAGACACACTTGAAACAATTTTCCCCTCGCCCCGAATGCAATTATTTAACCAGGACGTGGTGTCTGGAGTTTGCGTCTTTAGCTTTGTGCTGGAGCTACAAACTCAAAACTTTATTTCCAACCTTATTTCCATAAATATAAACTTCATTACAGCCTGAGAAAAGAGCAGAAACGGAACTGACTCAGTTAGAACCACCAACCTCAGTGTTTCCAAACTAACGTGTGTCACGTGTGTACCTGCCAGTTTTACTATGGTCGTGTAGTCCCACGTGTGATGAAGGTATAACATGACCATAGCACGGTTTCAAATAACCTTATGGAATATATAAACTTGTTGGACAGTGGTGCCCAAATGTGTAAGATATACATCACACCCCTTTAAAATGTACAGCTGGATTAGCTACTAGTTAATTGGTTTAACATCACATTTACTGTGTGTAGGGATTCAATTCTGTCCTCCAGGATAAAAGAAAGGTTCATTATGTGAAGCCTGACAGGTTTTCAGTAGAGGTTTACTTGAGTACAATGCGATGTCTGCAGTTTACTGAACTAAAACTCTCTACTAAAGACACCAGGCTGTTGTGGTGTGTACACGCGTGACTATAAGGGTTGATAAATTACATTAAATTCAATTAAACTCATACCCCACTCATTTGCATCACGCAAACTACATTCCTGAATCATCATATGCTTGCACTACATTCTTAAGTGATCTGACTGAGACTTTCTGACACTGGCATCTACACATATGGGCAAAATATGGAAAACATTCAGGTTTTAACATGACCGCTACAGGTAAGCTATGGGACATTTTAAGGACATGTTAGAAACTACGTTAGCAAGTCTATTTCAGATCAAGAATAATCAGGTAGCCCATATTCAGACATGAACAACACAATTCAACACCTAACTTTGCGATTGCTGGATTCACTGCAGAACATACTGTACGTGGATTCCGGCAGCGGTAAATCTGTTTGCCGCTGCTGCTCTGTGAATCAGTCCATGGCTGTGAAACTGTTAGCATCACAAAGATCTCCGCTGTGGAGGACCTCTACAGTAGCCATGGCTAGCACCTGCATCGCTGTTGACACAAGCCCTTTTGAGCTCATATCTTTAATCATCAAGCCTCTGATAAATGAGGTCGCGTATTCAGGCCTACTCTGCCTGTGGTGCTACACTAAATACACAGATTGTTAATCATGGGGTGATAAGGGGGCACCTGAACAGCAAGACAATGATTAAACCTGCAGTGCAGACAGAGAGCATGGGCTACGACTCTGTAACGCGTATCCCCTCTATAACAGGCAGACATTCCCTCTGGTATACCCTTGTGCACATAAAATCAAATGCTGCATATCCTAAAGCATTTCATTCTGTTTCATGGCAAGAGTACAGCGTAGGATCAGGGGGGTCTTCGAACTAGCTGAGTGTTTCATTCCATGATACTGGGGGTTAGAAGATGTGGGGTGCAAAGTCTGATATGACTGATGAATATTATTTTCCCCAACAAGTGGTTCATGGCGATGTGACAACAATGCAGATAAATAAAAAAAATTCTAATGCTGGGCAACGATTAAAATGTCTAAACCATGATTAATCGCATGGTTTTCTGCGATTAATCGCGATTCTTGAGCGCAAAATCCAAGAATTAACTTAAAAGTAGTGCATTACACCCTTTTATTTTTAAGGTACTGCTAATTGAACAAAAGTGCAATAACATTTGGTTTGCAAACAAATTAAGGAGCTTTTCAACAGCAGTGAGCCCTTTAACACAGTTACACAGTCACAAAGTTCAAATATTTCTGTAAACCTCAACTTAAACATTAATGTAATCAAATCAAATATAAAACCAAAGCTGTTTGCCACTGTGGGGCATTCACGTTTTTTTTTTTAGTTTGGTATAGAAAAACAAGTCCATGTAATATGGACAAAAGTAATGGCCCCCGCGAAAACCAGCTGAGACTTAGAGCTGCATGCGGCTCACACACTCGAGCCCAAAAAAGCAACGAACTTTCAAAATAAAAGGATTTAAAAAAAAAACCTGCATCAACACACGATAAAATAATTGTTAGCGTTAAGTAAATAATGCTATTATCGCGTTAACGTGCCCGGCCCTGTTTTTTTCTTTTTAAAATGGAATGCTATTATGAATCGTACTTAAAAAATGCTTTGGTGAAAGTAAATATAACACAGTGTTCCACTAATTCCAATTGTAACTAATCAGCCCAAAAGATTATTTCTTTGGTTTAGCCCTGAAGCTAACTAGCACTAAAAAGGCATCCAGTGCTCCAGAGGCACAGACTTGTTGATGTTGATGACCAAAACCTCACAGTGTAGATCTAGTTTTTGTGACAATGACCACCATGAATATAGAGAAATCAGTGCTCCTTACAGCTGCTTTGTGAATACCAGCCCTGACGTCGTCTCCACAGGCAGCCTCTAGTCTCACACTAAGTCATACTGCGTCCTAAACCACGCCAGCAAGTCTGTCTCACCTCAACAAAGAGCTGGATGTGATTTGGGCAGGATTAGGGAAGTTTTGGTGAAGTGTTTTTATTGAAATAATTATCGGAAATGGTGACTTCTGGTGTCATCATTAATCTTGTAGCTCCACGGCTAAACTGAAGAAGCGAAATTTGGGTGCCAGACGTGTCTTAGCTGATCCATTTCATTTGGGCTAAGGTGGAAATCAGATTTTTGACCGGACGTTACTTAAATATGACCAGGTATCTGAACCAACAAGTCTTTAACAGCCATTGACTGGCTAAGGATGTCACTCCACGTCCTCATCCAGGCCGTATCGATACAACATGCACACTCTGTAAAATGTCTCATTTAAAAGGCCTTGCTAAATGTTCCACATTCAGGGACTTCACCCCCCTCTGTGTTTACAGAGCTGAGTCTTATCATTCGCTGTCAGCTGTTGAGGCATGGAGGCCTGAGGGAGACGGAAGAGTAGCATACAGTCAGTTGGACATACCCGAAATGACAGGGCTGTAATTTGGTGTGACACACTCTCTCCCAGGTGATGTTTTCAGTGGGCTGCTGCTCTGTGCCGTCACACTGCATCGTCATCAAAATGAACCAGAATAGATGCATCAAGAGCACGTTCTCAGCATAGAAGCTGCTGAAACTGGAAATGTACATTTCTCTGAATGCTTTCAGGAGGTCAAATATGTTTTAATTGAGACAAATTATACAGATCTGTGAGGTTTCTGACATTGTATGACAAACTGTTAGCCATAAAGATGTCCAAAAGTAATGTCAACAACTAGCTTGAATTTTGTTCATATTATGTTCATTTTAATAGACCACAGCATCACACAGGAAATTAGAAACTACATAAGCAAGTTTTTTTAAGGTTACTTAACAACTACAGGTGGTTTGACGTAAGTTTGTGATGGTCACGCATGCAGTTAGCACAACGCTACATATATGGAAGGGTTTACATTGTTAGCTTCCATGCAATTTCTTTGTTGATCTGTGGCCAAACTGGAAAGGAGACTCCGCACCTCCCATTCATAATGTCTTGAGTGTACCTTCTGGATAAGACACGTTGTTAACAGTACTATTATAATGCCTTTAAATTAAAGAAGCGGTCGCTCTGATGCGGCGAACCTGACTGAACTTGTAGAAGCGTAGAGCAAAAAGTGTATATGTGCGATTGAGTGAACCATTTAAAGTTACTTGACAGAACAAGCCAAGATTTAGTTATAACTCAGGATTTGGTCTTTTCGATTGCTATCATTAAAAAAGCAGTTGGCTGGCACAGCTGACCGCTGTGTAATGAGGTAGCCAAGAGAAGAGAATTTCTAATCATCCATTACACAGCACCCTCTATCCCAAAGGGGAAGGCTGGTTGATTGTTGAGATTATTTTGGGCGGCTGAATAAATTCAGAGAGCCACCCACAAAGAAGGTCTCTAATCAGCGCAGCTCTTCAAACAAGCAGAAGCCATGGAGATATTAGACGCCTCTCAACAATGGAAGTGTGGCTGAGAGATAGGAGCAGGAGAAGCGTATTTGCTCATGTGGCCCCCGACCAGCCCACAGGGAGCCTGCACCAGCCACACACAGGTTTACAGATGCTTTAGAACGGAGGTACACAAGGCTGGATCTTCTCTTCACTACATACTTTACGTCTATATATATATCTGCACTGGGTGTCCTCATGACTCCTTTGGCCAGTTGACCTTAAAAAGTATATTAAAGCAAATTCTACTGATGCAAAAAGTTCTGTGTACTTAAACGGTCATGATGTAACCTGAGTCATTCCGAGTGGTTTGATGTGAAAAGGTGCATTCTAGAGAAACTTATCAAGCCTGAATTGTTAACGTCAGATATCTGAGTAATTCCTCCAAAAGCTCTTTCACAGGAGGTTATTGTGTGAAATAGTTATGAATATGCTGCCTGAGATATTGTTCTATGACCATTCTAAGAAGGTCTAGGCCTAAAACACACTTTTTAAAAATACTTTCATGGTTTAAAGGTACATACAGGTCCAATGTTCCTGGACAGTAAATAAAACAGCTACAAATTGCGCTCTGGTTCCATTTCCCACCACTGTAAAGAAATCTGAAATAGTACGTTTCTTTAAAGCGAACCATATCACATCAGACCACTCTGAATCATTTTCTTTACATCTTGATGACTGCATAATACAGAAAATCTGAAAAAATGCAGAATGAACTGCAGCCATTCTGTAGACAAAAATGTGCAGATCTATTATTGTTGCTTTACTTCCTTCCTTGATATCTACGTTCAGTTTTAGTGGTGTCTTCTAATGGTGAGCAACGTTATGATAGTAGTTCGCCACAATGTGTATCATGGGTATTGTCAGAACTGTGGTTCTCAAATTGATCCTTAGGGATCAGGCAGTCAACAACCCAACTTACAATGCATAGAGAGAGCAAAAATGCGGACCCTCTGGGGGTCCCTAAGGACCCCGGTTCTAGAACACTGAATAAGTGCATGGAACATAAATACGAAAAATGTAGGCCAATAGAGAGCCTGTTAATTATGACAGTTGTAATTGTATATACTGTATAGTAACAAATAGCTGACTGGATTATAGCCCTTTATATCATTATTATTCTTTTTTTTTTATCTTAAAAAAAACCCCACTAGATTTCACTGTGCCTTACTGTATTTTTCCACAGCCATTTTAAATTTATACTTATCATGATGCACATTATATCTTGTGCAAATTTCTATTTACTATACACTATACACTATATAGACAAAAGTATTGGGACACCCCTGTTTTTCAGGGTTTGGGTTAGGCCCCTTACTTCCAGTGAAGGACAATGTTAATGCTTCAGCAGACCAAGACATTCTGGACAACGCCATGCTTCCAACTTTGTGGACACATTTTTGGAAAGAACCTTTTGTATTCCTGCATGACTGTGCCCCAGTGCACAAAGCGAGCTCCATAAAGACGTGGCTGGATGAGTTCGGTGTGGAAGAACTTGACT
>JBBIGA010000040.1:21781781-21799940 GCA_037576975.1 Alestes dentex | reverse complement strand
CTCTCTCTCTCTCTCTCTCTCTCTCTCTCTCTCTCTCTCTCTCTCTCTCTCTCTCGCTCTCTCTCTCTCTCTCTCCCCCTCTCTCACAGTCTCTCTCAGCTCTTTGAGAGAACTGATTCACAAATGCTAACACATATTCAATATCATCATTCTCTTGTAAAAAGACTGTATTGCATGTCTTAAGACAATCAGTTTCTACAATAAAAATAATATCACCTTTTATTCAAAAGCTGTTTTATGGAGACAATGACAAATGAGGCGTGAGCTATTGGTCATTTTTTTCCCATCATTCTACCATGTATATATATATATATATAGATAGATAGATAGATAGATAGATACGAAGACATGACAATATTTTTTAATGCAAAAAAGATATATGTGCAACAAACTCCAGAATGAAACAGCAGTCCTCATCCATTTATGCTGTCCTGGTTTTCAACAGTTTCAATGAACATCATGTCACTTGTGAAAGTGTGATCAATTTGAATCATATACTTGATTATTTAAATCATGTTTAGTCAATAACTGGATGTTCTTACTTCCGCTGTTACAGTCTGATATGACAAAGCAGATACTCAGATTGCACTTGGAATTGCTCAGACTAATAATAAATCTACTAGGGGGCCCTGTGGGGGCCTGAAGTACAGCAGCAGAACAAACAGTGGTGTGCAGGCAGGAGAAGAGTTGAGAAATCATATTTCTGCTAAACATAACATGCTTTTTTGTGTGGAAATACTACACGAGTGGAGGCCAATTCCACTACAAACTGTGGCTGATTTAATATTGCGTCTTCAGACAGACCAGGTAGCATTCAAGACCTGCCACCTCTGGACAAACAAGTCAGTTTGATTGCTATGCAAAACAACCGATGAAAAACCATTGATTTAAATAATAGAAGCCCTCAGCTCCGGTCCATTGACTCACATTGTGTTTCGAAACACTGTTTTAAAAGGAACAGTGGAGCATTCTTTTAATAGTATTTGTTAACTTCAACTCTCATTATGCAAAAACCTTAATGAAAAGTTTCTTTTCCATTTATATCTAGCCCACTACAGTATTCACGGACAACACTGTATGAGCTGGTTGATTTGTGTGTGTGTGTGTGTGTGTGTGTGTGTGTGTGTGTGTGTGTGTTAAAGTATATCTGCCTGATCACAGATGATTGAATGAAACTCAAGTGAAATGGACCAGCAGCAGAAATCAGCATTTTACCAAAACTACATAAAATGATTCCTTAGCCCTTTAATAAACAGATATTCATTTACACTTCAATGAAAGACAAATGTCAGCAGCACCCACACACTCTGACAACCCAAATTAAGCATTAAGCAAAAAAGTCCTTGAGTCAACACCCACATCCCACGTTTTGAAGACCACCACAAACAAAGGGTCATTATAGCTTCCCAGAGGTAAGAGCAAAAAGTAACCACAACACAATTACCCCTAAAGCTGGCTGCAGGAGCAACAGTATAAATAAAAAAAACCTTTTTAAAGCTGGGACAGTCTCAGATATGACTCTCTACAAAGAGCTGCTTCTCCAGAGGGTCATTAAACTGTCAGGTCCTCCGTATCAACACGGACACCTTTAGAAATGACCGTCCCATTTGTCCCTGATTTCCATTACACAGCCAGAGCCTTTTGTCTGACATGCCTTCTGCCATTCATATCTACAACAGAACATCTTGCACTTGTCTCACAGGCCTCAGAGAAGCCATAAATAAAGTCAAATGCACAAAACAAGACAAGAATACCACACATATCTGTAAAGGTCCTGATGTGGAATACACACCAAGCACGGCCTATGCTGAAAATGTAACATCTCTTTTTTAGGTCTAACTGTTTTCACAAAGAGGGCTCCTTAGTAAACAGCTATGTACACAACTGGGACAACTCAAGAGGACCATTTTTAAATGTGCAATGTGGTTCTTTTTCCGATAAAACACTTGTTTGATGGGGAAACCGAGGTCTGTGGTCCTAGAAACTGGTTCTATATAACAACAAAGCACCAAAAATGGGTCCACTTATGTCTGAGGTCAAAACTTTTTTTGGTCCTATCTAGAAAGCATTTTGGCTGAGTGCATAGGATTTCATCTGTAATGACTACAAAAGTAGACTAACCAACAACAGTCCACAGCAGCACTATATCAAAAGTCTTCTATTGTTTGCTCTTAATGGTCTTGACATATTTTTGTTCTAATTATGATTGTGCCGGAATTCACTTCTCCCTAGTAAAATGAAATAGTTACATGAAAGATGTAGTTCTTACAGTTCCTTCATAACTGATATGATGGGTTTTAATCTTTACACATAACAATTCTGTTTTCTCCAGTAAGAGCTGAGTTGTAACAATGTAATAAGGAATTAGAGTTGCGAGAAGATGTAATAATTACATTTATGTTATAATTTGATGTAATAATGAAATGTCAAAAAAAGAATATTGGTTTTGCATGCCAATGAAAATCTTCCTCACGGGCCAAGAATTCTTATTGTCTGAAATCCCACAGTTCCTACAGTATAACTCCTGCTAGTTCAAGTTAGGTTTTTGTTTTGCATGTCACCGTTTTAAGCAGGAAAAATGTGTGATATGAAGAAACTTTGGGTCAAAAGCTGAACCCGTTTGTTCTGCATCACGTTTCTTTAAGCGAGAGTCGCATGCCGTTTGTGAGGACAACACCATGCATGAGGAGCAGACAGCACAAGACCAAGAGTGTCCTTGAGAAAAAAAGCACTCTAGTGAGGACGTACTCACCTCTGCGAAACCTCTGACGTCCGCCGAGCAGAGAACTGAAGAAAAAAGGCCAGAAAAGGCAGACAGACTGTAGAAACGGATCAATGCGACTTCTCCAAGGCCTCTGCAGACAAGTGAAGTGGAGCTGCCGCTCTGGGTTGCCTTGGTTACGGATGCTTTTTTCAAGCAGATCAGCCAATGGAAAGCTCACATGGTGGACACACAAAAGACCATGTGACAGCCGGGCAGTCTTACCGAAGAAAAGGAGACATGGAGAGGACGGATTATTGACTCAGAGAAAGGCAGTTTAACTCTGAATCCCACACCCCCCCCCCCCTCCTCACCTCTCACTTTTCTCACTGACCACAGCTGTCCACTCTGACTGATCCGGGTTACCACACAAACCTTTACTGGAGTAATCAGTGATCAATTGCCAAAAATACACGTACCTTACAGTTTTCGATCGTCTATTTTCAGTTTTAATATGCGATTTTACCACATTTCCTGTCTTTTAAATCCGACTGCACAGCGTGATAGCAATGTTTGGACCTGTTTCTGATTCCAGAACCAGCCTGCTGTGACTACAAACAGCATGACCTATCTGAACATGACGTGTCTGTTTGTTTTCCATGGACTTTGATTCGTTCTGAACCTCAAATGAAGCGTAAGTTAATGGATGTAGTCGTGATCTGAAGTTACATAACATCAGAAAACCCAGTGGGGTTTTTGTTGGTAGTAGTCTTTTGACCAGTGGGATGCAACAACCCACCTGGGAATCCACTATCTGGGAGTGACTATTTTTAAAGGGCCCAGTGGTGCTTGTTATTGCAGGGGGTTCCAGGTCCAGTCCACGCTAAGTAAACATTGCGATTTTCCTCATCTAGCACACCTGTTTCAACCCCTTTAACAAGTGTAGAGAGTCAGAGTAGAGAGAATCCAAAAATGTCCAGATTGAAGTGTGTTACTTGATAAAAAAAACACTATTAGGATTAGGTTAGAGACAGTGAAACTGTTATTTGGCATCAGGGTTTGACAAGGAGGGCCCGAAACTGCAGCAAGAGACTCTGAATGTAAATAGCAACCCAATGGCCTAAACAGAGCTGTTTCCTGTTGCATGTCCATACCCTGCAGACTCCTGCCCTCTACTGGAGGTCTGTGTAATGTTCAGCTAGGTCAATTTGAATGAATGGTCATGGTAAACTGCCTTACTCAAGCACACACACACACACACACACACACACACACACACACACACACACACACACACACCACAATAATAAACATAAAATGTCTACACTGCTGTAGTATGTGGCCTACAAGTCCACCAATGTTCCACCAAACCATAACCCACTGTTATGTCACAGTTTGTGGAATCAGCTAAACATTCGTGTCTACTATTACATATTTATTCTAAATATATTAATTATTTAAAGTGAGTAAAGCTGTGGGGTATGAAACAAAGTCGATGCTCTCAATTTGGCCTCTTCGTGACCTCTAGATGGGTGGTGTATGTGAGCTTATTGCATGTGCTTTGTATTCTGATTTCCAGGACCATTATATATGTATACAAATATTATATATTTTTTTACATATAGGCAGCCTTGTTTGATAAAAGGCCTTGTTTGCTGCACCATGTTATGTTTGTTTAATGTTTAATGGCCTTCATGCTTGCGTTTAAAGCAGAATAAACTCGTCCTTTCATATTGAAATGTGTCGTATTGTTGTGGTTTGAATGCATGTGCTGAAGTTGTAAGGGTTTGGGTGTGGGCTGCAGCAGCTCCTCTACTTGTTTGCGTCATGCTTAAGTCCCGCCTTCGTCACACTACGATTGGCTAGGAGTGAGCACTCAAAGACAGTTCACCAATCATATAGCTGCTTGCGGAGAGTAGTAGCCAATAAGAGCGCAGGAGGGTGGGCATTTACGGAATACGGGTGGGGAACAGAAAAGCACACCCGATTTGGTCGCCTGGCGGTCAGAGACCGAGCTGGTCGCCCCAAATCATTTGAGATCTCGTAAAGAAGAGGATATAATCTTCGTTTTTTTCGATCAGGATGATGTTCAGACACATATCGACTCGTTACTGACTCGTCTTCAGGCCTGGGGTCGACCTTAAAAAAAATTAAATCATCCTTCTTTCTGTCCTCGACGAGGGAAAAAGCCAAAACAAGCAGCGGTGTATTTTGTAAGTACTCCACTTTTGCTTCAGAATGCAATATTCCTCACTTTTGTGCATGATCAACTCTTTCTTATAGTTGCTTTTATGTGTATTTTTAAACAGGAACCTTAAAAATGAAACGATTTTGCAAAATCACTGCTTTTCTCCTTACTGTTTCCTATCTGCTGTCCGTTTTTGGGTTGGACACAGCCTGCAAGTTAGTCTGCTGCACCAGCTGTCCTGTTGTATTTCCATTTATTATTATCATTATTTATGACTATGTTTGTTCCATGCATTTGGATTTCATTTTAACAGATCCCAAATAGGAAGCTCACACGTCAGCCCTTGTTTCATTTTTGATCATGCTTGTGTGTGTAATCCAGTGGTCAGGATCTGAAACTCAGTGTCTGGGGGCTGCAGTGGACCCTCCACGTTGTTTACACTCGTCCAGCAGAGGGATCAATAAGAGTGATGTCATGCATTGCATTTCATTGCAGCCTGGAGCCCTGGAGGCTGCCCTATAGGCTCGACTGCACCAGTGAGGGGGGGTGCAGTCTTCTTTTTCACAGAGAGCGCTCAGTGCCTTTAGGTCTGCTCTGCCCTGTCCTGTAAACCCTCAGCCTTCCAGAGTCCCTCCTGCTGCCCTGTCCGCCCCGAGAGCTGCCAGAGCTCCACCACTGGAGGGGAACGCCCCGCCAGAAATAAATATATAAATACATAAACACTGGGTTCAGCACTGTTGTGCAAGAGAAGGTGCCAGAACTGCTGATTGCCTTTAACTGTGTGCGGCATGAACCCTTCTCTCATCTCCCCCTCACTGCTGTCACTTTCTTTTATTATAAATAAATATTGGTGAATTAATGTCCTCATGCAGTCACTGACCCCTCCATCCACTCAGTCATCCTCCTTTGTTAAGTAAGCAGTGGTCAGTTAAGAAATAACTGCAAAATCTAGTGACAAGTTAAGAAATAGCTTAATGCTGTGTTGAGAAATAACAGTAAAATCTAGTGGTCTATTGACAAATAATGGTCAAATCTAGTGGTCAGTTATGACATAACTAAAGCCTGGTGGTTAGTTACTAAGTAACTGTAAAATGTAGTGGTCAGTTTGGAAGATAACTGTAAAATGTAGTGCTCGGTAGAGAAATAACAGTAAAATCTAGTGGTCAGTTGAGAAATCGTGGTCAAATCTGGTGGTCATTTATGAGATAATTGTAAAGCCTAGTGGTTCGTGACTAAATAACTGTAAAATGTCGTGGTCCGTTTTGAAGAAACTGTAAAATATTGTGCTCTGTTGAGAAATGACAGAAAAATCTAGCGGTCGGTTGATAAATAACGGTAAAAACTAGTGGTCAGTTGTGGAATAGCTATAAAGCCTAGTTGTGGATAAATTGTAAAACGTAATGCTCTGTCGGGATATAACTCAAATGTGGTAGTCAGTTAAGAAATAACTAAAACATAGTTGTCAATTATGATATAACTGTAAAACCTAATGGTCCGTTACTAAATAATTGTGAAATGTAGTGGTCAGTTATAAAATAGCAGTAAAATGTTGTGGTCTTTTAAGAAATATCTGTAAAATCTAGTGGTCAAGTAAGAACCAACTGTGAAACCTAGCAGTCAGTTACTAAATAACTGTGAAATGTAGTGGTCTTTTAAAAAATAACCGTAGAACATAGGTCAGTTGAGAAATAAGGGTATAACCTAACAGTGAGTTAATAAATAACTAAAATGTAGTAGTCTGTTTAGAAATAACTCTAAAATCTAGTAGTGAGTGAAGAAGTAAATATAGTGGTCAGTTGACGAATACTGGTAAAATCTTGTGATCATTTGAGAGGTAATGGTAAAATGTAGTAGTCAGTTATAATGTAACTGTGAACTAGCAGTCAGTTACAAAATAATTGTACAATATAGTGATCTATTAAGAAATAACTGTTAAATCTTGTGGTCAAAAACAAAAATGTACAAAATGAGCTAAAATGAACTTAAATCAAATATGAAAACAAACGAAATTAACTAAATGTAACAAAAACCTAGCGGTCAGTCAAGAAATGATTGTAAACTCTAGTGGTCAGTTGAGAAATAAGGGGAAAACCTCTGGGTCAGTCATAACTAAAACCTTGCCGTAAGTTACGAAATAATTGTGACATATTGCAAATTGTAAAAATAACTGTAGGTCCGAAGTGATTTCAGCCTCAGTGACTAATAGGTTTTCGAATGGGATTTTTGATGGAAAGGTCTTATGAACTGTAAGAGCCGAGCTGAGCCAGGTGGACCTCAAAGTGGACAGATACGCTTACATTCCAGTGTAATGGCTTTTCATTTGAGGACATTCAGACTAAAAATGATTGTAATTACTGGCACAGACATACATCCAGCAAAGATGTTATATGATTCTGCCTCCCGTTAGTTACTTTAGATGTTCTGTTTGATGTTTTAGATGCCACTTCTATGGAATTAAATTCCTAATATGTAAACAAAGTCACAAAAGAATGATGTTTTTTTTGTGAATAATGCATTGTAGACACATGGTGCAGTGTTGACAAGCTAACTGAGAATTGGTCACAGTGGTGGTGAATGAAACCAGAGGTCTGAAGTGTTTGATTCCTCTAAAAGCTCCTTCCCTGAAAGTTACTACATGAAATTGTTACAAAGCTGTTACCTGATGCCCAAAGACAATGTTGTAGAACAGTTTTGAGGTGCTCTTGGCCTAAAATGCATTTTTCCTTACCATACAACAGTGGCAGAAGGGTGCAGGAACGGCTGGTAGGAGCCTAGCTGCTAAAACATATGCTTGTGAACCCGATCGCAGGTTCAAACCCCCACTTTCTACCATTGTGTCTTTCTACCATTAACCCTCAGTTGTCCTAGGGGCACCGTCTCTGTAACTAATGACTGTAAGTTGCTCTGGATAAGGGCCTTGGGCAAATGCCCCCTTTACCCTTTACTTTATGCTAAAAGTGTTGGCAAAATAGTCCTTGATTTTCTGATCCGCTCTGGTCCAACTGATAAAAACAGGCTTGTAAACTCAGATAAGTGTGGGTTCACTGGTTGCTTTGGATAACAAATAAAATGGTTATATTTGCATGGTAGGCATTGTGACCTTTAGTTCCGATCTCCACCACTGTAAAAAAAAAAAATGTCCGTAATTTTCTGTACAGTGAACCATTTCCCCTCTGCCCTGAATGACCACATGTTAAATCTCTGTGACTGACTTTTGCAGAACTTTTGGTGGAATAGCCCTTTATTCGACAAGGGGAAAATGTGGGCCGGTGGTCTTAGAACTAATAAGATGTAGAGATAATGTAATTATTAATACATAGTTGAACTCGTTTTGTAACACGGCTGGTTCTGGCTGCGGCAGCCGCGCTGGAGGGCGGGTAGTTTCCGGGGGGCAGACCGGCCTCGTCTGGCAGTGAGGCGGCTCTGGCAGGGTCTGACAGGGAAAACCCGGTCAGTGGCAGGAGGAGAGTTCCGCTTGTCGGCCAAAAAAAAAGCTTTTTTTTTCTCTTGCATGTACGTCACTACACAAAAGGTTGCCTCATTTGTCATGGCAACAAAAGGCAAGGTGATTGGTTGTTATGCTCTGTTCAGGAAGAGTTGGCTGCAGAAAGGTGGAGCGTGCTGTAACTCGCAGGCGCCTGGTATTCCGTCATCGCTTCTCACCGACATAAATAGAATCTGTGTCGACTCACCTCCGCCTTTTCATGTAGGAACTCCTGGATTGTCAAGTTTAGTTGGGTGATGTGGTCTGACCTGTGTGGAATAAATGTTCTCACTCCTCCTTCCTCCTATTCTCTACATTTAAGTGTTTTCTACAAAGGCTGCGAGGATGACGGAGTACAAGTTGGTGGTGGTCGGTGCTGGTGGCGTGGGCAAAAGTGCGCTCACTATTCAGCTGATACAGAACCACTTCGTTGACGAGTACGACCCGACTATTGAGGTAAGATTTCGTACAATTTACCTTTATTTACACACATTAAAGTCATTATGTAATTGAAAGACATGATGAAGAGCAATTAGCGCTAGGGCAATAAGTATGAAAAAAATCTAAATAGAATATTAATATTTTAAAAACCACTGGTATTTTACAGTTACATTTGACAGGCAGGGATAAAAAAAAAAGTTGAGTCCCGTTAAGTGTGAGTTTTAAAACAGAAAAAAAAAAGCACAGATCGAGCTGTCGGTTCAGATCCCTCAAATTGCCGTTTTTAATACCAGAGATCGCAGTTGCTAGTGGCTTAATGACTTAATGCTTAATGGTTCAGCTTCTAATTTAATCAGAGCTTCAGAGTCCACTTCACACACGCAGTGCTGCATCAGAGCTTCAGCATCGATGTTTAACTTTTTCCAGCAGCATGGGCTCTTACCTGGGGTCTGCGAATGCCTATCGTGATGAATTCGTCACTCTTCTCTTTCTTCTTCTTCTTTTTTAACCTTCTTCTTCCTTAACATGAAGGTTTTGGCGCATTTTCAATCGTTATTCCTATTTTTAGGTGCAAAAATCTGATTTGGTATGAGGGTTTCTCACAAAGACTCAAGCTGTGTGACAACGCGCAGGAAGACGCTGAATGTCACTGACCTCTGTTTTGCAGAAACGACAGAAATGCCAAAAAGAAATATGTCTGTGCTTTGTGTGGTTTCTGGAACACAGCTCAAGTGAGGTTTCACTTTAGCTTAACTGTAACTTGTAACCGTTCCTGTGTGTGTGCGTGTGTGTATGTGTGTATGCACAAGTGCATTGCTCCATCATCAGCTAACGCCCCTTTCAGCAGATACAAAACTCAAAACCTGAGCAAATACCGTCGGATATTTGAGCAATCTGAGTTAAACGTGAACGGGGCAAGGACTGAGCACAGAGCACATTCGCACACAGAATGGAAAATTGTTTTTTGAGGCCTTTAGGGAAAAATAAGATAAGGGATCTTGGTCCTAGGAGTTTTTTTCTTCCCTCAGGACTCCTATAGAAAGCAGGTGGTGATCGATGGGGAGACGTGTTTGTTGGACATCCTGGACACAGCTGGACAGGAGGAGTACAGCGCCATGAGGGACCAATATATGAGGACAGGAGAAGGTTTCCTCTGTGTTTTTGCCATCAACAACACTAAGTCCTTTGAAGATATCCATCAGTACAGGTCAGTGCTCACCTCACTGGTTCATTTGTTTGTTGTTCAAATGTGTGCCGTGTGTTGCTTGATTTGTTTGTGGGTGGACTTACAGGGAACAGATCAAAAGAGTTAAAGATTCTGACGACGTGCCCATGGTACTTGTGGGTAATAAATGTGACCTGCCAGCGCGTACAGTGGACACAAGGCAAGCGCAGGAACTGGCTCGTAGTTACGGCATCCCGTACATCGAAACCTCTGCCAAAACAAGACAGGTGAGGAACGTTTCCGAAGTCCTACACTGTTGATACAGAATAAAGTGCGTTCAAATGAGCATGGGCTAATACCTTTATCATAATAACTATAAATAGATGCATTTCTGCGAAAATAAAAAAAACTCCAATCGTGATTGTGTGGTTTCTGTAAAAGCGGTGTTTAAAAACATATGAACGTTGGTTTTATGGGCCAAAAAAAGTTTGCAATAAAAAAAACGTCTTCGGAGATTCAAACTGCGTTTTTTCCTCCGCTTGTGTTTTTTTTTTGTTTGTTGTTTTTTCTTTTTTCTCCTTTTCCAGTCTCCCAGTTTAAAGGGGACCCAACCATCCCCTTTAGGCGACTTGACCACAAAAATCAATTTATATCATACTTGGTCCCTGATCAACCGATCAAAAATGTATATACACGCGCACTGCGAGGGATATTAAGAATAATTCACCTGTAATAAAAATAATAATAAAACTTAAGAAGAACAGTAAGAAGACACAAGCACACTAGTAACGATTATCTACATTTTAGTGAAGGCATCGACAAATTATGGCCACGCCCAAATCGAAGATGTCAGGCCAATGACGGCAAGCCTGGCTGCGAAGTGCTAATGAGGACTAGTTTTCTCTCTAGGGAGTGGAGGATGCTTTCTACACACTGGTCCGAGAAATCAGGCAGCACAAACTGAGGAAGCTGAATCCACCGGATGACAACGGCCAGGACTGCATGAACTGCCGCTGTGTGGTGTCATGACTAGGTGAGCCCTCTCAGTTTTGCCATTTTCTCATACGATTCATTGCTTGGGACACTAATGCAATCCTAATGAAGTGTTCTGCTCTGTTAAATCACTCTTTGTACATACACTGCCTTTCTAACGTTTGGGGCCTTTTTTGAAATGTTTTATAGTTTTGTGTTTTGTTTTCGTCCGTTTCTAATAAAATGATTAAAACCTGACCTGATTTATTTTGAGGGTATAACTGCTGGACACACTTTGAATTTTGGTGAACATGTAAGGGTTTTTAGCCACTGAATAAACCTGGGGCCTGTCAGATTTCGAAAGTTTCAGCTTGGTGAGGAGTTGCCCCTGCGATCAGAAGGTTGTGGGTTCAAATCCCAAGACTGTTAGTGGCACCACCGAGGTACCCTTGAGCAAGGCACCGTCCCCACACACTGCTCACTGTGTGAATGGGTTAAATGCAGAGATTCACACTGTGTGGTGTGTTCCAAAATGACCACTTTACTTTATGATGGTGGTTGAATTCCATCCGTCCATTATCTAGGCCGCTTATCCTAATCAGAGTCATGGGGGTGCTGGAGACTGTCCCAGTCGTCACAGGGCGTAAGGCACAGAAACACCCTGGACGGGTTGCCAGTCCATCACACACTCACACACAGACCAGTGCTAAGGAGCAATTTAGCCTCTCCAGTTTGCCTGACTTGCAGAGAAAACGTTCTCCAACTTGCATTTAGAAACGGTGGGTGCTTGACAGGCAGTGTAAAGACAGATAGTTGTATATACTGTACGTCGCAGGGCTTGCGTTGGCGTTTGCTCATCCACATCCTCTCCATTTTCCAGGTAACCGGCGTCAAACGGAACAGACTTTTGGAGCGGCCGCTCTGCTCCAGCACTGCGATGCCTCCACGGATGCCAGAGGTTTGGATGGACTGTGTGAAAGAAAACCCTTAACGTTGGCACAAGTGGATTAACGAGTCCTGTCCGTCTGCTGAGGGACATCTCTGAACTCTGGCCTCTTCTGGAGCTAAAAGAAAAATTTACCTCAGACACTTAGTCTAAACACTGGGCTTGCTTGGGCCGTGTTAAGGACTGGCACACTAAAATATGTTATCTCCACTAATACGCTACCTACTCTCAACCGTAAACGATAGCTGATGAAATAACCTCGCATATCACCGCATCAGCTTTGGACTTTCGACCAACAGAAAGGCGGAGAGTAGATGGTTTTGTTTTTTTTGGGGTTTTTTTGTTGTTGTTTTTTAACTTTATGTGGATTTTGCAAACATGGTAATGTTTAGACTAGCAAATGTGATGGTGTGGAAACAAAAAAAAAAGAAAAAGAAAGAAACAATGTATGCCATTTGTGAGGAGGAGCCTGACTCAATGTAATGTACATATTTACTGACTTCTCTTGCAGATAGGTTCTTCGTCGATATACTGCGATTCTCATAAGCTCCAGTGCAATAGTTCATGACTTTGAAGGTACAGCGATAAGGGACAACACCTCTGGTATATCATTGAGGTGCACATGCCGTTGGGCTGTGTTTCAGTTGGGCACATTGCACTTGTGTTCCTCTGTTTCCTCCCTCTCCTCACCTCATCGCTGTTTAAAAGGCAACAGACGTCAGAGGGAAAAAAAACTACTAGAGTTCTAACTGCAAACATTCGACGGGGTTCGTCTGCTTTGAGATAAACCGTGGCTGAAACCCGGTGCCTGTAGATTACTTTCTTTGACAAGGGCCAGGCTCTAACTGAATTGCACATATTGCAACCTTAAAAGCCTAAAGCACTTGTATTTCTGCTCATCACTGTGCTTTATTTCCGCTCAGGGCCTTGGGTTGAAACATTGTGGTTTGGTTTGGAGACTCTTATGCTATTGTGAGTGGTTTGACTTCAGGTGGTTATAATCTGTTTTTGTTTTCTTGCCACCAAATCTCTCCCCCCAGAAACAGGGGTGAAGTGTTAAGGATTCAGACGAGTGCTGGGTGGTCTGTTATTTAGGGGCTTTTTTTTTTTTTTTTGTAATAATCCTACTTGTGATGGTGCATCTCTTATTTTAGTTCTACTGTAAAGCAAGAACCGACTGCTCACTGAAACGCAGCAGTAACTGTTACCACGGACGTTAGTATCATGTCGCCTTGAAATTGCAGTAATGAGTAGCAGTTGATGCTTCTTCGATCTTGAATGCTTTTCTTACTTCTGATTGGTTTAAAAGTGATAGTCTTGAATGAACATAAAATGGACACCCCCCCCCTCCCCGCCCGCCTGGGAGGGACCGCTGCAACTGGTAATGCAGCAACCGAGGCCTTGTCCTACAAGACCACTTTACCATGGTCTCTTTTAGTGAACTTTGAACTAGTGCTAGAATAGTCGTTACTAGGGCTGGATATCAAGATTCAGTACTTTTGAGATTAATTTGATTCTACAGAGTATTGTACCCCCAAACCACCAACTTTCAATACCTTGATAGTCAGTCTTAGCCAATGAGCATGCTTACTCCAGAACCTGGAGTGCTGATTGGCTGTCCGTAAGCATGTTATTAGCATCTTTGCTCCTTGATTACTCTATAGTCCGTAAATAACCGCCTCATTTCGGATTTAAGCTTTTCACTTTGCAAGTTCAAGGACGAAAATATCAGTCAGGAATTGTTATCCAAGTCATGGTATTAATATTGGGGAGAAGGCAAAAAAAAAAAAAAAGGAACGATGCCCTGCCCTAGTCATTACACTGCTGCAGCAGGTTGATTTTTCGTGGGTCACATAATTAACTTCCATTTGACTTTCCTGACCCTGAATATGAGTATGGCTATGAGGTTTTTAGTCTTTAAGTGATGAGTTACTTTTCCACTGGGTTCACAGTGTCCTTAACAATGTTTTGATATGATCTCTTTGTTGAATGTAACTCCATGGTCTTAAATGCTTGATGCTATGAATGACTCGATGTGATCCCTCATGGAGACAGTCTGGAATCGAATGTGCTCTCCAGCACATCTTCAGCACATTCCTGCACCAAGGCAACGCCGCATTTAGTCGTGATGTAAAAGTATAACTCTCTAAATAAGGTGTTAACACTGCAGCAGAACTGCTTTTGGAATTGTCCGAACCATTTGAATTGGTGTAAAAGAGCAAGACTAACGCGCTTCTGTACGGATGACACGCCTGGCTGGTCACTGGAATCTCATAGCTTTGTAACGAGAAGTCACTGGTTTCTCTCCGAGGTTTGCTGCTAAATTAACTTGTTTGTTTAGTCATGACTTTATTATGGGATCTCACAGCCAGTCGGTTCCTAGAAGCAAGGCCGAGTCTGCCATTTCAGCAAAGAACCTTTCACCAGAGCTTTATAAGTAAGAATTTCGTTTCACCGGTCTCGCTCTGTGTCTGTGTGTGCGTGTGCGTGTGTGTGTGTGTGTGCAGGTTAATGTTTAGTTCTTTAACTGATGTGTCAAACGTGTACAGTACTGATGATGTGATGAGGAAGACTGATAAAAGTGATAATCCAGAGCCTTCCGTTCTTGAGTCTTGTACATTTCCCCCCCACACACTAATCACACAATACAGTAACCCTCAGCTTTTCACGGGGGTAATGTTCCAAGAGCACTTGCATATAGTAAAAATGTTGTGATGTGGTTAAAAAAAATGCCTATTTTTATAGTGCAAACCCTAAATATAACCCCAAATATCGTCCCAAAACACTTTAACTGTGACGTCCTGATCCGCGTGAAAGTGGGGGGTTGCTGTAAATCAGAGGGTCTGAAAAATTGTAGACATACTTTGCCCTCCTGCAGTATCTGTGCGGGAGCAAGATTTTCAGCTTTAAGGACTAGAAAAACTCACATCTAATGATGTACACTATATTGACAAAAGTATTGGGACACCTGACCATTACACCCACAAGGACTTTAATGGCATTGTATTCAAATACATAGACATGGAGCTGGTACTGCTTCTTTGCTTCTACAAAGTTTGATGCATGGTGTTGTCCAGAATTTCTTGGTATGCTGAAGCATTAAGATGGCCCTTCACTGGAAGTAAGGGGCCTAGGTCTGTGCGAGTACTTTTGTCCATGTAGTGTATCTTGAATGTGTGAGGGACTTTTGGACAATGACAGCTGCGTTTGAGTGGATTTTTTGGGGTGGGCTCTTCTGATATGTTTTTTTTTTTTTTTTGTGGGTAAAAAGGCCAGGGCAATATATCAAATAGACTCACTGTGTGGTGGCATATTCTGCCTGAGATGCAGTAAATGTCATGTAAGCCGCCAGCCTTCTCACTTTGGTGCATCCCTTCTCTTGCTCTGTCCTATGGCTCTCACTTTCACTGACACAAAAAGGAAAAAACACACATACCTTATAGACACCCGCCCTCCCATCCAGAACGCTCTCCTTGGTGAGTGTGTGAGATATATATAAGTGAGATGGGTTATTTCCTCCCTCTTTGCACAAAAGTTTAAAACCACCAGTCAATATAAACAAGAACGTTTTCATGCAGACATAGACAGCAGGGTCTAGTACAGTCCTCACATGTATAAAATAAAAAGCAATATACACGATATACACACCATTTCAGTTCATCCCAAAGGTGCTGGATGGGGTTGAGGTCAGGGTTCTGTGCGGACCAGTCAAGTTCTTCCACACCGAACTCATCCAGCCATGTCTAGTAAGACTGACATGTTTCCTTCTGGGCTGTCTGCCAAGTGCTGTAAATGTAAATGTGTGTACACCTGATTTAATGAAACACAAATTAGACAGAAGTGCTAATAAACAGTGTTTACTAAAGCTACTGCTGATGCAGTTATCAGGAATATTGAGGTCCGTGGTGGTAAGGTTCCTCTTCCAGTTTTGCACCACAGTGGTCAGGACTGGGTGAGACCACAGGGATTCCCACTGGTTGTATGATGTGATGTGTGTAAAGTGTCCGTTTGTCACATGTGAACACACCACACAGTGTGAGCAGCATGAAATTGTTCTCTACATTTCACCCATTCACCGAGTGAAGCAGCGGGCAGCCAGGAACACAGCGCCCGGGGAGCAGTGTGTGGGGAGGGTATCTTGCTCAAGGGTACCTCAGTGGTGCCACTGGCAGTCCTGGGATTCAAACCCACATCCTTCCAATCGCAGGCGTAACTCCCTAACCACCAGACAAACGCTGTGCTTAGTGCAATCAGAGAACCCTGATAACCAAAAGCAATATAAACACATAAATTCTGTCAAACAGATGAGCCTGAGGGATTTAATCCAGCACTAAAAATCCTGTCGAGCAACATATTAAACACTACCGTCGGGTGGATTGCCCTGTAATGGATGCTCTGGTCGTTTATATCCTTTCATTCAGAATGTCACCAGTGAAGAGACATGCAGAGACCATCAGCAAGGGTTTTGCATTAAGTGTTAACATGCAGCGACACACACAGCTTTTAATGAATTAAGATGTATTTTAAGTAGGAAAAAATTAATTTGCTGTCATCAGCAAGCAGATTTGTCCACTTGTAGGAAAAAATCTTAAGAAGTGACACTAAATGACACCACTGGCATAGTCATAAACTCTTATATATTAAAAAATATATTAATATCATCATTTTTTGCTGTCCACCCCAGTTCCCTTCGGATTCACTCTCTAAGGTTTGAATCTCCCTTAAAATGTCTGAACTCTCAGCACTACTCCCATCAGTACCTATCAATCTGAGGCCCAAGTTTTTCAGAGACACATTATTTACACAGTTGTAGTTACTTGTCCACACAATGTCATACTTTTCTGAGTATTTTTAACAAATGCTTTTATTTCTAAACTTTTTTTTGTGATCACACGGATCACTTATGAGGAACAAGACCACCAGTACCACTTCAGCCCTTCATTTTTGTTCTTAATTTCTTTTCTGGGTTTGATTTCAGTTCCTAGACTGCTCTGCAGTTGTTCATACACTTTTACGCTTTACTATTTTAATGTATAGCCACAAGAAGAACACGTATAAACCTTGCTTGCTATAATACATGCCTTAGGTGCTCTCTGAGGAAAGCTCAGGGCTTCAGGATGGTCCTTCAGCCTTGATACTCTTTTCTACACAAGTAAGTTTTGCTTTTCTGTTCATGGCGGCCGCTGAGGTCCATTTCCTACAGCTAAGAATGAACGGCTTGTTTTTTGCCCACCTTCTCTGATTTTGGTAGTAGAATGTCAAAATCTCTTGTGCTGATTGAGTGACTCAACATTTTAATCTGAGTCATTATTTCAAGAGCACTACATTTTCCATGTTGCCCCACACCTTCTGGTCCTGTCCTTGTGTGTGTGGAGTTTGCATGTTCTCCTCGTGGTGGTGTGGAATTCCTCCAGGGTCTCCCGTTTCTCCCACAGTCCAAAGACATGCGCGTCAGGTGGATTGGGGATTCTAAATTGACAGTAAGTGTAAGTGTGTGAGTGAATGGTGTGTGTGTGTGTGTGTGTGTGTGTGTGTGTGCCTTGCATTGGGCTGGCTCCACGCCCAGGGTGAGTTCCTGCCTCGCGCCCTTAGACCCCGGGACAGGCTCTGGGTACCCACGACTCTAGTAAGGATTAAGCTGTTACAGAAAACAAATGAATGGACATGTCCATTACATGACCATTACACCAACAGGGACTTTAATAAGGAGCTGGTCCCCCCTTCCACATAATTTTGTAGTTTTTGTGGGAATTTGCCTTGTCCAAAATGTTTTGGTCCACTGAAGCATTAAGATTGTCCTTCACTGGAAGTAAGGGGCCCTAGCCAAACCACTGAAAAACAGGTGTGTCCCAATACTTTTCCCATATTGCGTAGCTTCTTTTTTTGTTGGTCAATTATCTACAAACAAACATTTCTGCCGGTTTTAGTCTTAGTCTGTATAACAAGGGATGCTGTTTAAGAGACCATTGCTGCTTTTTTTTTTATTATGTCTCTTAAAAGGTTTCTTGTTTTGAACCAAAAATTACACATGGTACATCATATGGCATATGACTTCAAATCTAGTGTGAAGCATCACAGCCTCATCCTGATTTCACTTCCCAGGGCCCATTAGTCAATTCACTATTTATATAGCCACTATAGCCACTCCTTCAGGAGAGGGTGTGTCCCAATACTTTTGTCCATATACATACATACACACAAACACACACACACACACACACACACACTCACACAGACACACACACACACACACACACTCACA
>JBBIGA010000040.1:21760232-21771209 GCA_037576975.1 Alestes dentex | reverse complement strand
GATAATGCAAATACTAGAGAAGGATGTAAACTTAGTCTTATAAACTTGGTTAGTTTTGTAGCTTTGTCTTAAACGGACCCAGATCTTCTCATTGCTGAAAGTGTTTCATATCTGACACTATTGCATGGACGCATGTTTAACACATGCTGAAAGACCTTGAAGCTTGTTGCCTTTCAATCAAAGCACTTTGGTTTTCTAACACATATGACTGGGTGTCATCATATAATCTTGCCTATGAATGAATCTGTGTATCCTTAAACTCACGAAATACAGTCAAAATAAGGTAAATGGAAGGACTTTTTTTTTTTTTGCTTTTTTTTTTTTAAACCTAATCCCACTAATTGCAAATTGTTGCACTTTTGTTGTTTAGTAGGAAACAGAACAAGTACAGTTACTACTTATAGTGCAGTATTTGCTACATATGGCTAAAAATCCTGTTAGTCATGTCATTAGCTGCATGTTATATTATTCCTTGTGCCTTTTTTGAACCAGTTTAATGAGCGGTAGTGAATGTAACCGTGTCAATGGGAACAATAATGTTATTGTGATATTTGCCCTTTGTATGTTACTTTATATTCTTTTGTAATTTTTTTTTTGTTTGTTTTTCTATAGATACATACTTGAAAATTACACAAAGAGCATTATTATTATACTACAATTGTAAAGGGAATAACCGAATTGTTATTGTTTCTTCTTCTTTAAGATGTAGGAGCATAAATGAATGGAATAAAACACCAGGCTTGTTTGATTCTTTTGGTTTGTTACACACATATTTTTTCCAAGCGTGATATTTTTATTAATGATGTCTATATGATGACGACATATATGGTGATAGTAAATAGTAATAGTAAACATAGCTGCAGCAACAACAGTAACAATAATTGCATCATCAGTAATTGTAATTAGTTGTAGTGGTATTAGATATACAGATGTTTAAAAAAAAAAGTATTAATATTTACATAATATCTATAGAGGTAATAATAGTACTACTGTTATTGTTATAGTTGTCACTGTTATTATAAGGAGTGTTTAGCTTATAGTTTAAATTCATTTGAATTATCATTTCCTAACCTACAATTAAATAATGATTTTAAGATACAAGCAGTTGCCACTTATTTAGTATTTACATATTTAGAAAATGTTTGACATGACACCCCATGCACTGAAAAAAAAACTGGGCAAAAAAAGTTATTCGTGCATTTCGAGGGGTGTGCATTAACTTAATGCTGCCTTTTGTTGACTTAACATACGTGGAGTCTGGTCAAGTTCTTTTACAGAGTTATATTATAGTATATTAGTATTTAATATAGTAGTCTATACTACATGTATTACAGTATGTTGTCACTTCATTTAATACACTTGTCATGTTAAATTACGTTTGAAGTTGCTTTGAAAGATTATTTTGGGACCCTCATGTGGATTAAACGTGGTCTTCAGTGCCAAATGTGATTCACCACTTGTTTTTAGATTAGACATGGACTTTATCAGTGTGTGGGAAGTGTAGCTTGAGGATGGTTGAGGATGCCGACACCCTGTTAAAGAATTAATTACATATCACAGGGAATTAATTCAGTCTTCCAGCGGAATGACCCCGTGCCTCCTTTTCTCTAATGGTTCTGTTTTAGACGTGAATCCCTGCAGCGCTGTACTGTCAGCCTCCTCATCAACTGCCCTGCCCACAGGCCCAAAGCCTTGACACTGGCTCTGTGTTTTTCCATGATGCAGGATAAGACGGTGAGGGCTGCGAGATGAGGGTGGGGTTTTTTTTTCCCCCTGCTTTGAAGGGATTTCTGCTTAGGGTGAGTTCAGTCAACATATGGGGAAGTTCACAAGTTCACCAACCCTGATGTAGCTGAGAAGCTATCCAGGCTGTCTCAGGTCCAGGGCTGAGTCCTCTGGGCAAAACCGGTGTTGGTCAATGAATAAGGTGGCCTGCACTATGTTGAATAATTTACTTTTTTTTTTTCTGGTTTGCGAGACATTCACAGAAACACCCGGAGCTGAACTTGGTCAAGAGGGCTCATTTGCGTTGAGATATCCGTACTGCAAAGGCCAAGGCTGTGCTAACAATTAACTAGCCATATCTAGTGGAACCCCATTGAGAGATTACTGAGAGATCAATTACCATACCGCAAGCATGGCATGCGAGATCATGCATAACACAGTATGACAAAGAATGACATTGTCATCTAAAATATACTGAAATAAATACACCTTCAGTGAACCTTTGACCCCCACCACAATACACATGCACACGTAGGGCCCTGAACTCCCCCCACCCATGTGGACTCTTCCCGTTCGACCATCCAAAATTTCATTTCACAGATGACAGGCTTCAGCCTCTAATCCAGCAGCTGTGAAGGAGGAGAGGACCGGCCAACTGTTTCAACTCTAATCAGCTTTTATTGCACACAGGAGAAAGAGAAAGCACCCCCGCAACTTTAACCAGGTCTGTGCTCGGATTGGGGCGGAGGGAGTGTGTGTGTGTGTGTGTGTGTGTTCGGTGTGGGGGGGTGCTGCTCCTCACTGTAATTCACTCAGAGCTGTTAGGCAGGACTGTGTCAGCAGGGCTGTTGCCGCTAATGGGTCTGTCACTGCTGCTGCTTTCACACTGCAACCTTCAGCGTCCGCAGCAGCAGCCGGTGGCGTGCCACTCGACCTCTGCTCCTTTCAAACCTGTAAACACACTGGCCATCAACAACCATTCTTCTGAAATGAGTGATACTTCATTTTCAGCGTTAAGCAACAAAGAAAAACTTCCATTGGCATAAAACAGCTATTTGAAAATTACAGTTCTGATTCAGCATTGAGCTTCATGTTCACCAAAGCAATTTCCTCCAGGATCAGTAAAGTTTTCTGACTCTGATTCAAAGTGTCTTCAAGTGGAACGAAGAGTATATTTTGCCAAAATGCTGGTTTTCTTTTTCCAACTATTGTTGGAACTCTAACGCAACTCTGAAGATGCTATAAACAACTGCTAAGGATTAAAGGTCCCATAGCATAAAAAAAAAATACAGTATGATGAAGTATATAAACACTGTCGGTTTCAAAACATCAAGTTCAGGTCCATTTAAGCTACAAAAGGGCCTGTTTTAAATCGATTGTGTTTGTGATGTCATAAACACCAGTGCATTTACATATTTCCCACCCATTCAGCCTACATCAGTTCAGCCCTACCCATTCCCACGGAGTTGAAGTGTTTATAGTGTCACAACAGAGGTCATTTACATATATCAGTCTTGAAGGACAAGAATGAATGTTTTTTTGTACAAGGGTCCTCAGTGGAAAAAAAGTCGAATTTAAGGAGATGTCGTAAATGAGCCTTTGAGTGCTGACATCACAACAAAATCTAAACATGAAGTAATGAAATAACTACAGAGGAGGTCCATGCTTGAAGCTCCTCCTTTTTCCAGTCCCGTAGATCTCCCTTCATTTAAATGTAAAGTGACTATTCAGTCATACGTGAACACACTACAACACAGTGTGAACAGCGAGAAATTCTTCTCAACATTTAACCCATTCACCCAGTGAAGCAGCGGGCCGCCAGGAACACAGCGCCAGGGAGCAGTGTGTGGGGATGGTACCTTACTCAAGGGTACCTCAGTGGTGCCATTAGCAGTCTTGGGATTCGAACCCCTGACTTTCTGATCACAGGGCAAACGTCCTAACCACTAGACCACCATTTACCAAATAAGGTCACGTACCTCCATTTCTATCTGATCCTCTGTTCTATTTCTGATCAACAAAGGAGAGTCTGACCTTCTAGCCTAACACAGAAGCAATAAAACCATGTGAGGCATGGTCTGAACCAGTTAATGCTACGGTATTACAGCCATACCACAAAAACACTGGCCAGTGTCCTGATTACAGGTGTAATTATCACATTCTCACATTATCGGTAATGTTCCTTTAGTTCAGGGGTCATCAGTCCTATCTACAAAGGTCTGCCTGATTCCACCCGTGTAATCAGCTGCTCTCAGTCCTCAAACAATTGATTCGTTATATAAGTTGCGCTTCCCTCTGTTCGGAATTATAGCCTGTTGCTCTACCAGCCCTTTGGACTGCTGACCCATGCTTCACTTTCTCAGTTCTGCTGCCTCACTTTCTCTTGTTTTTTTTTTTTTTTTTCAGACGAACAGATTGCAACCTTTCCTCCTGGCTATCTGGAGCGCAATCAAGCAGCGAGGTTTGATCGAGAGTGTTTGATATACTGCTGCGTACCGTAAAAACGCCAGGCCTTTAATCGCTCGACAGAAAGCTCGTAAAAACAACACAAGGCCCACAAAGGCGTTTATGGGGCTTAATGTGTGACCGTGGCCTTGTCGATTTTTACTGCCCCCTGGGCGTCAGGCAGAGAAGCTCGGCGTTTATTGGCCGTCAGGTCTCTGTCATTGTCTCCTCACTCTCAGCCGGAGTGACAGCCGTATCCCATGCGACAGGACAGGATGAGGCTGGGAGAGTGACGGCCCGTCGGCTGCGGGCTCCGTCACGTGACCGCTTCTAGGCCTCCTTCTCCATGACAGCTTATTGACCTCAATCTAAGAAAGCTGTCTGGGGCCAAACACTCAGGGCACACGGATTTGAGTGAAGTGACCAATTTAGGTCCCTGGCGGACCCGCGTGCCTGTGCTCCGCCGCCGGGATCATCGCATGTGAGGGTTCAACTCGACTGCCGCCATATATCATCTGCAACGAGTGCCTCAGGATCTGAGGTAAGTCACGGGAAGCCAAGTCAGAACATGTGGCACCGCTGACAGCTTCCATTATGGCATGGGGATGGGGAGCTGCAGTGGTTTCACAACATTTCACAGCCCCGTCCCAAATGACTTATCCACGATCCGTCCACAAATGTGTTCTCTCCTCGCAGACGCCGATGGGTGGGACAAAGCTTTTTGGGACAAAAATCTTATTGCAAAATATTATTCACATAAAGTGACTTGCTACATTGTAACCTTCAGGTTCCAGTTGAAAGTGCTATGCTACTGAGCTGGACAACGGTCTAATAAACGGAGCATTTATTTCCTTCAGATATTGTTTATATACTGATAGTTTTAAGAATTGCTTTGTCGTCTGTATACCTGATCCAGAGAACCGTACACTAACACTACCACCCCAAATCAGAAAAGTTAAAACAGTGCAGTTTTAGATTGTCACTGTAATCGGGAATTTGGTACGAAAGCAGTATAATCGAAAGGCTGAGTCTTTGAGGAGCAAAGATGGGCAGAGGATCTCCAGTTTATCAACAAATACACGAGACAGTCCTTGAAATATTTAAAAGCAATGTTCCTCAAATAAAACTTTCTCCCTCTACAGTGCATTCTATTGTTAAACTCTTCAAGCAATCTAAAACTGCAATAAAAATGCAAATAAAAAAAAGAGTTCTTAAAAATAATTAGACTTTTATTTCACGACAGACAGTATGAACCCAAGATTTCATGTTTTGTCTGGTCAGCTTCATTTCATTTGTAAATTTACACTACATTGACAAAAGTATTGGGACACACCTGTTTTTCAGGGTTTGGGCCACTTTATTTTTGAGTAAAGGGCAATCTTAATGCTTCAGAATACCAAGACATCAACCCCATCATGCCAAGACATCAACCCCATCCAACGCCTTTGGGATGAACTGGAACGGAGGTTGCGAGTCAGACCTTCTCGTCCAGCATCAGTGTCTGACCTCATAAATGCTTTACAGAATCAACGGACACAAATTCCCACAGAAACTTCCAAGAAGAGTGGAAGCTGTTATTGCTGCAAAGGAGGGAACAAGTCCATATTAAAGTCTACGTATTTGAATGCAATGTCATTCCATGTCGGTGTAGTGGTCAGGCGTCCCAATACTATTGTCCATATAGTGTACTTTCATTCCTGCACTGCAGGCCTGCAACACATTCCAAAAAAAAAGTTGGAGCATTTATCACTGTGTGCTGTTCTTCTCCCACTGCTTAAAAAACATTTTAACATTAAGGATACCAAGCTATGAAATGTTTGAGGTGTCATTTTCGCCCTTTTCTTCCTGCAAACATGTCTTAAGGTGTGCAGCAGTATGAGGTTGCTGCTGTCGCACTTTTTGTTTCAACATTCTGCACACATTCTCCGCTGGCGACAGGTCAGGACTGCAGGCAGCCCAGTCCAGTACCCGCACCTACTTTTCCCGCAGCCAAGCCTTTGTAATGTGTGCAGAAGGTGGTTTTGCATTGTCTTGTTGAAAAATGCACGGACGCCCCTGGAAAAGATGTCATCTTGAAGCCAGCATAAAATCTCAATGTACTTTTCTACATTAATGTGGCCATGACACAATTATAAATCAAATTCTCTAGGCATCCCATGCCATGACCGACCCTGGCTTTTGGACTTGCTGATAACAGTCTGGATGGTCCTTTTCATCACTGGAGCTCACAGTGTCCATTCCTTCCAAAGTAGATCTGGAATACTGATTCGCCAAACCACACTACAGCTTCCCTCAGCATGACGATCCATCCCTGATGCCTCTGAGCCCAGAGAAGTTGACGCCACGTCTGGGCATGGCTAACATAAGGCTTCTTTTTTGCACAGTAAAGCTTTAAGTCCGTTTTGTAGTGCTTGACAAAGGTTGCCCATGTGGTTCTATTGATGAATGATGGTTCTTGATCCAGAGCCTTCTGAAGGATTGGAGATCAGCTTTTAGCTTAGACGCTGTATAGCCATGCACCCTTGCCCTGAAACTCCTCTAGATTGCTTGAATAGGTTAATAATAGAATGCACTGTAGAGGGAGAAAGTTTCATTTGAGGAACATTGCTTTTAAACATTTCAAGGACTGTCTCGTGTATTTGTACAGGGCAGCTGGTAGCCTAGTGGTTAAGGAACTCGCCCTGCAATCAGAAAGTTGTGGGTTCGATTCCCAAGACTGCTAGGCACCTCTGAGGTACCCTGAGCAAGGTACCGTCCCCACACACTGCTCCCCTGTGTTCCTGGCTGCCCCTGCTTCACTTGGTGAATGGGTTAAAAGAGGAAGAATTTCGTGCTGTTCACACTGTGTGCTGTGGTGTGTTCACGTGTGTTTCACTTGTTGATACACTGGAGATCCTCTGCCCATCTTTGCGCCTCAAAGACTCAGCCTTTCGATTATACTGCTTTCGTACCAAATCCTGATAACTGTCACAGTCACACCATTATTTATTTATTTTTTTTTTACCTGCTTTCTAACTCTAAATTGCTGTTCCAGCTTTTTTTGTTGTAGGAATGGATGTATACAAACTAATGAAATGAAGGTGACCAAACATGAAACATGAAATATATTGGATTCATACTAGCTGCAATGAATAAAAGTCGAAGTACATTTAAGAATAACAATGTTATTTTTTTTATTTGCATTTTCCATGCCATCCCAGTTTTCTCTGATTTGGGGTTGTAAACCAATTCAGTAGCACAACATCAATAGAATGTTAATGCTCAACACACTTGGAGGAGAACACTAATTCTGTCACGTCAGCTAACTGGGTCTGCGCTGGCTAGCATCATGCTGGTTAGCTATCCTACCTTCCCTAAGAGAGCAAGGCCAGCCGAGCCCAGTCACGGATGGATGTGTCTCCAGGGATCAAACCGGCAATCTTCAGAGGACAGAGCCAAGCTTTAGATGGGTACACCATTTGAGAACCCTCGGTATAACCCTCAGTATGAACACTGTCCAGTAGTGGCTCACATGGAAACGAAACCTTGGGGCGAACAGCCTGAACCTCAAGGTCAACAGCTTGATGAGCCTACTATTACTGTACTTACTGCACTACACTATACTATACTATTTATATTGTTTACTGAAAAAACTGTTTAAAACATCCCCAAAAGTATAGCAGAGTACATAACAACTGTGGTGGTGTGGTGTCCCATTTCTCATTTGGAGGTTCAGAATAAGAAACATTTTACGAAACTATCCAGAATCCCTTGCACAACAGACTAGGATTATTCCTGGCTTGCTTGTAGCTAATTGGCCAACAAAGAAAAGAAGATATTTACTTGGCTGAAATTGCCTTTTTATGCAAGGCTACTATAGATCAGCGAATTAAAAAAAACCCTAAACAAATAAGCTTATAATAACACAATCAAGAACGCCAGAAACAGTACATGTGTTGCATACTGGCCATCCTATAAAATGCGTTTTATAGGATCCAGCGATCTAACAGAAACGGTTACAGTGTGTTGTCCTTCTCTGGTGACACACAATTAGTCAGTCTGCCCCTAGTACATTCATCATTGGTCAGAAACTGACCAATCACCGTCAACCGGACCCTGACATGCTGCTGATGTGGTTGGGTGTGTGGCTCTGGTACTGAGTGTCATTCAGAACGAAATTGTGCATTCTAGAACGTTCCTTTGATCCTCCTCCAGACAGACGGCAAACAACTAATTAAAATGACATCACAATAACAAATAAATGAGGGAAGAGGCTGATGAGCAGCATCCTTAAATCAGCACCAAACACGCTCTGTCGGTGGTGAGTGGGAGGCCTGTGCCGACGCTCTGGGCAGAACCTGAAGCCTATGGCCCCGAAGGAGCCGTGCGCTGCGCAGTGGCAGGGGGTAATTATGGAGCCCCGGTTAATTTAATTGCACTGATTCGGAGGGACTAGAATTGCAACACAGCATTCTGCATTAGCCACTGTGCAATTATTCAGGCAGCACAGGCCTAATTATCTCTGCCAGCACTCGAATCTTCTCTTGATTGGTAACAACTTGTGTCTTATATACTCATTATTTACCGCATAAGCATGCATTTCTCAGCACAATTAGGGAGGACGGTGGGCTGGGTCTCCCTCTGACCCACTCGGTGTGAAGGTATTTGTTTATTGATGATTTAACTGTATGCAATCACCGTTCATTTTTATCAGAAACAACACCTTTTACTTTCACTCGCCGGCCCCTTTATGATGTCCGCCTACCTTAGTAGTCCGACTAGACAGGTGGACAGAGTCTGGCCAGTGAGATGCTGCACAGTTTATCATATTCAGACAGACATTTATGGAGCACACGGACATGCTAGTAACAAGTCAGTGTGTGTTTGAACTCAGAAGCTGACCACTGATAAATGCTAGAAGAAGGCTAACACAAACTGTGTGTCATCCACTGTACACCAGGAAGAGGTGTTTCTAATAAAGTGGCCAAGGTGTCCATATGAGGAGCCTGGATGTTGTGTTTTGCTTCTAAATATCAGTTTGCTAGTTTGGACCACGCCTTAGTTTGGACCACGCCTTCACTCCGCTCCTCCGTGGAACATCGTCTGGCTCTGCCATCCCTACACACACGGCAAACCCAGTCCAGACTATTCTCTTCTGTGGTTCCCCACTGGTGGAATGAGCTGCTTAAACCAGCCAGAGTAGCAGAATCCCTCTCTAGCTTCAAAAACCTCCTGAAGACTCACCTGTTCAGAGAGCGTCTCCTCTCCTAATGCATCTTCTTGCATCACTCTTACATAAAGATCTAGCACTTAATGCTTTCCTCTGGTTCTCACACTGTCCTGAAACTGAATGTAATGTAATGGTTGTTGTGTGAGAAGAGACTGTATGACTGTAGTGGGGAGAGAACTCTGTTCTGTTTTAAGCTAGAAAAGAGCGAACCCTAACCCTTTTAACAAACAGAGGTAGGACTGAGGACCAGAGGGGACATTTGGGGTGGTCGCAGGACACAGAAGGTATAGAAAAGATTCATATGTGGTGGAGACTCAGACATAGCCCAGGTTTTAGAAGACCATGTTTATTTGCTTCCAGTGCTGGCAACTCCACACCATGCACATTTGTGTGCTGTGTCTCATTTAGCACACCTGATTCAGCTCATTAACAATCTCCTGTTGGGCTTGGTCAGCTGTGTAGACTGGGGAAAACAGAAAAAATCGCATTGCCAGGATTGAAACTGGGAAGCCCTGGCGCAGAAATGTGTGTGATATTTCAAGCCTGGGTGTCCAACTCTGGTCTTGCCGATCTACAACCTACAAGATCTGAATTCCAGTACACTTGGTTCAGATATTCAGATGGACTTGAAGGGCTTCGATAAATGTAATCAGATTTTTTTTTACAATGGTGGTGTTCGAAAAAAAAAATTCGCTTGAAAAACACCCTCAGTGCACCTCTTTACCTGAAATAATTTTTAAAAAATATATGATTTAGGCCAAACCTTTCTCAAAACAAGCATAAAATCTCTCAGATGTCATGCAATTTTCATGATTATTTAGTGTAATAATTTTATGTGAGGTTTTAGAGACTTAAATGATTAAATAATTATTGGGATGTCTGGTTCCTATTTGTTTTTATGTGTGTAACCGTGCAGAATTTTGGAAAAATAGCTGGGATTCCCCTTTAATTACTAGGTATGTTACATACCTAAATATTATGTATATGTCCATATCTAAATGTTTTCGCTAACAATAACAAACAAACAAAAACTGAATAAATAAACAGATCCTCATTGCAGATTTATTCATGCAAGTAGAGCTGAGAACTAGGAGGAGTGTCGCGCATGACATGAAAGTGCTAGACTGTGTGGTTAATTGGTCAGTGACGTTCAAACAAGACAGCTGCATTAAAGATCACAATTGTCAGAACTCATTCTCTATGATTTCAGTGTTTTATTGCATGATCAAATGTACCATTTCAGTACAGGATCTCAGTCTTTTGACTTACTGTGTTTCTGAAGACTTGCAACACTTCAATCAAGCATGAGGTTCCATGATATGATCGTTATGTGACATAAGCTGGAGATGCATTTGTCTCCATAGAGCTGAGTAAACACAGCGGCGGATACAGCCCCCATTCAGACTGCCCTCGGTTTAATCCCAGTCAACAAAAGACTTAAGTACATACAAACACACATGTTTTATGGGTGGAAGTTAAACATCTTTAGACTCATTTCCTTCTACCTACTGGGTCTTTAGAGAGAAGTGTGTCCTGAAGAGGGCATTGCAGCTGTGGTAGAGGCTCAGAGGCAGCATGGATCAGCCGGGGTGGGGGGG
>JBBIGA010000040.1:21736580-21755544 GCA_037576975.1 Alestes dentex | reverse complement strand
TCTCTCCCTCTCTACCTTTCTCTCTCTCTCTCTCTCTCTCTCTTTTTCTACCTTTCTCTCCCTCTCTCTCTCTTTCTACCTCTCTACCTTTCTCCCACTCACTCTCTCTCTCTCTCACTCACTCTCTCTCTCTCACTCTCTCTCTTCCATCCTCTCTCTCACTCTCTTTCTCTCTCTCTCTCTCTCTCCCACTTCCTCTCTTTCTCTCTGTCTCTCTCTCACCCCCCCTTTGTCTCTGTCTCTCAGACTCTCTCAATAACAACAACAACAACAAAAACAACAACAACAACAATAATAGTAATAATAATCCTTTATTTATAAACATAGCAGCTAAAAGTGCTTTACAACCAAACAGAAAGTAAAAAATAAAATAAACACAAAGTGAAAATACTCTGATAAATACATTTAATTTGCATGCATTACCATTCAAAATAGAAGCTGAATTAAAGAGATATGCTTTCTGATGTTTCTCTAAAGTGTATATCGAGCTTGGCTGGTGGTAAAAAGGGGAACTGAGTTCCACAGTTTAGAGATGTAATTACAGGAACAGGGTTCTCCACTCTTCCTGCCGTTTCTTGATGGGTTTGCAGAAGGACAGCATCTACAGATCGAAGAGCTGGAACATAAACAGACAGACATTCAGTGAGATGCATTTAAAAGATCCAGGTACTCACTGCAGCCCTCCTACAAACAGGGGTGACACTAGCTTAGGATCTGTGCTGCTGCTCTTTCTCTCTCTCCTTTTTTTCTATCCATCACACTCCCTCCCTCCAGTTTTTAATCTCTTTCTGAGTCTGTGTCTGTTTCTTTTTCTCTCGTTTTCTCCCAGTCTCTCCTCTGCTTACCCCCTCCCACTCTCTCTCTCTCCCTTTCTCACTCTCACCTGTTCCTCATTCATTAACTCACATTAATGAACAATTAAAGGGCCGCTTCGTGCAAAATGAAAAAAACGGAACCATCTCTACATCTGCTGTAGTCATGCTTAGTTACCTCATAGTTGTGCCACAATAGTCTGAATGACCATCCATAATATTATCTATAATATCCATCCATAATAATACCCCTATATACACCCCCTCACCCTTGATGATGCATCTTGAAGGTGGGAGGAACTACTGAAAAACACTTGAGCCAATATATAGATGTATACATGCATACATACAGAAAAAAAAACAAAACACGCACACACGCACACACACACACATTATATATATATATATATATATATATATATATATATATAATATGTAATGTTTCTGCTAAGAATCCAGACATCAAGTCCGTATATATGAGTCTCAGCATCCGTGGATACCCCTGTGAATTCCCAGTGAATTCCCATCACCTATATGGTGTATTTCTGCAATACATGCTGGGTATTGAAATGAGAAAACACTGCAGAGACCAGAAGATAAAAAAGACGCAAAACAACACAATGAGAGTTCTGTCAGACAGATGATGCTGAGAGATGCAGTGCTGCACTATGGAGTTTTACTTAATGTGACAAACAACATTAAATGCGACTTACTAATGCCACTTGAAGCGTTTTCCGATAATACTATTATTTGATGATATTAAGAAAATTCACAATAATTTCACGTTTTCATCCCACTGTCGGTAAAGGACAGTGATCGGGGCTATTTATCAGTGGCACAGCAGCTTTTACAGTCCTTCACTATGAACAGAGTGTCTATTGTGTGACATGCTGTTGAATGAGAAGAGACTCTTGATTGATTCCACTGTGGAGTCACAGCTTTCAGAGCTGAAACAAAGGAGGAAAAGCCTGGGGGATGGGGACGCAATTAATTACTGGAGAATTCGGCTTCCAAAATCCCTGTTGTTATGTGACCGAGGGGTCAAACTACATATACTAATGACGTGTCCCCCATTGTGAAGCTTTTAAGAGTGAAAGGCATCTGCCATTCTGCTGTGTTCAAAAAAAATAATGGCTCTTCTTTGACCTCTGATTTAATCACACGATAGAGCTCTCATATGGACACTCTGGGTTTCTCCAACTGGCAAAAAATGTGCCAAGCAGTTAATATCCATTTTGGTAATGGGGTCATCTGTCATGCAAGTAATTTCCAGAGAGAGGCCCAAAAGGCAGCGTTGCAAAAGTTCATGTTGGGGGTTCTGCGTCACTTTTTTATTTTGAGTAAAAGAGTTTGACGCAGAAACGTTTCAAACCGTTCACTCCTTCATTGTTTATATACTTGTGATGTCACAAAACCTAAGCCATTTACAAATTTCCACCTATCTGGCCTATAGTAGTTTGTCACCGCCTGTCTCTCAGAGGCGGTGATGCTATAAATAGTGATTGACATTGATGCTATACTGAGTGTTTCACTCTAGACCAGGGATGTAGCACACAGGGTGAGGGGGTTGGGGGGTTTCAACACCCCCACTTTTACTGAAACGCGATTCCATCCCCCCCCCCCACACTTTTGTCAGATTAATTTTTCGTGATTTTATTTATAATTTTGCCTCCCCATCCCAGAACACCCCCACTTTTGGAAAGCTTGATACACCCTTGCTCTAGACTGCTTTCTGAATGAGGCTCAGCCAATCAGGATAGAGGTCATTACTAGAATAGGGGGCAGCTGGGGACCTGGTAGTTAGGGAGTTGCCCCTGCGATCAGAGGGTTGTGGGTTTGAATCCCAGGACTGCCAGTGGCATCACTGAGGTACGCTTGAGCAAGGTATCATCCCCACACACTGCTTCCCGGGCACCGTGTTCCTGGCTTCCCGGGCACCGTGTTCTCTGTGTTAAATGCAGAGAAAGAATTTTGTGCGGTTCACACTGTAAAGCCAAATTCCCTTTACACTGTGTGCTGTGGTGTGTTCACATATTACAAATGGACACTTTACACTTACACTTTACCACACGGCAGTCTTGAACCAAGCAGCCTGTTTAATTCATGGGTATAAAGAAGTGTCTGAAAATGTATAAGAACTAATCAAGTCAGTATACCCAAACAAAGTTAAATTACAGTACAAATGTAGGATATGGCCCCTTTAAGAATTTGTGTCTCACTCATTCGAATAAAGCAGCCTAACAGACATCTTGATATGTCATTATGGATGTGGCCCAGTACAATATGCTTGTCCAGATCAGAGCTGATGAGTTTCTCTTAAATGTGGAGTTGAAAGAGGGAAGAGGGTGGAGGATGGCAGGCTGCTGCCATGATAAGCTACAACCTGGCCAGATGTTTCCATGGACTTCAAAGTGGCAGAGCTGCTCTGAAGTAAGCTGCTTGGGGACCCTGGTTTGAAACGGGGCCAGTGCTCTCTCAGCGGCATGCGACTCTCAGAGAGTGACCATGTGTCGGGCTGAGAAGCCAAGATACACTGGATTTCTGAAGATCCAAGCCCCCCAAAAGAAATGTAGGGCAATACTATTTCAAATTTGAGCTTTGTGACTGGTCTGCTTATGATTTCGTACCAGTTACTGTCAGCTCATTCGTAACGCTGAAAACTGCAACACAACCTACATCACATGTGAGGTACAAACATAAACTGCATACATCACAATTTCTGAATTCTTTCCTAATCAGAACAATTTTGTATCATGGTAAAAAAAAAAGCATAATAGCATAATCTTTAAAAGAACACATATTCTATCGGAAAGTAGATTTTCCGATGCCGAAATACACCTCCAAACTCTTCTTTTTGAGAGAAACCCATGCAGCCCACCAATTGGTCGAGAGCCACCTCAATTCCAATGTCGTTATTCGTCTTCTCCGCCTCTTTCCCTTAAGGTCCGCCCCTCCTGCACTGGGATTGACTGGTAACACACGTTCACAAAAGATCAGCCAATAGACGAGCGACTATTGATGTCAAAGTAGCCAATCGTAGCGCAGGAAAGGCTGGGCTTTGATGAAAACGGGTGGGAAAACAACCGTACACAAACAACGCCTAATGTGGGGCTTTGCTCTCCAGCGCCCCTGCAGGAGGAGAGGGGGAGAACAGCAGGCGATGCTGTGAGGAGAGAGGGAGAGAGAAGAGAGAGGGAGAGAGAGAGAGAGCCCCACCGACCCTTGAGCGACCGTGGTGAGGAGTCAGCGACTGGAGGAGCAGGAGCTGGGCGGGGGAAACTGCAGAAATACTAAAAAATAAAAGAAAAAAAACATTTACAAGAAATTTAACCTTCAAAGATAAAGGCGAGAGAGAAAGAACGAATACAATGTCCTCGTCTGGGAAAGACAACAGCGCCCAGCACGCCAATTACGTGGGACCGTACCGCCTGGAAAAGACGCTCGGCAAGGGACAGACAGGTCCGTCCTTTATTTGATTTCGCTTGTGTGCGTGTGCGTGTGTGTGTTTGTGCAGCCAGGACACCTTCAGCATGATCTTACAGTGAAACTGATGCTTATCAGAGCTGGACACAGCTTATGCCGGCTAGGCTGGCTTTGCATGCAGTGCAATTGTGTTGCATTGGGCAGGTCAGTTTTGCAGTTGGGGCACATTTGGAGAAATGGTCCCTGTCTACTTTTTTGGAGGGGTTGCTCCATAAGGAGCAGCTCTGGCGGAGCGGAAAGCTCCATTTGTCGCCGCTCTCTCTTTGGAAAATGAAGTTGGTCTCCCTGCAAGCTGTCAGTGTGGTTCAGCCTAAGACTGTTAATCCTGATTTGCCCGGACAGGAGCTGTGTGTGTGTGTGTGTGTGTGTGTGTAGTCTCCAGTCCTGGGCTCCTTGAACTCCATAGTGCCAAAACCTTAAATGTGGAGCTGTGATATAACATAACTGTGGGCTGAAGGTGTGCTGTAGCAGCTCCTTGGCTGCTGGAGTGATGTGGTGTAGGCTGCACTGAAGGGGACCCTTTTCAGCACGCAGAACAGTTCCCCCTGCTGGCTGTCAAGTCGGAATGGTGCTGAACTTCTCAGCTTTCAGAAGCATTTCAGCGTTTTTGGGGGGTTGCTGTATGAGTGTCTGGGCTTGTGTTGTACCTTTGAGGTGCTTCATGTTGTCTGTGAGCTCAAATATATGGGCACATGCTAAATGGTCAGGGGGGATGGTGGCCTAGTGGTTAGGGAGTTGCCCCGGCGATCTGAAGGTTGTGGGTTTGAATCCCAGGACTGCCAGTGGCACCACTGAGGTACCCTTGAGCAAGGGACTGTCCCCTCACACTGCTCTTTAGGCACCCCCTGTTGGTGGCTGCCCCCTGCTTCACTTGGTGAATGGGTTAAATGCAGAGAAAGAGTTTCACACTGTTCACACTGCGTGGTGTGTTCACGAGTGACTGTAAGGGGCCACTTTACTTTAAAAGCAAAATCCAAGTGTGCGTCTCCGCACATCCAGATATATTCAGTGGTCTGACCCGTTGACCCTTAGTTAATTGGCCTGCCTCAGATGGATTTGTAATTGTGGGGTCAGACGTGGCTCCTGTAACGAAATGACGGTGGACATAAACCCGGGACAGCCTCTGGTTATGGGTCGCACAGGCAGCCGGTGCAGATTTGCACTGTCGTAGACTGGAGAGTCTGAGAGCATGAATCATGACTAAGGCTGAATCTCAAATGGCTTCTTATTCCCTGTGTAGTGTGCTATATAGGTTATGAAGTAATGGCTTCCATATCCAAACAGTGCCAGCAGGAAGCCGTATGGAATAGAGGCTAATGATATTTTGGGGGGGGTTAGCCTATATCCTATAATAAAAGACTATTTATGGTTATATCCCAGAGTCAAAGATCTTCGCGGTAATCCTGATGATTCTTTTGCCCTATTTGCTGGATTCTGGATACATGATGAGAATGTGTTGTCATTATTGATCCGGTTGCTGTAATTCATTTGGTGCTCAGTGTGTTGTGAAGCCTGGAGCAGGCCTGTGGCCTTCTTGCGAGTGCTGTTGATTGAGTGCGGTCAAAGTTGAGTGGTCTAGCTTGGCCTGTGTGGTTGAATTCAGCAAGGATTTGGGCTGCGGACATGCTGCTTCAGACCAGTCTCCGTGCCTAATCCTCAAATCAGAGTCAAGTTGTTGCTGTGAGGCCACCAGAAACTACTACACTAAGTCGATTTTAGCTGAAATTGATGTGAACGTTTGGACTTTATCCTCATATCTTTAGCCACATCTTCATATGCACACCACAAAAGCCCCGCGTTGAATTCTCTTTGACTTTGAAAGCACTTGCAGAGTGTATTAAATCTGCATGCTACTCATAACGACGCGTGAGACAAAAGACTAAAGGGTAATTTCACCTAATTAAATCACTGAGATGTAAACACAGTCATTTTTTGTTTTGACGTGAAAGGGCGCAAAAACCTTACTGACTTAGATTTCCTTCTGATGGGGGTGAATGGAACCGGGGGTCGATGTCTACAACACTAATATATCGGTTTTCTTGACTAGACAAGATGGCCAGTAAACTCATGGCTTTCTTATGTAATGCTGGTGATGGTAAAGTAGCGGATTGAAAAAATACATTTTTCTTTGGGAACTGTTACCGCACAACACCCTGCACGTACCCTTCCTCGTGTGTGGATTTAAAAAATACGTTTTAAGCCAAAATCTTATCAGAGCAATGGCAATTCAGTGTCACAGACATCAGGTGACGTATTTGTAACCGTTTCATCCAGTAACACCACCGCCTTGAATAATTCTGACTCTGTTTCTCCAGAGCAACAAGTTATTTATGCCTTTATTACCACCTCAGCAATTTCGTTATTTGGAAATTTGGAAAAACAGGTGGCGTTTCCCCCTTAAACTGTGTCCGACGACAGCGGACCCCATAAGACAATACAGTTCAAACACTGTCCCCACGTCTCTGAACGAATTTTTCGACGGTTATATGGAAAATACTGATTTTAAACCTTTTATTTGATGCTGCTTGTGGTCTCTAAGCTTTTGGTTCTAGCTTGTAGCCTCCGGTGTGCATCGCCAACGTGGGTAAAAAAAAAATGATTAACCATCCATTTGCTTTAAAAAACCTTGATAACTCAATCACTTCTTGACATTATAATTGTGATCCATGTTATATGTATGAGACGTTCTATTACACTTTATGTATGTTAACCGCTCAACAAAGGACGGACCCCATGTGGATACAGTAGTTTGGCGCTGATTGAAACGCCGTCCCCTCGTCTCTAAATGAATCTCCCTGTAGCTCGTAGCTGGAGGCTGGGCCTGCCTCTGACTGGGGAGGATTTCAGTGCGTTCTGCTGCCGTTGGCATAGCTGCTGAGAGAATGCTGCACAATAAATGGAGCTCGTCTCTGCCGCCGCCGCAGAGGATCGCCCATATGTCAAGAGAGAGGCTCGTACAGAGAAAGCTGGTGGTGGGGGAGGGGAGGAGATGGAGTGTGGGGGGGGGGGGGTTTGAGGGAGAGTTCTCAGTGCTAAAGCGGGACCCCCGTGGGAAGCCTAAAAAGGGACGCTCCTGTTTAATTTACCCCCCTCCCCCCGAATCAAATTGAATGCGCTACCCCGTGTTTTCTCCTCTTTATTTCATTGTGCCCAACACTGTATTTTACCACCACATGTGCTGCATTCGCCGCCACAAGCCGCAGAAGGGACACGGTGGTGAAGATTAGTGGAGCTCACGCTGCGAGACAGATTGGGCCCATCTACATGACCTGTTCAAACAGGCAGGCAGTGGTTTGGACAAACGTCAGATTTACTCAATTTTCCCCTTTACCTCAAATCCTCACGTCGATCAGACGAGGCTCGTTTGGCGTTCGAGGTTTGATTCCTCCGTTTTTGGAACTACAAAGCTCATGTAGCTAATGTAGCACTCGGGAGTGAGTAAACTGCCTAAATCATCAGGCGCTTAGTGTTCAGATCTCAGGAAGACTTGCTTATACATTGCACATTGTTAGCTATTGAAAAACAGACAAGGACCGCTTTAATTTAACACTATTTCCCAACATTTCCCACAGTGACACCATATAGTCACTAGAAGTCAGTAGTCACCCAAATCTTTTCTGTAAATACATCCCCAAAACTTCTCAGACCTTTTGGCACTCCTCCTCTAAGGCGGAGTAGACTTGTGGGTGTGGTTTAGGACACAGTATGACTGTGAGCTATAGAAATGACTTCACTCAGCCACAAGCAGAGAGAGCACCAGGGCTGGAGAGTTCTGATCTCAGATCTGATATTTCTGTATTTGTGATATTCTTTGTCACAGAAGCTGATTCTAGATCAGCACTCCTATTGCTGAGGCGGTTTATAGCTCGCAATAAGTCAAGCTGGGTCCTAAACCACATCCACCAGTCTTAATGAAGAGCTGTTTGTGGTTTGGGGCTGAAAGAAGTTTAGAGGATGCATTTGCAGAGAAGATTTAGGCGACTATTGACTTCTGTTGTTAGTAACGTTAGCCTTGTTTCTACAGGGTCGTACTAAAGAAGATCACCTACATCTATGACGAGTGTGAAAACTGTGCAAACTTGATATTTTGCCGAACTGTTCCTTTACAGTTGGGGTAAGAGGGAAATTCTGTACTCTTTGAGAAAAAAAAAACAAATAAAACTGCGCTACCATTATTTTTTGTGTTAATATATTTGTATTGCTTTAAGACAATTACACTTAAAACAAAACACTACAATGCTTGACATGAAAGAAGTAAAACATAGAAATACATGAACAGTTGTGAAAAGAATAAGAAAAAGAACAATTAAATGATAATAAATAAATAAATAGATAAATAAATAAATAAATAAATAAATAAGTGGGGGGGCACGACAAAAACACAACGCGAGTCATTGACAATCTGTCTTACGCATGACTTGGACACGAGGCTTATACAGAAGGAATCATAATATTGAGCCTTTGAAGAAAGTTATAGCAGCTGACAAGTTATTGATTGCTCTTGGAATAGCCTTGTGGAATTTTGCTGTGGCACGTTCGAGAATCAAAGTGTCCAAAGTGTAGGAATGCCACACAGTTGCCAGTGCAATATCAGGCTCAAACCAACCCTTCAGTATACAGTAGCTTTTTTCTTGAGGCGGTCAAAGCCATCAATAAAATCCTCCTCCGTTGTGAGTTAAAGAGTAAGTCAGAGTCATCTGCTAATAAAAGTAATCTCTGACATAAAGGCACATTAACCATTAAACATTTTGAAAGAATTTTAACCACGTTTCCAGAAAACAACAATGGATGGGCATTCCCAAAACATATGTAAACAGTCCCCGGTGGAGCCTGTGCTGCATTAGTTCCAAAATTTGTTTCATCAAATATGCTCTGCATGGAGTTATGTAGACCCTGTGGGCAAACTTGTACTGTATTAACTGGTGAGCCAGACATTCTGAAGAAGAGAAAATATTATTCCAGATGGTTTCCCAATCAATTTCCATACCACGTGCATCAAATTCCCTACACCAAACTGAAACCGGACCTATGGGAGGAGATTTAAGTTTGGTAAATAAATCATACCAATAAGACACCAAACCTGTGGTCGATTTAAATTTCTGTAAGCGTTCAAGAAGGCGATGGTTATCCAAATGTCTATCGCGTGGAACCCCATATACCATAAGTGCAGAGCGTAGCTGAAGATAAAAAAGAAAAGATGTGCCAGGGAGAGAGAAAGAGTTACGAAGGTCCTGAAAAGAACGTAAACCAACAGAGTCAAAACATACCATTCAGAGTATGAACATTTTTATCTGATCAAGATGGAAAAACAAAAGGTTTCAAACAAAAGAGATGGTTATTGAGAGGATTTATGACATTTCTGGTTGTACCCTAGGAATTTACAGGACTGTTTCCATACTTCAAGAGATGAGTCGTAGTAACGAACGTCTCTGAGTGATCCCTGCAAGTGGTAGCTCCTGTAGTCTGAGTGGGATGGACTAATTCTTGTTCAATGGATCGCCAGGACATTTTAGAAGAAGGATCGAACCATGTTTTGAAGGGTCTCAAACTGGAAAGCCCAAAAATAATACTGAAAATTAGGAACAGCTAAACCACCGGACAGTTTTGAACGTTGCAGTGTCTTCAATCGAATTTTGGATCTTTTGTTATTCCATGTGAAGCGTGTGCATAACCTTTCAATATCCCTGAAAAACTGTGCTGGAGGAGTCCGTGGTATAGTAGAAAACCAAAAATCAACTCTAGGAAGACTGTTCGCTTTTTTAACACAGAGACCCTACCGCTAACAGAGATTTGGAGGGAGGACCATCTATTCAAATCGTTTTTAATTTTCTGTACCATCACATTAAAATAGCGCTTACGAACGAGACTGAGAGTAGGATGAATACTTATACCTAGACAGGTGAAGCCCGAGGCTTGAATCTGAATAGGTATGGGTGCTGAAAGATTGAGTTTGGGAGGAGATGAATCAAGAGGCATTAATATAGATTTTGCTCCAGTTAATTTTAGACCCTGAAAAAGAAGGTGCATGACCATTATGAAAGCACACTGTATCCTTGCGCTTTGGTTCCTCCTGGTTTTCTTGCTCATCCTTCTTCTCTCTGTCTCTCTTCTGCTCCACTCACTCAGCTAAGGCGTCCCATGGGAGGCTCTTTAATGAAGCAGGGAAGTACCTGAGCCACGCAGCCTGCCAGGCCCGCAGACAGAGCGAGGCCGAGCGCTGCGTCAGAGGCAGGAGCTTGTAGGCCAGGCCTCATGCAGCGCGGTGCTAAAGCCACAGGCTTCCACAGCACTCGCGGGCAAGACAGAGGAGATAATCCAGCCATGTACATTCCACTCCAGGCCAGTGTGTGGCTGTGGGGAGGCGCTGATGCAAAGCGCCAGCAAAAAAAGCCACCGGCAGAGGCCCATACAGAGGCTCATTTCGCTGCAGCGCATGGTCTCAATAAGGAGAACCTCCACACGTGGCTTGGTCCAAACATCCTGCCTCCCAAGCCTTATCTGTTAGGTTTAGCAGGAGATAACCACAACTCTTCTGAACGTTTGCACCCTGAAGGCATCAAGGTCCAGCCCTGCGTATATACGCTGAATATATATGTGTGTGTGTGTGTGTGTGTGTGTGTGTGTGCACGTGTGTATGTATACACAGCTCGGAAAAATATAAGAGACCACAGCAATTTATTTTTAAATCGGCATCTCAATGATTTTGACAACCATTTCATGCCACTGTCTTATATTCCATGCCGGAGCTGTTTATGGACTGATGGATTGAAACACACCTCTTAATAATAATGATGTGTCAGAAATGTAAATAATATTCAGTGACTCCAGGCTTTTGTGTATCTGCATCTTTGAAGGGTTAAACTTTAACTTCCTTTTTCTGTGGCTCAGTTGTGTTCTTATGTTATGTGATTGTGATTTTACAACTGTGTTAGGACAGGTAAGTGTGTGAGGCTAAGGTGTGTTTCGACTAATACCGGAATTCTAGTTACATCACTGTCATGGGAGCCGATCTGCGTCGTAACTCGAGGACCCCCTGTTTTGACATTTCTGACTCATGGATCACCAAAGCAAGTGGAGAAATTCTTTCAGAAGTGCGAATTCTAAAAATAACGCACTGAGGAACGTGTCGTTTGTGGGTGGAGATTGCTCTGAGGGGAAAACTCATTCAAACTGGAACGTTCGTGGGCAAAAAAAATTGCTGGCAGTTTCTGCACTCTTTCATAAAAAAGCAATAAAATGGATGTGTGAGTGAGAGACCAGCCACCATCCCTCTTTATGTACAGCTCTGTATGTGAGTAAACCCACACGACCAGCCCCGCCCTCATCATCTCCCATTGGCTGACACGTGGTACTCTCTGTCAGAAGTCCCGCTGAGTTATTAACACGGTGGACTCTTGTTCTGCAAAAAGAAAAAGATTCTTCACATTCTTCTATGCTTTTGTTTGTTTGTTTGGGGTTTTTTTTTTGTCGCAAACGCGGGCCCCAACCCATCCACGCGGAATTTCAATCAAATGTCAGTGTAAATCTTTACATAACCATGTAAATAATCATGGCATTGTGTGCTTAGACTTAAATATGTTGCAGATTACATCATTGCATAACTTAGTATATGATTAAATGTTTTGGAATAGCATCACAAAACGAAAGAAACGACAGTAAGTAAGTAGCAATAACAGTAAGGGTTCAGTGGAGTAGAAATGTATTTTTAAATAATGTGTTTTTTTTTGTTTTTTTTTCTCTAATATTGCTCTTTTGGAAATCTGCGAAGTCGCTGTGTGCTTTCTGAAAGACCACAAAGAAGGCTCTGTCTCCGAGCCTGAAAAGCCTGTGTGAAGTGTCAGCAGCCGACTGTCTTGCTGGGATGACTTTCTGAACAATTTGTCTGTGTATTTCTATCTGAGGGGGTTGAAGTCTTTTTTTTTTTTTTTTCCTCCCCTCCCAGACACATCCCAGTATTCAATTGGCTCTCATTTGTAGAGTGCTGGGTAACAGTGGCTGGTTGTCATGGTTGCACCCCCCCTTCCCACAAGGCTCCTCTCACAATGGCCATGCTTTCCATCTTGGAGATCACAGGCAGACAGCAACAGACCGTCTTTGAAACCCCCTTCACCCACCCTCATTTAGTCGAGCAGCCTCCATTCGGCCCCCGCATTAACACGGCATACAGCTGAATTCATAAAGAACGAGGAACCCTCACTTGCGCTGCGCGGGACCGCGAGAAGGACCGCCGGTGTGGAATGTCGTCTCTGGCTTAATTGTTTGAGATGCGAAAATGAGAAATGGTCTCAAAATGTGACGTGTCTGCTTGCTTTGTCCTGCAGGGCTGATCAAATCAGAGACAATATGCGTGATTTGTTTCAGGTCTTTTAACAAAGCTGCAGGGAGGGAAAAGAAAGAGAGCGTCCCCTCATTATTGCCGCAGCCCAGAGGCTGAATCAGAGTCAGAGATGAAGAGATAATGTCTCCAGGGCCGAACAGGTGGGCTAGCCACCTGACACGTCAGCGGTGTAATTACCTCCATTGTAAAAAAGCACATTTAGGCCAGATTTTAGATTGGTTTGTGCTTGAAGTTTTTTTTTCAGTTTTTGTACTGAAGCAATGAGGCTAATGTAACGAACAAATATTATTGTATTATCACACGATTACCTCATGCCGTGTTCTCGAATAGACTTGCTTATGTGGTTTGTAACACTGTAGGACCTACTGATTACTATGAAAATGGAGTGTTTTGACATTTGGCATTCACCAAATCAACCATTGTGTATTTGTCCGGCGTGTTGGTGTTTGTATTGTCTGTTTTTTAGCCTGCTGTTCGAGTCCTTCTCCCCCATCCCCCCCCCGCCCCCTTTCACCGCGGAGCTCCTCTCTGGGACCGGCTGCTGTCTCTGTGGAGGTTTTTTATCAGAGAAACGCAGCAGAGCCCCACAACTCCTCCATTCTGTCCTCCACGCTGTTGTTCTCTCTATCTCCATCTCTCCATCCCGGTCCCCACGCCACCCCCTATTGCTTCCCTGGACTTCCTTTCCATAAACTGCCCCCAAGAGGGTACATCACTGAGGTTAAGCGTAAAGAGCCCGTCAGGACAGTTGGGTATTGATTTTTTTTTTTTTTGGCCGGCCCTGTGCAAATATTGTCTTTAATCCTTAGCATACAGCTACAGTCACAGCTATTTTTTTTTTATTAATTTTTTTTTTTTTTTTTTTACAAAAAGTGTTGTAAGTATTTGTCACTTCTGCCGAATATTCATACGGACAAGTTTCCACGCCACAAAATCAGAGGCGAAGTCTTGGACCTGTACAAGTAAATGTGAGTGTAAAGCACCACCCTGTAAAATGGAATGAGTAAGTATCTAGCAGAACAATGGTACTAAATTTCCACTCAAGATCTCCAGTACTGTAGAAGGACCACACGCTTTACCCCTTCAACAGAGGCAGCCAATCCAAATGAACAAAAAATGATACAGTTGTCTGTCAAAGTCTGGCGAAGTCTCGCTAGTATTAACGTGGAAAATGGTAAAGTATGCGTGTTTTTACACACAGCCCTGTGCGATAGCGGCCAAAAATAGCTTATTAATCATGTTGCGTTATATTTAGAGCTTTACACAAAGCCCCCTCAAAGCTAAATAGCATGCTTCTAATCAAACCAGAGCACAGGCGTTGGTCAATAACTCAACAGATGGGCTTATTTGGGGTTTAATTAGTAGACGTACTTGGCCTGGGGAAAGTGCTGCGGTGCCTGTGTGTTTGATCCGAGGGCAGCGGGCCATAGCAGGGGTGAAAGTGCGGAGTAAGGGCTGAGGGACGAAACATTGACGCTGCAGAAAGAAAGTAAGACAGATGAACACACACACACACGCGCGTGCGCTCTCTCTCTCACACACGCATGCACACACTCTCACACTCACACGCACTCATCGTCCCTTTGTTTGTCTGTCTGTCTTGCTCCATTCAAGTGCAGGTCGCGCAGATTTCTGACAGGCCGCAGCACAATGGCCTAGAGCGTCCCGAGAAGTGATATTTATTTATTTAGCCATTCATCTGGTGGCTGCTGGTACTGTATGAATGGAGTGACGTGCCGTGTCATTTTGCATGCATGATTGATTGGTTAAAGAACCAGAGGGGGTATATCCTGTCCAGATGGCCAGGCTGGGGCGGGCTGGGTTGGATCACGATGGCTGGTCATTAGTCAGGTGGTCACCGATGTCTGCTTGCTCAGGCCCTATTCACAGATGAGACAAGGGTCAGGCTGCTTTTACCGAAAGGTTATGAGATGAAAATGAAGGGACGCAATGAAGAGAAAATAAAGGAGGGGGCCGCTGAGAGAAAAACAACAGTTGTGAGTTATTAGAGGGTTAGTTAGCAACTAGATACATAGATTATACACATTTGTATATTAATACATAGATATAAACACACACACACACACACACACACACACACACACACACATATATATATATAGGAATGCACCGAAAATGAGAAAACACATGGCCGAAAACCGAAACCGAAAACCGAACAAAATTATTATTATTAAATTATTAAAAGAATAAATCTGTTACAAAACTATGAAAATATTTATTAAGCATTCAAACAATGCACAATATAAAATAAAAATTGAACTAAAATATTTTACTTGGCCCCACTCATGAATAGCCTAAAAGCAAGATGGCTGAAATATTATACAATCAAATGTCTTCTCTCATAAAGCTAGTGAATTCAAGTGCATGAACAAAGTGCTTTAAAAACTGGTGAAAGATGTAGGCCTATAACAAAATAGTGTATTAAAACAAAGACTGACATAGCCCATATATTAACTGTAATCACTGGAAAACTTTCTTGCCTTTTCAAAAACACAGACGGAAAGTGACCATTCTGTCATACGTGAACACTCCACAGCACACAGTGTGAACAACACGAAATTCTTCATCTGCATTTAACCCATTCACCAAGTGAAGCAGGGGGCAGCCAGGAACACAGGGCCAGGGGAGCAGTGTGTGGGGATGGTACCTTGCTGAAGGGTACCTCAGAGGTGCCTAGCGGTCTTGGGAATCGAACCCATGACTTCCTGATCACAGGGCGAACGCCCTAACCACTAGGTGTGCTCGAATGTTCTTGCCTCTTCTGTGCTTCAAACTCTGCATGGCGATCGGGATGTTTTGATTTTATATGATAAATTAATCTCGACGTTGAGAAAGTTTTTGTGGATGCACCCCCTTTACAAACGGCTTTTGTGCCCCCTTTGCGCGCTTTACAAACGGCTTTCCGCATGTCTTTATATATATATATATATATATTACATTCACATTTACGGCATTTAGCTGACGCTCTTATCCAGAGCGACGTATATAACTCCTGAGAGCTAGATATATAACCTTCGAAAAGCCTCAATTTAATAGAATAGCTTTAAGTTTGTAACATGGGGGTCATTCATGTTCTTCATCTTGAGAACGTGGTGTATTGTTGCCATGTGGCTGGTTTGGCCAACAACAGAGGATCTGCTGTACACATCATCTCTCACCCTCAGTCAAAGGCAAGTTGGGGGTTTCTATGGCAACCACCCACTTTTATACATATGTGGAAGGCCGTGGCGGCGCCGTTCCTCAGCCTAGCCTGGAGGGTCGGTGCTATTGATCGGGCTGTAGCCTCTCCACCCGAGCTATTAGAATGTGAATGAGGATCTCCCCCATTTCTTGATGTCGGCTGAAGGGTGTCTCTCCAAGGCCAAATTACAGATGCAGCTCTTATTGTTGTCTGATATTTGGAGCAAGGTGGTAATTTTATGCAGGCTCTATATGATTCAGTAGGTGTTTATTGTCATTTCAGCCATATGCACAGTACACAGTGAAATGAAACAAAGTTCCTCCAGAACAAACACGGAAACAACAAAAGACGAGACAAGTGCAGGCAGGACATGGTTGGATTCCATGCCTCAACTTTCCTTCTTCCATGGTGGAAAGCTGTGATTTGAAGGCCTTTTGGTTAGAGCACATTTTGAAAGGAGACCCCTCAACCTGTAGCCAAGAAGCCAGCGTGGAGCCCCCAGTCGCATGCAGCCATACTCTTCGAAACGTTTCGACCGCTAGTGTTGGGAACGAGGGCGAACAATGAGCTTGTGATTGACACAGTTATTCTAGGCAAGCCTGTCAAGCGGAGCTAGCGCATTGACAGCTCAGTCAAGCCAATTTATCAATGAAAGAATTTTACGTGGCGTTGTGTGGGCTTTCTGTTGGGCCAGTTTTTCCCACTAAAAGAAGTAAACGGTTCTATTAAGATCATTTCACCAGCGCTGTGATTAACAGTGCGGGAGAGTTATTTAAAGAAGAATCTTTTGATATCGGGGAGGGGAAAAATAGAACAAAGCCTGTTTGTTGTGGTTCCAAAAAAGACTCACACGTACACACACACAAATACACACACACACACACACACACATACACACACACACACATGCACTGAACTGTGCACAGTTTGATTCGGTTTTCCTTCAGTTCCATTTTCTTTTTATATTCGCCGCGAGCCCTCGGTGAACAAAAGCAGGGCTGTTATTTTTGAGTTTCCTCGCTCGTTTGCTGTGGTCCTCGCTCATTAATTTTCTGCCCCCCCCATCAACCAGTGCTAATACGGCTTATAATGAAAAATTCAGCCATTTGAGGCAATGAGAACTTTTAAGGCTTGTTGCTTCTGTTCTCCAGAGGGATCAATCAGATGTGTCTGCCCTTTAAAACTCCATCAGGTAGCGCGGCCCGAGCTGTTGGCCCATCCATCTAGCGTGTTATTATGCAGTGATGACATTAGCGACAAGCAAAGTGGTCTAGGACCATCAGCGCTGGGCCCGGTTTTTCCGCCGCAAATTAAAGTGCAGCTCTGCTACAGGCCAGGCCCAAATTATAGCCCTGAAGCAGAGCATCTTTGGGGCCTTCGTGTGTTGTATGTAGCGCACATGAGGGCCTACCCAAAGAGAAAGCAGAGCAATTATAGCCTAATTGTCGAGAAGCTTCTCATCAGGTTCTCAACAGGTTAAAGGAGTCAACTGGAAGCTTTGTTCTCCCTCGAGCGAGTCACGCTACAGACTCAGCTGTGTTAACCAGCGTTGAGTCACCCAGTTCTGGAGACGTGCTGCATCTGGAAGATCTCCAAGAAATGAGCAGCTGTTACTTGAGCTACAAATACTTTTTTTTTTTCCCCTTAAGGCATTTAGACCTGCTTTGTCCGGTGCAGGCTTGCTGAATTATCTGCAAAATCAACTCTTAGCATTTTATCGTTCCTCCTTTCTAATGAAGGCCATAAACACACTTTGCATTTGGGTCAATTACATTTATAATGGACTACCGAGAGATTTAATTGACTCGCATGGGCCGCGGAGGAAGGGTTTGATAATTACGATTTCCGCATAATGTTCCTGCTGCAGTATTGACTTTGTCTTTTCCTGGATATATTCCTTATCGTTAATCACATCAGGTGACCATCTCATTTCCATGCGACCCACGCGCTTAAAGGTCCAACTTAAAGAGGTTTGAATAACCAGCTCGCGGCGCTGCACACTATAATAATGCTACGTATGGAAATCGTGCCAGATCTTGCAGTAAATTAATAAGGCCTCAATGAATCAATGATTCATTTGCTTCTCCATGCTAATCCACAGGAACACTCATCTGGATCTGTGACTGGTCAGTGTGGTCACAGTAAGCGATTCTTAACCTGTTCGTGCAGAAAAGGGAACCCGTCAAACTCCGCCTGTTGGTTATTTGTTGTATTCGAAATAACTTCAGATCTACAGTCATGGAAACATCATTCAAACTCATTATGAAGTGAAGATGCTTTAATTTGGTGTTTTGTTGTTCTTTTTGTTTTGGGGGCAGTTACTGTTTTTTTTTTTTTAATGAAAATGGGCAGTTCCTTCCAAAAGTAGTGCTTTCGTTCTGGAGACTGTTGCAATATCAGGTTTGGCTCCTCTGATCAGTATTCGCTAGACGAACCTTGATGCTCCTTTTGTTCCAGTCAGTCTGTACAGCTTTTCTCTGCCCATCTTATCTCATGAATTGTTGGTTTCTGTTGGACTCCAGGTGCTTTGGGCCCTTTGTTGGTTTCTGTTGGACGCAGCGCATTGGAAATTTAATGTTGGCCTGCTATCACACCCTTCTTCATTTGGCTTCATTGAGTTCAGGTCAAATCGATGCTTACACACACACACAAAAAATTAGGTGTTTTAATTTAACAACATCTGGAACCAGGCTGCCTTAAGATTTGAATGCACTACAGAATTTTGTTAACGTATTTTTAAAAGTTCAGCTAACCCAGTATTTTAACTGTTTGTAAAATACAGTAAACCCCCACTTTTCGCAGGGTTTACGTTCTAGGAGAACCCACATGTAGTGTAAAAACGCACTGTTGTGATGTGGTAAAGAAAATGCTTAAAAATGCTTATTTTTATACTGTAAACCCTAAATATGCCCCCAAATATGATCCCAAAACACTTTAATTTCATTTTAAACTCAGCTTAACCCTCTGGCCCTCCTCTTCTTTACTATACATTCAGCGTCCTCGTGGCCACTTTTGGCCAATTGAAACCCATGAAAACGACATTTTTTAATTGCTTGTTATTTACACTGTTAAATCATACAATTTAGGTTAAAATGCTTTCATTCTAAACTCAACACTTGAGAAATGTAG
>JBBIGA010000040.1:21691690-21704190 GCA_037576975.1 Alestes dentex | reverse complement strand
CCATTTTCTTTGTTTTCTTTGATCATTTACAGGAAAATATCAAAAATACATTTTTGTAATGGAATTTATGAGCCTCCAAATGTTTGGATGTGATCCAGTGAGCTGCTTCACATCCTCAGAGACTGTCCTAATCAAGAAGAACCCTTTGAATACAGCTGGGAAATGCAGGCGACCTTCTGACCGTTTTTGAGGAAGCTATTAGAGGATCCACAGCCATCCATTACTCATGATCCTCACCTAAAGACATTTCGAGAGAGGGGCTGGTGGTTGAAACCAGCTACTACACGTTGTTTCAAAAGGCCAATATAATGTGGCTCACTAACATGCTATCATTCATATCAACCACGTTTTCTCCGAAAAGCCTTAGTAGATTGATCCATTTTGCATTGCGTAATACAAACGAATGGTCTTCCGAGGACCGAGGATCCACCTTTCCTGGCCGCAGTCCCGTTTTTGGAATGCGGCTCAGGTTCACAAGTTGCTGAAAAAAATGATGAAACTCGGCTTTAAGAGAAAAACTGACCGTAAATCTGTAGGCTGTCAGTAAACGACGACAAACAGGAGCTCCATGAACAGCAAGGACTATGAATCACACAAGCATTACAGTGTGTTGTACACGGAGGGTGTGAGTAAAGTGTTTTCACACATTCCATTTGGACTCAAGCACGCGGCTTTAGCCTCAGTGGCTGTATAATTATGAAGACTTTTATGCTGACGCTGAGTGCATTAATCAAAAATAGATAAGCGTGGGACTGCAGGGCTTGGCATGGCTGCAGCATGGCTGCCTATTGTCTGCATCAGCTCTTCTGCTGAGGCCAGTAAATTGGACTGGGTTAGGACTCCAGCAGTAGGCAGTGGGAGACTATAGAGGGACTTAATCAATACACATGCCACCGAGTTCATGGTGTGCTTCTGGGTGACCTTTCTGTAGGACACTGAGAACAATTACACGTGTGCGAGAGAAATGAGAAAGAATACATTCATGAGCTTTAGGAGTGAAAAATGCGCCTGGAGGTGATGATTCGACAGAAAAACTCAGAAACACGTATGTTTTAATACGGTTAGTTCAAATAAATGTAATTCCTTAAATTGAAATCTCCTTATGGTGGTGCAGGTTTGTTGTGACAGTCGCTGCAGTCGCTACTACTGCTTCACACGTTTTACACACAAAACCAGAACAATCATCATTTAGTAGTTAAAGACAGGGGTCAGGTCACATTCTCTGTGTGTGGTTAGTAGAGTTCAAGCCCAGAATTTAGGTCAGTGTAGTTACTGCCATATACAAAGGTTCACTTGTCGAAATGCAGGTTTTGTTGATTTCCTGTGTAGAAATAAGTTCACATCCCTCACCCTGTGGTCTGAATCCAGTCTCTACAGGGAACAAACTTAAACATGGCAACATCCTGCTCATTTTAGTGCACAATTTCTATTTATTCAACAGATCGGAAATGATCAAATATAAAATGTACCATAATTGTGCACAGGTCATATTTCATGTTTTCATTTTTCCAGTTCAGTGTATAACAGTAACTATGTACTAAAAGCTATGTTTTTTTTTATAGAGGATGTATATTTATTCATTTGGCATAAATGTTAAACAATACACTTAATTGTGCTGCCCTACTATAACCTCTGTTTTGTCCAAAATAAAAGTCCCCAGATAATTCTATAAAATATAGAAGAGGATAATAATCATGTCAAAATATAGAAAAAGGAGGTGTTAACTGTCTACATTCCACTACTGTGTGAATCGGGGTATCCCAGTCTGATCTCAGGACACCTGGCTCAACATATTCAGTGCATAATTTAGATACATTTCCGATTGTTTTTTCAAAAACTGTTTTTCAAGAGCTAATCGTGGTGAGGTCAGGGATTTACAGTGCTGGTAAGTGTGTGCTTTGACACCTGCAGGTGGTAAATGGGGGAATCCCTGGTCATTATGGAAGCCTGTTTTCTCTGGAGGTCACGGCCAGGCTCTTCGTCATGTAACTGATGAGCTCCCACTTATTGATCTGTTAGTGGCCTGGGTTGGTTAGGAGGGAGGTGTGGCTTCAGGGACATGCTTCCATTGTTTTTAATTTGTCTGACGTTAATAAAATAAATACAGTTGTGATACCCATTTTCAATCAGTCTAATATACGGCAAAGTCAACAGCCCCCATAGTTCATTTTTAAGTGCGATTGACTCATTTTTAAGATATGCGTAGTGGTCCGTACGGTTACAAGAAGCGTCATTCCACTATTATGATCAATTCCACCTTTATTAATAATGATATATTTTTGTCACGATATCGCTGCTGTTGTACTTTTCAAACCTGTTACATCCCAAATTGTTACAAATAAGTGCATTAATCATTCATTATATTCAGTACACCTGCCTAATATTGGGTGAGTGTAACATCTCTTACTGTGATGCACTATGTGTTCTGACACCCTTCAGTCAGTGTCAGCTTCTTCAGCAGTTTGTGCTTCAGTAAAAACTACTGTGGGATCAGAGCAGAGGGATTAGAATGAAGTCCCCTCAGACATCAGACAGCCTTGGTCACCCATGGCCCTGTCACTTGTTCGCCAGTTGTCCTTCCTTGGACCACTTTTGGCACGTTTTGACCACTGTATACCAGGAACGCCACGGATGCTCCGATCCAGAATCACAATATGACTCTTTTCAAAGTGTCTCAGGTCTTTACATTCACCTAATTGTCTGCTTCCAACGCACCATCATCAAGAACCGGCTGCCTGATATTTCCCACCCCTCGTCAGGTGCCGTTATAACGAGATCATCAATGTTATTTGTATCACCTGTCAGTGGTTTTGATTGGTGTATGCAGCAATTTGGAATGAACCTGTTCAAATTGTCTCATTTTTTTTTCTGCGTGGCGTTTCAGCTGTATTCGGGTTGTGTTTCGCCTCTTTTTTTTTTTCACTTGAGAATTCCCTTCACACATGCCTCCGCTATGAGCTTTCAGCTGCTTGAGTCCTTGGAGTTATCAGCGAAGTGTTAGTGGACAAATCTCTCATGGAAGAGTGTTGTTTTTCTTTGGGAAAAAAAAAAAATGACAAGAACATCGCTCGCTGACTGGCTCTGCGGAGAACTCAGCCACGGTTGACTCACCCATGTTTATCTGTTTTTCTGCACAGCGCAGTGACTGAAGAGGGTCAGTGTGACTTCAGCTTCTCTGCTTAGCTGCAGTCAGAAGCTCAAACATCCGTTTCCATGGCTTCCTCGCTCCTGGAGATGCTTGCCGTAGGAATTCAAGATTTTTACTCTCTAGATTAGGGCAACGATCATTAGGCTACTTCATAAACCCTCATTACTACAGACATATAGCTATTATATGGACAAACGTTTTGGGACGCCTGACCATTACACCAACAGGGACTTGAAAGACACTGCATTTAAATCCATAGACTTCAATATGGAGCTGGTCCCCCTTTGCAGCTATAACAGCTTCCACTCTTCTTGGAAGGCTTTCCATGAGATTTTGGAGTTTCTGTGGGAAATTTGTGCCCATTCATTCTGTAGAGCATTTACAAGGTCAGTCACTGATGTAGGATGAGAAGGCCTGTTTAAAAGGTGGACCATATGGCAAAAATGCAGTATTATAATACGTATATACAAATATAATATCACAAGTAAGTATTATAATTGTGCTTTTTTGTTACATGACTTATGCAGTTGGTCACAGTTATTTAAAAGCATATTGTCCACCACTACTAGGGTTATTATTATTATCATTATTATCACTACTTCTACTACTACTACTATTATTATATCTGTAACTACGTCTATAGATGCTTCCTGGGTCCTTCATTTTAGACACAAAGTAAGTAGAGTGAAAGCATGTGGGTTGTGTATTTACTATACACGCCTTATCTGAGGGTCTGATATATGTAAGTATATGAGTTACTAATATGAGATCTCTGATATCCACCTATTCAAATAGACATACTGGTTTAGGGCCAGGCCTAAGGTCCTAACATGTCCTACAATGAAAAGATCCTTTGCATTATGTGAAGGTTCTTTGAACTTGAAAAAGGTTTTCCAGCACAGAGAACCTCGTGTATGAGTACGTTAGTCACTTAGCACTTTCATCTTTAACAGTGACATCTTTTCATTTGTGATTCGGGTGTTGTAGGTCAGGGTATCCTCTAGTAGAGTTTTTTCCTCTAACATCTCCAGGAATGGGGTGGACATGTTTTTTTTCCACGCTCCCTGCGGATGAGGGGAGGGCTGTGTGTATTATAGGCTCTGCTTATTTAATATAAATGGCATGTGTGTTTGCACCGGCACATACAGTGCTGTGCAAAAAAATCTTAGACACCTATGCAAATTGCTAAAAGCCATTTTTCTCAGCGTGCGATAACTAATGTGTTTCTGCCAACAAAGTTAACATTAGAATACATTCAAACAAACAAGAGAGCAGTAAAACGTATCAAGATTTGTTTTGTCTGGAAAAATAGTAGCTGATATTGTGTGAGCCGGTGAGGAGAACACAGGTTCGGTTCCAGATTCCACCTCCGTTCCTCCAGCTGTTGTTTGGATTTGTGAAACTCCATCAGTAGCTCCTGCTTTCATTTAACGAAGGACTGTCTGAGTCAAACCAGGTTTCTGATGGAAACTACATTTAATACTGGACTTCACCAAGGAACACAATATACTGTACATAAAATTGCTATTGTGGAATGATGTTATTTATGTATGTATTATTTTTAGTTAAATTTAGCGTGCTTAACAACATTCATGGGAAAAGACACTACACATCTATATCATTTTTAAAAAATATTATTTTCACAGGTGCCTAAGACACTGTATATGGATGTATAACTCCATACTGAGGCATACATGGAGGCTTTGCCTGCTGTTCCTGCACATGCCCCCCCCACTCCTTACGCCCACTCTCCCTGGCGAACATGTGTTCCACAATTAATGTGTCTGTTATGCATGCATTTATTCATATATTTGACTGCAGTCCAAATTTGCTGTGCTTTACAAACAGGCCTTTTGTGTTTTCTGCCCAGTAGCCCTCAATGCGCCTTCACCCTGGACGGCTTCGCCGGATGTTGCGCGTTTAGTGTGTGTTTGTGGCGCCTCGCCGCTTGAATAATGCGTTCTCGGAGGCGTTCGTTGCCTGGCTCTGAATAAGAAAGCACATGCCTTTTTCACTTGGCTGTTCTTGGCAAATGTTACCTGGCCTTTCTTCTCCTCTTTTATGTTCCCGGTCCAAGTTAGTTTCTTTGTAGCAGCGGCAAAGTTCGACTCGCCAGCACCTTACACTGCCAGGACCTTTTTTTGTGCTTTGACACATGTTATTCTGAGGCAATTACGCGGAGATGACATATTCATGTGATCCCAGGACGTCCCGGCGGCAGTACAGGGATTGTACACCAGTCCAGGGACCGTCGCGCACTGCCCTTCAGACTTTAATGACACGGGCATGAAAGAGTGACGGGGATCTGTCGGGTGCTTACAGCCCCTCGCCCCCTCCGGGCCACCCTGTGGGGAAATCAACAGTCTGATATGCAGAGGCATGCGGGAAAAAAAAAAGTATGGTGGTAATAAAAGAATGCAAAGACGTGGCATTTAGAAGAAGGCCCGTGAAATACGCCCGCTCCCGTGTCAGCGCCGGAGCGCGAGGGTTGGGGGGGGGCTCCTGTTTTTTATTGTTGTTATGACAACATGCTACTGAGGGATTTTGCTCATTGATCTGGTCTTGTTTGTGTTTATGTATGCTCCCTGACATTTACTGCGCTTCATGAAAAGTGCGCCCGCGTTTCATTTTACGCATGACGGGGGCTTCTGAGAGACAATTTTCATTTCAGAGCAAACTCTCGCTGAGATATGAGCTTTATTGTCGGGACGTGGGCTCTTTGGGTGAAGCTCCTTTGTGTGTTTTTTTGACATACAGCTTTTTTTTCCCCCTCCTCTTTGTCTTTGTCTTTGTCCTAGGCTTGGTGAAGTTGGGGGTCCACTGCGTCACATGTCAGAAAGTTGCCATAAAGATCGTGAACCGGGAGAAACTCAGTGAATCAGTATTGATGAAGGTAAGATCACGTTGCTTCTTTGGTTTCAGAACTCGCCTGTGACTTTTATTTCTTGTACACAAGGCTGTAACACCTCTGACACCTCTGTGTGCATGTGTCCATAAATAATACTGTGATGTGAAATAATACAGTGATGTGAAAGTAGTAATAATAGTTTGCATAACACAGCTCTCTTGTAGCTCTGTTTTTGCACTTTAGAGCACGTAAATGAAATATTCCAGCATTAACCTAATCAGGCATTAACCTGTTTCAGGCAGATACAGTTGATTACCATATTTTAATGAATTTCCCTAGATGGAATACAACCCAGTGACTAGAAAGGCTCTTATTATTGAAGCCAGTGGACGGGTTCCTATAGTAACTTCTCATTACCTGCTATTATTAGTGTTCTGTACGTTTCTGAATACAGGTGTGCGAGATTGTTGTACGTGTTTAGTTCCATGTACTGGAGTTATGGCAGATTTAGCATTGTGCATTTTTGTCAATAGATTAAACTCAGCAGTTCAATAGGAATTGCGCATTACAATTTGTTCAAAAATTCATATTTCAGAGACCAGTTGAATGAGGGTGTTCTAAATGAGGGTGTTCAAACTTTTGTCTACAACTTTATTGCACAATAAGTTACATTACCAGGCCAAGCAACATTTAGCTCTTCTTTTTCCTGTTACAGCCGACACTTATTATTTTCACTCCAGTTCTTATTCATATGGAGTTTTAGCAGTAACTCTCTTCTAAATGTGCAGTTAGTCACAGGAGTCTGGTTCCGCAGGGTGAGCTGCATGTGCCGCTGCAGTGGGAAATGTAATCTTGGCGCTAGGCTGCTGTCTAGGGCTGCTTAGGTGGATGTAAAGCGATTAAGACGGACACTCCAGCTCCTGCTCATTACTTCTCACAGCTGCACCAAAACTCGCAGAAACTCCCGGAACACTCTCAGATTAAAACTGGCTTTGGAGGCCGGCGAGATTGGATGGTTATTACTCGGAGTTCAGCCGAGGTCCGCCGTGACCTCTTGTTGTCTTCCTCGGGTCTGGGCCGTCCCAGGACAGATGCTTGTCCCCAGTGTACTTTGAATAGGATGTGACAGCTCTCAGTCATGTAATGCGTTCAGCGACTGCTGAGCATGATTCAGCGCTCCTGTTTGTCTGGACACAAGACACATTGTCCTTTTGATGAAAGGCAATGCCTTCAAAACCATAGTTTGGCAAAAAAATATAAATCTGAAACTAAATGTATACTTTGAAGTATTTTGGAAAAAAAGAAGAAGTTACAACATGGAAAAATAGACCAAAAATAGTACATATTTACTTGGACCCTACTACATAATATTCACAGAACCGTACCCTATACACTATACGGACTAAAAATATTGGGACACACCTGTTTTTCAGGGTTTCGGCATGGCCCCTTACTTCCAGGCTATGCATATGAATGCAGTGTCTTTAAAGTCCCTGTTGGTGTGATGGTTATGCGTCCCCATACTTTTGTCCATATAGTGTAAGTTATGATAGATGTCATTAGCAGATTCTGTTCAGTATGTTTTCAGTAACTGTCCTGTCAAATGTCATAATGTCATGATAGCTTGGGTCACATGTATAACGAAGGTTTTGAGATTTGTCAGAAAGGCAAATTATAACATGACACTGATACATCACTTAAACAAAAACTGTCGGAATATGACACCTGACATGTCATGTTTATAGGATGGTTATGTTAAGTCAAGTAAATTGTTAGTCAAATAATAAACTGTCCATTTAGAGCAGTTTCTTGCAATGAAATTACTATGAGCAACTATTTGGTCAGTGATACTTGGTCATTTCTTTAGAATATGAGGCAGATTTTAATGTAATTTAATTATTGATGCCACACAGCTTCCTCAGTCTACAGCTCCATTCATATTCAAATATTTTTACAGCTTCCTACAAATATATTGATTGGTAAAAAAAAAATGATATTGAGATTGATAGAATAAGTTTATATGTGTATCAACAACAAAAGGTGTTTTATATCGTTGAGAACATTGACTCCAAAACTTTTCAGTGGTAATGTATGGACTTTCTGAATCTGTATGATGTTCTGTTGTCTCTTAAAAAGCACAAAAGTACAGAACAACTCAGATGTTTTAGCTCTAAAGACTTGTGTAGAGAGCAACACAGTGTCAGAGACCAAATGTTTTTTGATGAACTTGTTGGACTCATAAATCCAGTGCAAAATTGCAGACAAGAACTTAAGACCCCAAACATGTCTCATCTGATCGGCTGCATTTGTGGTAAATCTGGATTAAACTGGGTAACTATCACTTAACCCTTAGAACGTGAGGGCCATGGATTCATGCTGAAAGTGCAACAAATGGTAAACTGTCATCATACAGCAAAACAACTTATATGGAGGTTCTCCTGTTTGTGTTGAGGCTCGAGGTGTCAGACGTCATGCTGAGCTTTGTCTGGTGTTCCTATGTCACACAGAACCAAAATTATTATTTAACATGTAATAATAGTAACCATTACTGGAGAAAGAACAAAAATGAACAGAAAGAACAAAAATGGCCAAATTTCTTTCATTTTAGGTCTTAGCAACAAACGGAAAAAAACACAAGATCTTTGAACCTGGGAGGACTTCCAGGATAGGCTCCGCCCACACATGTATGTGTGTGTGTGGGGGGGGGTAAAACCAACAGAGGGAGGGGGTCCGGAGAGCGGCTGAGCGGCGGCACGCTAAGCGAAAGTGTAGGAGCGTGTAGGAGATCAAACACTGGTTTTGTTTTTAATTGTTGAAGTCAGATTTTTCTGATACAAGTTCCAGGGGGTAAAAGAACATTTCTCCCGGCTGGTAATTTACAAACACGTTCTACTGTATGAAAGCATGTACACGCATAAACACCCCAACATACGTCTGTTCATATATCCTTCCGCGTGCTCGGGCTGATTGATATCTTTTTGAAAACCATGCCGGGGGTCTGATGGGAAATGAACGGTCAGTAATCTGATTGAGGCTAACTGCTTTTGAGAGTGTGCTGTGGCCATATCTGGGGACCACCAGATGCACCTGATTTGAATATAATTGATGGAAAAGTGGATGCAATTTCATGCAGCCCGCGAGCGCTTCTCCGCTAGTCAATTTGCTCGCATGCATAGGCGCACACGTAGTGCGTGTAAAACAACAGCGTTCTGCTTTACATTCTCTTTATTGCATGGCGAGGAGATCTATTAGCCTTGACAAAGCCTAGACTTGGGCGCCGCTGCTTGCTGGCTGCGGTTAGAAGACGAACGCATCACAGGCTTTCGCAGCGGAAAGAGAGGGAGCGGGCCGTGACACGGCGTCCTTACAGAAGTGAAGAAAAATGAACAGAAATAGGTGTATTTTTTTTTGTTATTGTTGTCAAACACTTTCTGCTGCGTGGGGAGTTCTGTTGATTAGGCACTGCTCAGGCTTTTCATGCATTTTGGCACTATGTCCCCGTGCATGCAGTAGTTTGTGCTTTTTTTTTTTTTTTTTTTTCCCTGGCTGCCTTTCTGATGTGGAGGACCAGTGGCGCTCTTCTGGAACGCTCTGCCGAATCAGCAAAATGAGCGATTTGCTCCCTATTACCAGCGCTGCCCCCTTTCTGCTGATGCCCTTCTTTTAACATTAACGATAGGTGAAGCCTAAAAATGGAGGGAAGTGCTCAAACTTTTTTTTTTTTTTCCCCGCCTCCCGCTGTTCCTGTCCACTCTCTGACTGCCGTCATATTGGCTTCATTAAATGGTCAATGGCTCATTAACTCCTGAACCGCGGGCCGATTGTGCTGGAGGTGGAGTTGATTGGCTGCACACTGTAATTGGATGTGAGGGTTGATATAGTCATCGGATCTGAATAGAGTCCCCGAACAGAATCTCCTGTCCCCGAGCCGCTGCAGGGGTGCGCTTATCTGGAGGGCATCTGTCGGTGGGCAACACGGCCGTATAACAGCATGACATCATTTTCTCAGAACATAAAAAGAATCGTGATACTCAGTTTTTCACAGGTTCCCGAGCTGAGATTCAATTGAGAAAATGCAAAAGAGTAATGAAGACTGAAGAATGATGAGCACAGCTGGTGGCCTGGTGGTTAGGCAGTCGCCCCTGTGATTGGAAGGCCATGGGTTCGAATCCCAGGACTGCCTATGGCACCACTGAGGTACCCTCGAGCAAAGTACCATCCCCTCCCACTGCTGCCCAGATCCTGCATGGCTGGCTGCCCACTGCTTCACTAGGGTGAATGGGTTAACTGCGGAGAAAACTTTTACACTGTGTGCTGTGGTGTGTTCACGCATGACAAAATAGACCACTTTAAACCTTTTTATTCATCACATATTGTTTCCAAGCCGTGAGAGTGAAGGAGACCCGGTGCTTTCTCTGAGACCCATGAAACAAGCCATCCTCGGGCAGCCCGACACGCTCAACATGAAACAAGCCGTTCAATGGAAAACTAGCAAATAGCTGCACTTTCAACACGCTTGGAGGAGAACATTCATCCATCCATCCATCCATCAGTTATCTGAGCCTCTTATCCTTAGCTAGGGTTGGGGGGAGGGGATGCTGGAGCCTATTCCAGCATTCATAGGGTGAAAGGCAGAGAAACACCCTGGACTGGTCACCAGTCCATCACAGAGCACACACAGACAAACACACTCACACACAGCCATATAATTTAGCATCTCCAGTGTATATGACGTGCGTGTCTTTGGACCGTCTAGTACCCTGCTGAAACCCAGACAGACATGGTGAGAACATGCAAACTCTGCAGAGAAAGGACCCTCGGCCGCCCTGTGAAGAACACTAACTGCTAATTCTGTTACAGCAGCCCGCAGTCACCGCTACTGGTTAGCATCACGCTAAGTGATGTCGGGGGTTGAGAGAGGCCCATGCGACCCACCCGGAGATCGTGACAACCGATGCTCAGACAGTGGTTTTTGTTTTTAATTCGGCGTTTGTGAAAATACTTTGCTTAGTCTGAAACAGCAGGGAAAAATCAAGCATTTGTTACAAATAACTGTTGATGTTATCATGGTTAGCTGCTTGGTACGGTGCAGGTTATGCTGTTAGTATTTGTTGTCGTTTACAGACTACTTGTCTTTTTTATGATACATGCAGTCGTACTGCTAATACCCATGACACACTGAGAAAGCATGTTATGATGTAATTGAATGTAACAGAGACTATATGGTGTTGTTTAGGACACGCAGAACTGTCTAGACAGAGTTTGCTCGTTTTGTCTGCTTCCTTAAGGCACTACATTATCCCATCGGGCTAATTTTTTTTTGACCTGAAAAAGGGTTTTTTTTTTTGACAGGGTTTTAATGGATAACGTGTAGAGGGTGGAGATATGTGCATGATTCCTGTTTGATGTTGTAGTCCTTCAGTTCTTCTGAAGGTCACCCCGGCATTCTCTTCATTTGCTTTCTTCAGGAGCTGTTGTCATAGGAACATGACATGATTGGCTTTTAGGGAGGAGGATAAAAATCTGCCTTTTGCAGGATTGTGCGCTTTTTAAATTTTTCCCTTCAAGCAATAAGGGCATGGGCGGGTTTCCTAGAGACGGAAATAATGAGTTGACTGACATGAATATTTAACGGTGTCACTTTTAAGAAGCCAATAACTGATAATAAAAGATGTAATAATCTAGTATTGTCAAACATTAGGCTCCATATGAATTATTAATGATCAGTCTTAGTTCAACAGCGCTTTACAGACTACAGGTCTGGTGTCAACTGTGAAAAGAGGAAAGAAACAAAGTCTTAGATTATAGGACTATTCTTAAGTGGGGGTGCAGCTTCCCAAAATTTTGAATTCTGATAATAAATAATTTGAAATTAAAAGAAGAAAATGGGACTATTTGTTATTTATTGTTTATTATCAGCTTCCTTCATCAGAAACACATTGTTTATGGTAAATGAGAGTTTTGGTATTACTGTAATAGTGAACCTCAGCCTGGCATTGTTAATGGAATAAATGCTTTTTTCAAATCAGAGATTTCATTTCTTGCGATATCGAGCCTCTGTTGGTGTTTTGTTGCTGGGATTCATGACAGTATTGATAAACCTGTGGTCTCGGTATTGGCTGATATTGTGAGCTAACTGATACACAAGTCAGGCCCTGATGGAAAACCAGTGCTGAGACTGAAGAGGAACTGTTTGCTGTTTGTGACTGCACAGACACCAGAGCATGAATCCCGAGCCCCTGGTTGATGCTGGTGTTTTTTCCAGCTGTAGAGTCAACCTTTGTTCAACCTTTGCCTCAGCCTTTTATTACGGTTTCATTCCATGTGACCTTTCACATCACGCGCTATTGTGTGGAAAGAGCGAGGCGGGGGCTGCTACCGGCCTGCAGGAGCCCCTCCCCCACATAAAAAAACCCCACCCCCCGCTACCTCACTGGGCTAAATGAATAAATAAACACTGATTGTATTAGCATAGTTGCGCACATTCAGCAGGAGGTCACCTGG
>JBBIGA010000040.1:21663087-21676496 GCA_037576975.1 Alestes dentex | reverse complement strand
GTGTGTGTGTGTGTGTGTGTGTGTGTGTGTGTGTGTGTGTGTGTGTGTGTGTGTGTGTGTGTGTGTGTGTGTATGTGAGTGTGTATATGTGTGTGTGTGTGTGTGTGTGTGTTTCTAGGAGAACTCTCTGGGCCCCGTTTTCACATCAGGCTGGATAAGTCTATATGGAAGGAACTGTACAAACTTCACTTTGTTTACTTTGGCTGCCTTTTTAGTGCAAAAAAGTTAGAGAACGGTTACACTGGACTTTAGGTCTGAACACAATTAACTGGGCAGCTGATAACTTAGTGGTTAGGGAGTTAGCCCCTGCGATCGGAAGGTTGAGGGTTCAAATCCCAGGACTGCTAGTGGCACCACTGAGGTGCCCTTGAGTAAGGTAGCATCCCCACACACTGCTCTGTGTTCCTGGCTGCCCGCTGCTTCACTTGGTGAATGGGTTTAATACAGAGAAAGATTTAGTGCTGTTCACACTGTGTGCTGTAGTGTGTTCACGTATGACAGATGGACACTTTACACCAACTGTCACTCTACTATGTTATCTAATAATGTATTTATTAGATAATGTATTTTTAGTAACAATTACTTATTATTTAAAGAGTCAGTGTCATGATTAACGGGGTTCCCCCTTCTCTGAATTTGAATGTTTATTGTAGTATTTAAACATCGCTAAAGTTTCAGAATGCCACCCTCATCACCACACTCATATATAGGAACTGAATCACACATTTTGAGTTAATCGTGTTTGTGATGTCACTAAAGTAACTGCATTTACATACAGTATATCCACCAGTTCGGCCTACAGCAGTTCAGCCCCACCTTTTGACACCGTATTTACATGGAGGGTTCTGCATTTTGAACAAGTTATTTTAAATAGCAGCCAATCAGAACAGAGGTATTTACATATAACATTCTTAAAGGCACAGTAACACATTTAATTCTTGGGATAAAGTCAAAATGAGTCACGTTGTTGTACAAAGCCAAACAAGCACCATCATGGGGGGAAAAAAAAACATAATGCAAAATGCAACACCCTTTAAATGTGAATTTTTTTTTTTTTACTGTTTTTTTATTTACTTTTATTTGACATTTTGTATAGTATAGTTTAATCACTGGATTGCAGGCTCTAAAGTTGCTCTTCGGGGACTTTTTATTTTTATGAAGTCCTCTCCAGAAGGAGTTTGTTGAAGTGAAGCTGGTCTAAGTTGGCTGGAATTGGTTTGACCCCACAAAATGACTTGCCCGTGATTTGTTGCTCTGCTTTTGAACATTTTTTAAAATTTCACAAAGCACTGTATGATAGAGGACGCGCACTCGATTGGTTGTTTTGCTTCATAAACTCAGTTGGACCTTCAAGCACTTAGTTATTTATTCCAAACTGAGTTCAAAGGAACTCATTTCCAGAGGACAAATGGAATAAACAGTAATTATCCATTCAGGGTAGCCACTTAATGAAAGAATGACTTTAAAGCCCTCAGAATTACAATGTAAATGTTCATGAATAAATTTGAATTCATGACAGCCTCCGTCATCTGTTCTGACACTGGCCTGTGAGGTTTTCTATATGGATCCCTCACAGCGCGTGAATGAAGGCCACGTGTGATGTTTCTCTGTCTGGATGCAGCAGCTCCCTGGAGGTGCTGGTGCAGAAAGCATGCCGGCGTCTTTGCAGGTGAACGTTTCACCTCCAAAGGTCCTCCAGCCCAAGCGCCCGAGGCGCGCCTCGCCTCACCTCATCTCGCTCTCCTTCCAAATCCAATTTCTCACATACGGCAAACATGCTAATCACACGCCCCCTAATATGGCTTTCTTAATTTAGGAGGGAAATTCAAGCCTTCTGTCATAAATATTCAGACCATGATTCGTTCATTTGCCCTTGGTGAAGATACTGTTTTTTTATTTTTTCCAACCCCCCCCCACCCTTCCATCCTCCCACCTCCTATTTGCCCTCATTGGGGTCTTAAGAGAGCGCTGAGTTGTGAGACCAAGTGCAGCAAATAGCGTGGGTCAGGGAACCCATGTTGTGTGTTTGCACGGGAAGAGGATGCGGTTATCTTCCAGGCCCAGACACGAGGACGGAGCGAGACTGACAGGATTGAACTGGGAACGTTTTGCTCGTACAAGCTGAAGGCTGAAATCGCAGGCGGAGATCTGTCGGATGTCAGCACTGCTGGTTCACCAGGTGTGTGTTGACAGCAAACGCTTGTAGTGGTGGATGCTGGAAGTCTGCCGGGTGGTGCAGATTCCGCCCGCGATGGCCTTCAACCCTAGAGCTGCTGCTGTCCTCTTGCTGTACTACTTATATACGTACACATTTCATTCAATAGCAAATGACGCTATAACTTAGATGTTTGCATTTATGATTGGCCAATCCAGTCCAACCGCTACGGATGATTTTGTGACCGATGCTTATTTTAAGCTGCTCAAAATTCTCACAACCAACCGACTTGGCTGGTATCATTTTAGATACTGATTTAGGGTTCGTTTGCTTTATTAAAAGATGTGATTTACTGACGGACACAGCTGTCGACCGTGAACCGTGAGACGTGTTAGGCGTCGAAAACACAAACAATGGAGGCCAAACCGAGGCTAAATTGATGAACTCGTAATGGGTGCACTGGCACTGAAGAGCTGCATTATCGCTTAGCCTGCCAGTTCATCAATAGCAGGTCCGTGTGCGGTATATTGCTTTGACACTTGAAAAATCCATATCTGCTAAAGAACTGTCCGCCTCTTTTTTTTCTCCCCTTAGCTCTATTACTCTGGTCTCAGTAATGCAGTCATTTGTTGCGCTGTCACTCTAAGCCCTGGGCACACCTGATTGTGTCTGATTTTTAGACACAGCTGTTAGCGTGCCGCATAGATGAATTGGGCTATTGCCATGGGAGAGCAGTGGTGTTTAATCTCCACTGATTGCATGTACAGTGTGTGTGATGTCTCTGGAGGTATTAGCTAAGCTGTGATATGGCTCTAAGCATAATGCCCCCCCCCAACCCAACCCCCCCAGCCCCCTCAGGTTTCTCAGTGATGCGTTAAGGTCTGCCGAGGTTTAACCCCCACCAACCCCACCATGCTCGAGTGTCTGCTTCCACATGTGTTGGAGTTAATTAGCTACAAAGCCAGCGTTGCTCCCCAGAGCAGCGCAGGAGCACAACAGACTCCATCTTTATTAAAGGAGCAGGACCCATCCAGCTCTCCGCCCTTTGTTTCCTTTGGCATCTCTGCTTTCGCTCTGGAAGCGCAAGTGTTATGAGACCGCTTGTGAGGAAACTTAGAAGAAAAGGGGAGAAATGCAGTTGGTCTAGTGGAGAGTTTTTCTTTAAAGTGGTGGTTAATGGAACCAGATACTGCAAATTCAAAAATGCATACATAGACTATTTTGTCTTTGAACTCTCTGTACGTACCTCTCCACTGTGTCTGGATTTTTATCAAATAAAATAAGATTTGAAGCCGAAACCTTCCCAAACCTACAATGTCTCATGCATCGATCGGCGTATTCGTAATCATTTCTTGTTTGTGAGGAAACTCTTTCTTGTTTGTGCGTTACACGCTTGAGACGTCTGGTTCCATTCACCAACACTGTAAACTCCCACGTTTCTCCAAAATGGCGAGCTTCAGATCGAAGCACTCTGAATTACTTTGTTTACACCTCTCTCATTCAACTGTGCTGCGATTTTGAAAAAATGGTGGAGCTGAAAAACAGTTACATATATGCAGTTGCCTGATACTTTTATTGAGAATGACTTACACCTGAATCATATTACAGATGTAGGTGAATGTGGTGTTCAGAGTCTTTTTGGTGTAGCAGAGTGTGATCGCAGGGACGGAGAATTAAACACCAGACTGCTGCATGGAGGACATCAGTGTTACACCAACCACAGTAGAAGTTAGAAGAGAAGTAATGGCTTTAACAGCATTTTGCTGAATGATGGTGTGATTTCAGGCTGCAGGTGGTACTGGATGATAAAGTGGCACTTGTGAGGTGGTTGCAGAAAACAGGATGAGTGAAGATACACATGGGGGAGTAGAGTGAGGTTGCAGGAATTACTTGTATTTTATGTTTGTGCGTTTCCATCAGCTATTATCTGTACAGTGTGTGTGTATCTGTGTGTTTAGTTCTACATAGTGTAGCGCCGCCTAGTGGGTTTGGACACAGAGGCAGAAGAATATTTGCCAAACACCCCGGGACGGGGGTGGTGCGGATTGATTGAAGAAAAGGACGGTGAAAGGGTGTACTCAGTGTCCGGGGGGAAGAAGCAGTGCTTGCAGGTGCTTCGAGGGGTAGGAAGGTGCTCCATGGAAGTGGGAGATAGGTGAGGGTGGAGGTGCAGGAGGTGATCTTCCCGAGGTCACCTGGCGTCCGGATAGGGAGCAGGGTGCTTCCTCAGGGCTGGAGCCGAGGAGTCACAGAAGCAGAGGGTAAAACTGGCAGAATCGCTCTTGTCACTCGCTCTCTACTCTCTTCTGTGGCTCTTATATAGGGCGCTGGATTCTCCATCACGGTAGCTGGTAATCGGCTACCAGTGTGTCTTGTTGGAGGGGCTCGTTCTCCTCTACGTGGGCCGTCCAAAACAAAAGGTGCTCCGTGTGTTTTGGCAGCGGCGCTTCTTGGCCTCTCCAGCACCTTGGACAGCGCCGGTTGCGGAGCTCTTGCTCGAGGCTGGCGCGGAACTTTTGGCCCGACGCCACAGTAGTTAGGAAATCTGATCTGTATATGTTTCTCCCTTACTTGATCCAACCTGACCCAACCTAACACAGCCCGACTTGATTTATTTAAATATTTCTGTTACTGGTATAAAAAAAAAAAAATTCCAATCACCCACAAAGTCATAGCGTGCTGTTAATTGAACACAGTAGGCTATTAATTGACCATAAGCCTACAAAGTCGAATGGAGAGAAATTATTTTGAAAATGAGAGGTTTCTCTGGCTTTTGTACCTTCTCAAATTGCTTTTACTTGTCAATCAAATGTGTCAACCCACCCCTGTAGAAGCATTTCCTTCTTCTTTTTATGCACGGGATGCAGCACACCTCACATTTAAAAAGGCCTCACCCAATTACCCCCTCATAGGAGAGAGTGTTGAATTATCGTCTGGGTTCATGTTAAGCCCGGCTTACCATTTGTTCTCAAGACGACCAAGAAATTATTTTTGTCTACATCACTGCACACTAAAAATAAAGGTTTCTCTGAGTAATTCCATAGTAGAACCCTTTTAGTTCTCTAAAGAACCGTGTATATGAATGAGGTGTGAGTGTCAATAACCATTTAACCTCTTAAACCGTCTAGAATCTAAAGGTACTTTACTCATTTTAGGGTTCTCCTAGCACATTAGCCTTGCGTGAAGCTCCTTAATTATGCTAAAAGGTACTTCACACTCACACATCTCATTCACAAACACAATTCTCCAAAGAATCACCATCTGAAAGGTTCTTTAAGGACCCGTGTATGGCTCAACTGTCTCTTCACAAATGTCCTGTCAATGGTGTGCGTAATTTCATTCACTGTTTTTAATGCTCTGTGCAACATCTTCAGGGCGTTCTGAAGAAGGCTGCTAGCTACATTATCATCTGCAGTGTTTTGGATCACCTTCTCCCAATTACAAGCTTATTATGAAGTTATGTTAGACAGATAACCAGGCCTGCTTCATCGTAGCATCTAGTTATGAGCTGTCTGCTGTATTTATGCACCTGCCGGGTCTAATAGCGCTCCAGTCATTTTTAAATCACATTAAGTCTTCCGATAGTCGATATAACAGCAGCTGAATTAACTGCTTCTTAATTTTGTTGTAACTAGTTTAGACTCGTCAAGTAGGTGTTGGCATAAAAGAATGCCAGACATAGAGAGAGAGAGAGAGAGAGAGAGAGAGAGAGAGAGATAAAGAAAGAGAGTGAGAGAAGAGAGAGTAAGAGAGAGAGGAGAAAGTGGGAGAGACAGAGAGGAAGAGACCACTACAGAAAGAGAGAGGAAAGAGTTCGAGAGAAAGAGAGGGGAAAGAAGAGAGAAAGAGAAAGAACTACAGAGAGAGAGGAGAGAGGGAGGGAGAGAGAGAGAGAGAGAGAGAGAGAGAGAAATAACTACAGAGAGAGAGAGAGAAAGAAAGAGCTACAGAGAGAGAAAACGAAAGAAACAGCAACAGAGCGAGAGAGAAAGAAAAATAACTACAGAGAGAGAGGAGAGAGTGAAAAGAGAATAGAACGAGAGCTACAGAGAGAGAGAGGGGAGTGTGTAAGAGAGAGAGAGAGGGAGAGAGAGAGATAGAGACAGAGCGAGAGAGAGAGAGAGATAGAAAGAGAGCGAGAGAGAGAGAATGCATGCGTGCAATAGAGGAAATGCGTAGGATCTTCATGTGTAGAATCTTCAGAATCTTCATAAACCAATCACCTATTAGAAAACAAACCCAAGCATGATGTTTCCTACGGATCCTGTTGGGCTCGGGTTGGGTAGCAGACCTCTAAACCACACACACACACACACACACACACACACACACACACACACACGTTCTCCCAGTAAGTGGGATCAGTAATTCATTGTTCATTTTCTCCAGTTAAAGCTGGTACAGAAATGGAATATCTTGCGAAGTGCAGCTCATGCGTGTCATCAGTTCAAATCAAATTACGAGCACCGCGTTTTTGTCTGGGCCTTGCAGTCATTTGACCTTGTAATTTTATGGTAAACTGCGGCTTTGGGGAGGCTGAAACTTCCTCTCTGGGGAAATGAATCACTCCATAATCACTTTTGTGAGCTTGAAAAGGCGCTATTGCGCTGGCGATAATTATTAAACATGGAAAGCCAATGAGGAAGGGCACTGAGGTGAAAACTTCCACTCCTTTATAATGAGGGGGATGCAGAGCTGCCGCGCCTGTTTGTCCACATTACAGGACACTTATCTTTGTGTGTGTGTGTGTGTGTGTGTGTGTGTGTGTGTTGCTAGGTGCAAGTGATGGAAACAGATGTCCTACAGATAATTGTACATGTTTTTAATGTGGTTACTAAACTGCTTGAACAGTAATGGGTGGGCTTTACCAGTTTTACAGAACTGATGCTTCTGCTTTTAAAGTCTAATTGGCTGAACCACATCAAAGTGAGCTTTATTAGGGGTGTGCAGTGTGACAAAATGTGTGGTCATCGCATATAAACTGCAGTACTGTGCTTTTCTGAGCGTATCATCAGTCCTGAAAGAACACACGGACTGTACGATGTCTCACAAAAAGAGCTGAATTAGTCCTTCATGACCCATACAATGCGGTTTTGCCCTGTTTAGGAGGCCCTTCAGTTCAACACTGAATTTGAAGATTGATGATTAATTTTTTAGAACGTTAAAAAGGTTTGATTTAAATTTTAATCAGATTTGACTGGAATATTTTAGAAAATGATAGAAATATCTCTGGAGTCTATTTCTGTTCTATGGACAGAATGGCCACTAGGAGTCCACACTGAAGTGATCATACGTGAACACACCACAGCACACAGTGTGAAATTCTTTCTCTGCATTTAACCCATTCACCAAGTGAAGCAGTGGGCAGCAGCGCGTGGGGACGGTACCTGACTCAAGGGTACCTCAGTGGTGTCACTAGCAGCCCTGGGGTTCAAACCCACAACCTTCGGTTTGCAGGGGCAACTCCCTAACCACTAAGCCACCAGCTGCCCCTGGAGTTAATAAGGTTTAGTGCAGCTCAAAGTCTTACAACTTGTATAAGTAGCACTAAAACTGCGTTACAGGAATTTTAACAAGTCCTGTCAGTTGACACATTTTGTTTTGATGTAATAATTGAACACATCCTGTACTGAGAACACTGGGCTGCTTTTCTGCAGGTTGTTGTGCAGGATTTCTGTTTAGTGAGCATTACATATGAAACTAAAACTACATTTTATGTTTTTTTTTTGTTGATTGTGTTATATTAAGCAAGTAAACAGTGTTCCCTCTAAAGGATGTGAGCTTATTTGTTTTCAGAAAATCAATAAAACATCGTAAGACCAGACTTTTGCACTTGATTGTGTTTTCAATTGAGACAATGTCTTAAAGTACCATGATACTTTTTATGTCACATGTTTTTTGCCACATCACTCACTCTTAAATTGTAAAGCACTCTAAACACAGACTGGTTGGATCCTGTTTCCTTGGCAACTGTATCATACAAACTACATTGCTTCATAATAGTAAACTAAATTGTTTGTTGCAGTTTTTTATTATTAACAATAAGCTATGTATTGAAAGTTGTTTATTTTATTACATGTGTGTAATAGTAATTTTACCCCAGTAAAGAGGGCGTGACTGACCTTCATGTTGTGCTTAAAAACACCACTAGTTGTGGCAAGGTCACTATAATGCATGGCCTTGAATTGCTTTTTTGCGTGTCCGCGTCAGCGTCTGCGTCTGAATGTATGTTTGGCCACATTTTTAGGGCTGCATCAAGCTCACATGCTCCTTCTCCTCATTAGAAGAAATGTGTGGAATTTATCTCTTAAAAAATTAACTCAACGAACCCAAGCATGATGTCTCAGTCGGGCTCAGGTCGGGTAGCAGACCTCTGACACACACGCACACACACACACACACACGCACACACGCACACACACACACACACACACAGCCATTTGATTTGCATGGAAGACCATCTTTGCTCCTTATTCTGTCCTGTCTTACTCATTTGTGTGGAAAAGGTCACGGTGTTCTGAGTGCTAATTTTGGCGCGGCACCGTCGCGCAGCAGAGGATTCCTGACAGGAGCCAGAATCGGCCCCGGCAGCCCGTCCATCTCACTGTTCCGAACAGCGCCTGAGAATCCGATCTGTCAGAGTCATTTTTCCTTCTTCGCTTCCGACATGGAGACACGGCTGTACAATAGATCGTTTATTAATTAGCATTACAGCACTCCGACCTCTTGACCAGTCACATAATAGCAAGTAAAGTGGTCCTCATAGCCACATTTGAACACACCACAGCGTGAACAGGGTGGAATTCTTTCTCTGCGTTTAACCCATTCACCTAGTAAAGCAGTGGGCCGCCACCGACGAGGGGCGCCGGGGAGCAGTGTGTGTGGGGTTGGTACCTTGCTCAAGGGTGCCTCAGTGGTGCCACTTGCAGTCCTGGGATTCAAACCCACAACCTTCTGATCGAAGGGGCAACTCCCTAACCACTAGCCCACCTGCTGCCGCAAGAGATTTGAATCCACAACACTAGTTCTATTGGTGTGTAGCGTCAACCAGTAGGCCATGCGGGACGTTCCGATGAATAAAGTAATTGACGCATCATTTTAGACAAAATGATCATTTTTGGTTACATTTTTTATTGTGAATCACCACACAGGAACAATTTTCCAGTCCATTTGAAAGGCATAGTATTGGGTCCAGATCCTGAAGTTCCAAATGGAAATGAATCTCTTAAGACTGACATCTAAAACACTCTACAGCCAAACAGATCTTCTGCAAAAGAGCGTGATGTTGCTCTATACAGCTATATTGCAATATCCAGAAAATATTGACAAAGCTGACATGTTGCATACATACAGTAGAGGCTTTCGGTTATTTTCGTAAGTTGCTGAAGTTTGTATGTATCATTCCGATTAGTTTTTAAATAGTTTAAGCAATAGTATGTTCTTTTTGCCCTAAACAAAAAACGTTTGTGTTAATCACTGGTATTAGTGAGTTTTTGTTGAATTAGACTTTATAGATAATATTCCGGCATATCATAGTGTAGAATAATATTATAATAGATATAACATAATATACATCAGCTAATTACAGATTATAGTCAGTGTATAACCAAGCTGTAGTCAAAAATATAAAGACATGCCGAGTCAGACACTTTTATGCTGAAGTTGCAAAGCGTTCAATTTTGTATTTAATTCCGCATTCTCTGTTACTACATACTTTATATAGTGGTTAATATTTTCTTAATAAATCAAGAGTACTTATTGCACAATTAGCTTAATAATTTCGTCCCTTTAAAGCACAGGCTGACTCCAGCGCAAGCTTAACCATCTGGTGTGTAATAAATATCTGGACCCACCTTACGGGACTTAAGGGTAGAGGTCTCTAACTCTTATAAATATCCTGTGAAGTGTAGGGTGTTTCCTTGGGTTGCGTGGTGGGGGTTGTATTTTCGCACGATACAATCAAACATGCTGCCAGTAGCGGAAACAATCAGAGCGATTACAGTGACTCTGCTATATCGTTGCAGGATGTGTGGGAAAACAAACACCGGCCTTCTGCCTCTGCTGGAGCTCGGAGCCACCTGCGAAAGTCAGAAAAAATGACGGGAGGGAGACGAATGAGGAGCGAAAGTTGGCGTGACTGAACGCTTGATATAGTGGCGAGCCGGGTGGAGATTAAAGAGGGAAACATTTCATTATTTATTTATTTTTTCTTCTGGTTTTTTTTTCTGTTTTTTTGTTGCTGGGGTCTGGGTGACAGACCTTTGAAGAACTGGGACTTTGATGGTAATGAAATGACATTTTTCTTTTCTCTCGCTCTCCCTAGTTTGCCTTGGTGTCTTCTTGTTTGAGTTTCTAGGTGTGTGTGTGTGTGTGTGTCAGTCAAAGGGAGGTTTGTGTTCATGTTAGTGCATGTGTGTGTGTGTGTGTGTGTGTGTGATGGGTGGGTGAGCATGAAAATAAAGCGAAAAATGTTACTTCAGTCTCTGGCCACTATAGCTTTTAGCTCCACATTGCGTATTTGCGCAAAATGGCATTGGCCTTTTTAAGCTTTCATCAATGGTCAGTTTCTGACTACAGTGTGTAAAAATCTCGGCGGCGCTGCTGCGCTGGTCCTGCCGAACCAATGATAAATGGGGTGAAGGGTGGCAAATTGTGTTGCAGCAGATGGATCTGTGTGCCCATACAGTGGAGCTATAATGTAGATGGACTCAGAAAGTGCCCGGTGTGTGAAAGCAGAGAGTAGGAGTTCTAATAAAATGAATGGTGGGTGGGAAACGTGTGTGTGGTGTCTGAAAGCCACACACTCTCCGGTGCGAAAGTGGTGCCTTATCATCCTTTAGCCTGCAGGTTGTATTGATTTGAAAAGGAGGAACTGTCCTAAAGGAGCCCGCTGCTCAGCCTCGGCAGGAATCAAAGAGACTTGGCTGCAGGACCTGTTGATGAAGTCGTCTCTGTCTGCTCATCACCTTTCACTCTATTGCGTTTGTGCGCCTTCACTTTAACCCTTAGACTCTCAGGGCACCTTTTTTCACTGCACAAAGTATAGAAACCTCGGGCACCAGAAAACTGGAGCTGTGACTTTACCAGAGGCCACCAGTCCAGAGGCTTTTATCAGTACTGGTATCTCCTCCAACAGGACGGAATGATACGGGAGGATGGTCTCTACTCTCCTGCGGCTGGGTTTTTCACAGAAACGCCTCCAGTCACATGTCATCACCCTCGCACAAAAAGCTATGATCACACAGTTCTTAATCCCCAAAAGATGACAAAAACACTCATAGCTTGGCACACTCTCAAACTAATCATGAAAAAATAGTGATAGAGTCATCAACATACAATTGGAGTTTACGTTAAGGAGCACTTAGTGGTTAACTAACCAATAAGACGTTAGAGTGGTGACCATTCCAGTTTTTTCAATCAGGTGGAAAAGGACCTGGGATTAGAACCATGAGTTCCACTGGCGCCCATTTGGGTCAGCTTCTGTTTTTGATTGTGCCATGGAAGTGGGAAATCAGAGCTGGAATGAATGTCACACTCGCGTTGACCGTGTTCAAGTATGAAAAGGTAAGGAAACCAGGTTCTAGCCCTTGTGAGCCATTATTAACAAAACCAGTTGATAACACCGCATCACACTGTGTTTTGCACGTACAAACACTGCAGCAACACAGATAGAAGCTGAACAGTACTGTGTGTATGACTGCTGGGGCAAAAGTGCTTATAAATTCTTTATTATTATGACCTATACTGCTGTTGATGCATGGGAAAGCCATCTTGGATTTTGCGGTCAGGGTTGGTGAGGTTTCTCCAACTTTCGGAGCTGGAAATCCGATCTCAGAAGGAGATTTTCTTGTTTGGAACTCCGTCTTCCCTATTTGAAAAGTCTGAAATGCGGCCTGAACTCCATCTATACAGCCTGTAGATGGAACGTTAATGTCAGTTATACCGCAATGTACCGTGTAATGAAATACGGAATTACACAATTACAGAATCGTATGAAATGAAATCTTCTGCAAAGAGTTAAATAAATGACTGGAAGCCTTTCTGGAGCCTTTCTTCTCGCTGGATGACAGTCATTGGCTATTATGGAAGGCACGATTACTCACTGGAGCAGAGATGAGTGCTGGAAGCTCCCTTCGGCTCTTTTTTTTTTTCCTGCTGGGTGATTCCGAGCAGGTGTACAGTAATAAGAGTGATACAGTATCAGACCCGGTACAGTCGCTTTCATTAGAACGGGATTATCCTGATTAGCCGCAGCCATATTCCCACTGATAATGAAGCCCAATTACTTCTGGTGTTCGCTCAGCTATTGGAACTGTGGGAGACGGATTTTGCGAGACCAGTTTGAGCTCCTTAATGTGATAGAAGCAGATGATACCAACATATTCGCATTAGTGGACTTTTATCCCGCTCATGAGCACTTACGTTCATTGATCTTTCTTAGAGAAAAATTGTTTGCTGACAGTGAAAGAAGAATGTCTTTGAATAGATGTTGAAAAGCGGCATTCAAAATAGTGACAAGATGCACTGTAGAAAAACTTTCCAGTAGCGGTGAAGGGAACCAGGGGTGTCTACAATGCGAATACAGCTGATTATTTGCGGTTAAAAATGACCAGTGAACTCTTCTGAGTGTTTATATGCAGTGCTGATGATGGTAAAATGGAAAAAAGAAACGATTTTTTTTAATATGAGGACTATTTAACCTCACCATGTAGGCGTCCACCCTACAACATGCTAGGCCCAAACCCTCTCAAAACTGTCATAAGGGTAGCTTTCAGACCTAAACTTCTTTGGACACCTGTGACCTTCATGTAGTTAATTTCATTAGATCCTCTGACGTTTTACAGGTAACCACTCTAAATGACTTTGTTCATACATACCTCATTCCATTATGCAGAAATTTGGAAAATCACTGGATTTCCCCAATAAAAACACGATAAAAGTTTTCTTTTCATGATACACAGTTATAATTGTCCAATGCAGACGAAAACATGAATCCATTTTGCCGTTAAGCAATCATTTGGTGAGAAGCAAAGTTTACATGGATTTTCATTTACTGTACATTTTGATTAGCATGGCTGAAATTGGCTTCTGTAGTTTTGTACTAGAGAGCCCAGCTGACTACCATAGCTGAGAAATAATGCAAGCTCATGCCACGTCATCATACAAACTGCATAAGTGAATCGTCACACTCTTGCCTCAGAATTAGTTTGTTGAGTTGCTACGTGCTCTTAAATAGGCTTTAAAAAATATACAT
>JBBIGA010000040.1:21640672-21653651 GCA_037576975.1 Alestes dentex | reverse complement strand
GAGAGAGAAGGAAAAAAGAGAGAGAGATGAAGAGAGAGAGAGAGAGAAGGAGAAAAGAGAGAGAGAGAGAGAGAGAGAGAGACAGAGAGAGAGAGAGAGAGAGAGAGAGAAACGTGTAGTCCTTATCTAGTTGACTCTGCCTAGAGAAATGCTGTGACTCTTCGTCAATCACAAGTTTGGAACTGACACAGCAGGAAATGGATTCATAAACTTTCTGGAATATACAAACTTGGGGAAACCATGACCAGGCAAAATGACAAAACTGCGCTCCAGGCAGCAGCGTGGAGCGGCAGCGTGCAGCAGCAGTACCACACTGTTATATGTTCTGTATATATCTGCATTTTAAGTGCCAACACTAAGCTCCATTGTGTGTTAGTTTGAGAAAAGCCCCAACAAAACCAAACAAGAGCCTCGACCGAGTCCATTCTGAAACATTTGGTCACCCTAAGCGGAAGCCTGTTTGGCGAGCCCCAGCTCGTCCCGTGCATTATGAATTAGGAATGTAAATGAAGTGTGTTAAGTGACATGTGTGTCATTTGCACTTGCTTAATGTTTTAAATGTTTTTGGAAGATTTTTGCTCACATATGACAAAATGAATTATGAAACAATCACGTGCTCGGGGAGCCCTTGTGATATTGGCGCCATATGAGACTGCTATAACTGCTTGTAGCAAGAAGTGACCCCAATCTGAACAGCTTATAATAAAATAACATCCAGGGTGTTTCTCCACTTTTCGCCTTGTGACTGGTGTGATAGGCTCCAGCACCTCCTGCAGCCCTGGTTAGAATGTGAAGCTTATGTAGTCAGGATATGTAGCTTAGACATGTGGCGGTTAGATGGATGAGTGTTTTTTTTACCAACCATTTGGTGGAAATTAATTAATAGAGTTTTCACACTTGCTTAACTGAAGTCAGTTACTTGATTAGACACGAATCAACCGTCTGTGTAACAAATAAATGACTTTTTTAAAGACCGCAAATAAAAGTATAAAGTATATTGGAAAAGACTTAAAAATCCATTTTTGTTTGGTTTGGGAAGAACAGTTTTTCCCATTTTCTGCATAATATCATAAATGCATTATTGGTATGTAAGTAAAGTGCGATGCGAAATGTGACAATTGGTGCATTGTGGAGAAAGCTTTTGTGTTTTATTTACCATCCAAACTAATCCGTGAATTTACTCGTCTTCTGAGATTTTGTGCATGATGTTTGAAAAAATGCTTTCTATGGATACTGCTTGCCTATATAGTCTTTTTTTCCCCACTGCATGTACCTTTACCCACATGGTTAAAACCCAAATTCAGAATCAGAAGCATTTTTTGAGGGAACTTTGTGAAGCAGTAAGCTCTGAAGATGTCTGGTTCCTATCACCACCACTATAAACTATAGGCTACTCTTGAGTGGAGCGTTTCACACCAAACTCCTCTGCAAGAGTTTGTTTTCATCTTAATCATTTCAGTGCACAAAACATTGGAAAACTGGAAGTGGGAGGCTGAAGTTGTAAGATAAGCTTTTCATTGAGGTTAAAAAAAAAACAAACACATAAGTCCTCTATAAGCTCCGGAGGAACATAAGAAAGGTCATCCAAAGTCACTTATTTGTGCCTAACTATTCCAGCGCTCTTTATTTGATTGTCTTTTGAGGAGGATTTCCAGGCTTGGTCGTTATCCTTTAGAAGCAGGCCCGTTTGATTGCAGGTTTGAGATTGCTCCTTTTTGCAGCCGGAGCGTATGACAGAGGCCCCAGGGCGTAATCGCAGCCTTCGCTGACAGAGAGCTTGTCCTCTCCTCAAGGAGAGCCTGGTTGTGTTTATTGGTTCTGAGTGTTACTGCTGGTCAGGAGGGATAATGACCATCCATCTTCCTCAGCTCCTTCCTCAAAGGGTGGTGATGGAGAACCGGGGAGAAAGGAAAGTTAATGCGAGGGGAAGGGCAGGTCAAGTGGACGCCCTAGAAACCCACAAACCACCGAGGTGGGAATGTAGCCAAAAGGGAAAGAGAACACTCCTCAGAATGGGAGTCGGAGTAAAAAAGGTGACCAACCAGTGAAGGAAATACACAAACCAAACATCCATCTCTAGGAGAACACGAAGAGGAGAAGATGAGATTAGGGTGCCCCTCTTCGAAGGACGTTTGGTTGATTTTCTGCGAAAATAAGTACACATCCTCTGAGGAGAACACACGTCTGTTTAATGGATAACGGTTTCGTTTAATGTATAATTATTTGTTGAATTTAACAGTTTGGGGGGGGGGATGGTCTGTGCAAATGTTACAGTCGTAAACGAAATTATTCACACCCCGGCAAATTTGGACGTAGTTACTTTTATTCAACAAGCCAGTTTCTTCTTGACTGGAAACGACACAGGCGTCTCCCGGAAGATGATAAGACGACGTACAAGAGGCATCAATGTGGGAAAAAAAAAATATTTCTCCGCTTTTATTTACATTTGAACAAAAAGTGGCATGTCCAACATTAGTCATACCTTTTGCAAACTGTCACAGTCTCTGGGAAAATACCAGTGGAGACATGCAAAACGCTCGTCAGCAATTATTATAGGAAGCTTTTGATTGCTGTAATAGCCAAAAAAAAAAAGGCTTTTCCATTGAGTATTGAGAAGGGTATGAATGATACTGGACATGCCACTTTTTGTTCAAATGTAAATAAAAGCTGAGAAATATTTTGTTCCACAGTGATGCCTCTTGTACATCGTCTGAGTATCTTCTGGGAGACGCCTGTGTCATTTCCAATCAAGAGGAAACTTGATTGTAACTAAGCCAAAATTACTAAGCCAAAATTTGCCAGGGCTATGAATAATTTCATTTACGACTGTAAATATATTTGTTGTAAACATGATAACTTTTAGATTTTTTGCACAGAAATGTGCAGAAAATTCTACACTGAGGTGTGTTCTCTGTTGAGGATGTCAGTGCATTTGTTCAGTTAGAAGATGTAACAGATTTACTCATAAAATGGCCCCAAGAACCTACAAGGACCTGCGACTGAAAGAACATGAGGTCTAGCTTTGCGTGGACCGTGAGGACCAATAGTGCAGCTTTTTTAATAGACAAACATTTGCTGCGTAGAGAAGATTGGTGCGTCCTCTTCAAGATGTCTAAAATGGGCTCTTTAGAGCAACATCACAGAAGAACCATTTTTAGTTCCCTTAAGAACCTTTGATTGAATGATTCTTTAAAGACTAATGTGAATGAGATGTGGAAGCATGAAGAGCTTTATAAGTTGAACCTCCTCATAATGAAAAGGTTCTGTGCCACTTAAAGGTTTAGGACAATATATCCAAGCCAGTGCCAAAGTAGGAGCCCTACTTTTCTAAAGGTAGTTCTTCAGACTACAGGAGACGTGAGAGAAAGTGAGCTTTCGGTAAAACAGCCTTTCTGTAAAATCTATGCTTCTGCTGTATTCTGAACTTTATTCCACAGGCTTTGCCTGCTGTTGTGGTCCATTGACACAACCCAACAGTGTCTCATTCTCAAAGATCAATTGTTCGATCCAGATTTCCTCAAACAGCTTGCTGATTGCTAATCACACACCTGTCATTGAACCAGAGCCCCACTGCCTTCTTTTCGAAAACCTCCTGGACGGCGTGGACGTCGTGGTCTGGTAGGAGGAGGAAAAAAAAAAAAACTCAAGGTCATTTTGAGAATAACAGTTCACTGCAAATCTGTTTTGGAGTGTTACATCCCGTTTTTTTTTCCTTAAGGTCCGTTTAAAACACGTTTTGGTTTTATACACTTCAAAACTGTCGTGATTAATATTTTTTCGAAATTTTCTTTTTCCCCTTAGAATTTAAAAGGGCTGTTTTCTTTTCTTTTTTTTTTTTTTACCTTACCTTTAAGGCGGATATATGTAAACGACCTCTGTATCGACTGGCTGCCCAGTACTGAGCCTCATTCTAAAACTTTATCAAAAAGGGGCGTGGCTAAACTGCTATAGGCCAAATGAGAGGCTATATGTACATTTGTTGATTATGTGACTAGACAAAAACGAGTTCAAAATGGGCTGCTGTTGCAGCTTAGTCGAGAAATGGTTGGGAAAGTATGGGCATTTATGCACTATATTAAATGCTCTTATTAAAAAGAGTGAAGAAAAAGATTCTTTCTCACGATAACCTTTATCTGTTGCAGCACCACTCAACGCTTTGCGCCCAGCGGGTGTCACAAAGCCGCCTGTGCCCCTGGTCTGAATTGCATGCCGATCAGTCGTGGTAACTTCAATATCTGATGTTTTTCACGGATGGAAGCGTGTAGGAGGTGTAAACCATTTTCTTTCTGCCAGCTTCACACCAGGTTACGCAGAGAAAAAGCCTTTGTGTAGGCCTCTATGGCAGAGCATGAGAGCCCAGTGAAAAGCACTGGTGGAATTGCCAGCCTCCAGCAGAGCTGGATCCATGGCACACCCACAGAGAAAGTGCAGAACACTGTCTGATCGTGGTCCTATCACTTGATCAGGTAATTTGGAGCCTGGGTAGGTGTTTCCATGCCCATCAGGGGGATTTAAGGTGAGAGCAGGGAGAGATTTTGACCACTTCAAAGTGGCTGAGAGTCAATAACATCCCGAGGTCACGACTGAAGTTGTGGAAGTGTAAGTCCTTTAAGTACTTTACAAATTTGCCCCCGCTCCCTTTGGTTCAAGCTGGTTCGAGTTTCCATTTGTTGATACCGATTGTTTTGGCATTGTTGTATGAAAACCTGCAGTTTGGCCAGACAACCTTTCCAACTTTTCAACTTTTCTTCTAGGGAATTTCTGTTTGAACATTCATCATGAAACGTTCATACAAAGGACGCATGTTTCAAAAAGTGGGAAGAACATTTGGGACATGTGCAGGCGTATTTCAGCGGTTTCGGTTTTTCATCGATCGAGTTACCTGGAAAAAAACAGCACAAAGATCTTTGGCGGTCTCTGAAACCTCACAGATTCACAGGTTCATACCGTATTCAAAAGATCAATTAATAAAACCTTTTTGTTTCTGTATCTTTGTATTTTTCCAATCATTGACCTGTACAGAGTGAAAAAGACTTCAGAGACGCTCCTGGGCACGGGGTTCTAATCTTCAGTTCAGAAAATGGACTGAAGAAATGAGGTGGAGAAATGTCTTGGATTTCCTTCCTTTCTGTCTTGTTTGTACGACATGCTCTACACTTACAAGAAGAAATGAACAAGCGAAAACAAGAACAAAATAATGAGCGAAACGGCCATGACTGACCACTGGAGAGAATGAGGGAGTCAAGGATTGTTTTGATCTCAGCTTTGTGTACTTAATTGGGAAACCATGGCCAACGAATTATGCCTCCTAGTTTTACTTTACCATGATTTCTCAGTGCTGTTTATTTTGATATGTAAGGAACAGGATCCTGATGCATTGCTTAAAATATGGTAGACAAGATTCACGTAGTAACCCAACAACAACAAAAAAAAAACTGAGTTAGATTTGGTCTGTGTAACTGAAGCAGCGAGATCTCCAAGATCTCATTAATGTTCTTGTTTCTTATGTAGAACTGTCTTTCCTTTATGCAGCCATAGAGACTTGAAGCCGGAGAACCTGCTGCTGGATGAGAAGAACAACATTAGGATAGCGGACTTCGGAATGGCTTCTCTGCAGGTTGGAGACAGTCTCTTGGAAACTAGCTGTGGGTGAGTCATCCTGCTGCCCCGCAGCTCCGTCTCCATGACAAAACAATCCATACGTTTCTTACCAGATGTCCCGGGGAGTACATCTGTATATATATATTTATATATATAGATAACAAAGGAACAGTCAAAGATTCAGCGCCTGCTACCATAGAGATTAAACAGATGGGGCCTTACGCGTTCGATCACAGTTCTACAAACATTCGAACCACCTTGAACTGGGTGATGAGTCAACATAGTGTCCATCTTTCTGGCCTATGTATCTGGTTGTATATGTGTGGCTTGGTTTAAATTGATATTATGAACTAGTTCTGCTTTCACTGTACACCAGTGTGTGGGAAATAATACACTAAATAATAATCAGTTTTGTCCTTCCTCTTCCACCATCTCCACCATTTCCTCAAAGAGAAAAGTCTCATTAAGCTCAGGGACCTTCGACGATACCCTGTTTTACTCTGAAAAATGTCATAGTATGGAAGGAGAATTCATCATGATTCACACAGTCTTTGAAATCAGGAACTATCCGTTGTATTTTAACTAGTTCTGCTTTCACTGTACACCAGTGTGTGGGAAATAATACACTAAATAATCATCAATGTCCTTCCTTTTCCACAATCTCCACCATTTCCTTAAAGAGAAAAGTCTCATTAAGCTCAGAGACCTTCGATGATACCCTGTTTTGTTCTGAAAAATGTCATAGTATGGAAGGAGAATGCATCATGATTCACATGGTCTTTGAAATCGGGGATTGTCAGTTGCATTTTTAAGGCTATTGACTTGGTTTAGATTTCGATTATTGCTCGGCTCTATCAGCTGTCATAATTTATAACCTCTTGAAATCAATATTGACGGTAGCAATTTCGTATTAGTGATATAAAACTTTCTTATTGGCTGGTTTCTACTGCTAGAATAGAATCCTTTGACCACCAAATCAACTCAAGTCAACTCAAGTCCGGTAGGTTTTTGTTGTCCTTTCAACCATATACACATAGAACACAGTGAAACGAAACAACGTGCCTCCGTGGGGCAACATAAGAACAGGAACAGAACAGAACACCACAAGACCACAAGTGCAGACGGGACAAAAGTGAGCAAGAAAAACACGAGAGCAGCAGTACAACTGGACAAGACAAGACAACATTTAGTGCAATCTGCAGTAGCTACAGCCTGGATGAATACAGTGTTTTTACAGGTACTGTATTCCAGCAGCGAGAGTTGTGTGTGCAGAAATGCAAAGGAGAAGTTCCATGTGCAAAAAATGCAGAACAGCATTTAACAACTATAAATATGATTGTGCCAATAAAGCAGGACAGAGAAGGTGCAGTGTAATAAATAGGAGGTAATTAAAATATGTTTTGAGATTTCTCTGCTCAAACACACCAATCACTTGTTAACTGCTGGGCGAGGGGGGGGCTACCAAATTCTGTTGGATGCCGACCCTCCAGGACTGGAGTTGGGATCCCTGCAATAAATGGTTATGCAGAACACATAATTTGACCACGAGTGCTCAATTGTGACTGTATACCATTATTGCATTTGCTTATAGCTTGAAATCTTTGGGTTCACTAGCTTAGATACGCTAGTCTGGAAGTCCTTTGGTGTGAATGACTTTTGACAAGACTTAAGTCTCTTACTGGACTAAAGGATTTGTGTACAGAGATGCTATAGATAGCTCAGGGAGGGTCCTCACCAACAAATCAGCGAGATCCCACTACCTGATACTCGTAGTCAGCGGGCCGCTTGGCAGATTACCAGCTGTTAAGCTGCTCTTATCTGCACGAATCAGGGAAAATAGCCAGTCCCGATTCTCAGTGCGAGAGCAGAGATAATTGAGGGAGTGGGTTATGCCTAATAGACGGACAACAAATACACACTAGAGCATCCCCTCAAGGCGCCAGCGGAACTGTGGTCATATTCTGTGTGTTGCTTCTGTCGTTATCCAGACGGGTCATTGGAGAGCGACATCTCTGTGTCAAAGGCGAAATGAACGTTTCTGACCATATGAAAGGGGAGGGGATAAATGGCCATTGTCCATTCTATGGACTCAGATCTCCGTGACCAAAACTTAACCCCGGTTTCATATCTGCCCCCTGTCTCATGTCTGCGTTTGCTGGCAGTAGCAGTGTGGCGGTGCATTTCGATGGCACCGACGCGCTGTGATTATTGATCGTCCCCTCATGGCTGGCTGGCCCATCTCTAAGCGCAGATATGACAGGTTTTAATTAAACACATTCATCTTTAGGCTCCTCGCGCGCTGTCTGCTTGACACAAATGTATTCTGTTTACCACGGCTAAATGGACTTGGATTGAATATCAAAAAAAAAAAAAAAAAAAAAAAAAATTGCAGACCTTTCACGCATATGCACAGCACATGGGTTTGTGCAGTGCACCGAGAAATCCTCTCGTATGTATCCGAGGCTGATTTCTCGCTTGATGAATTGGCCCAATTTCGAAATTAGCAGGGTTCTCTAAAATCTAGGGGCTGGGCTGCCTTAATAAGAACCTATATTGCGATTTAGCTACATGACTTGGATAATGCAATAAACCTGGTGACCACAGCAGGACAGTCCGGAGTCCAGGGCCTGCTAGTCAAACTGTGATAGTACTGCATTGGTCCCTTCAGTGCTCTTAGGGGAGCCGGTGATTTAGGGAGCTAATAAACTCGGTAACAACATCAAAGAAAGCTTTCTTGGCAATCGCTCGTCTCTCGGAAGCGTAAGTGCAGCTCCGTTGACAGCGCGCTAGCTACTTTTAGCTCAAGGAGACTGTGCTAATGTGAGGAAAGGCAGGGAAAGATAAAAGACAAAAGTTGATTTCATTTCTTTTTTTCTCCTCTTAAGCTGTCCTCCCTCAAGTCAGACCAACAGCAGAACTGGCAAAGGAATCTCAGGGACTGTTTCCTTTAGCCAGCTAGCAAGCCCTGGTCTAAATGAGTCATTGCTTTCCATCAGACTCATTTCAGAGCAGCTTAAGCACCCCCCTGTGGCTTCCCTGATTTACCACGTTAATCCTCCCTCATGTCCACACACACTGATACACATATACTCATACACACACACACACACACACATGAACACTGGTATTACTATGTTAGTGAGGACATTCCATTGATCTGTGTAACCCACACCTAACCCCAACCCTAAGCTTAACCCCAGTGATCAAAAGACACTTCTGCTCTTCTAGCTGGTCCTAAAAAACTTGAATTTGTGGTGGACATGCAAAATGTTCTCACTTCTACCAATTTTCCAGTTTTCCTATCGTTATGAGGACATGTGGAAAATACCCCCCCACACACATCCTCCTAGTGATAGGAATTCCAGTTCCCTGCAGAATGTGGCTGCGGTTTGGGTTTTTAACTTTCAGTGTAGAATCATTTCGCAGTGCCCTTTTCTCAGTAGCTTACAACGTACAAGTAAGTTTGGCCTGAATAACATTTTAAAGACTTTGTGCACTCATGAGTGTTTCCAAGCGCGTATAATTGCAATACCCATTCTCGAGAATCACCATAACACTCTTAAAAATATTCATGTCATATTTAGCCATAAGTGTATTTTTCTCTGTTGCTTATTTGTGTTCTACTGTTCATTTTTTCCTGTGAGAAGACTCCTGTTTTTGACACGTATGCATCTCTTTTTTTTCCAAAGATGCTGAGCGAAACATTATGCCGTGCTATAAATCAGTGTTCTGCCGGATAAGGAGACAGATGAACCTGACTGGAGTCTTGTTGATGTAGAAAGCAGTTGATGTGAATCTCTTAAAATAGTTTATTTTATTTTCACTGGCAGTTTAGCTGAGGCACTGAATGAAAAGTCACATTCCTATTCCACTCCACTTTAAGTGGTGCAGCATTCAGAGCTTAACGCTTCAGGCGGATATAATGTTTACATAAACATAATGTTTGTTTGAAATGTGGATTTGTAGATTTAGCAAAAAATATGGGTTTTTTTTTTCCATCAAAACAAGTGACGGAGCTCAACACCCTCAATATAACGGTCAAAATTAGAGTGAAGCCATGAACCAGATTTTTTTATTATTTCTAGGATCATGTCCTTTAAGTACATTTTCTCTTGCTGGAGAGATAAGCCTTTAAGAGTTCGCATGTGGTTACTGGTGAATATAAAAACAAAAGAGTTCGGATGTGGTTGCTGGTGAATATAAAAACAAATGCGGGGATAATGGACCAGTACTTAAATATTCAGGTTATTTGGGTCTGGCTTAATAATGTATAATTCATTAAGTGTCACTGTGAGATGCTACAAGAAGGTTTCATTTTTTCAGTTTAAGCTTAATAACAGCGAAAAACAAGACTTTTCAAAAGTTAATGCGTGCATTTTAAAGCAGCCTGTGTAATACTCCTATCTGCACTGCAGTTTATTGGTGTTCTGTAGGTGTGCAGTTAGAAAGGTTCCACCCACACACAGCTCAGTCAACCTGTGGAAACGACTTCATGAAACATGACGTATGTTGCCGAGGCACATTTTTTAATGACGCTTAGTCAGTATTAATTGCTTGATTATGTTTTTCAAAATAACCAGCGCAGCAGCGCCCGCGTGCGTGCTGCAGGACGACTGCAGAACGGGCTACATTAGCCAGCACTTCCGATCTGACATTTGCTTCTGGGTAATAATGATAATATGATAGCATATAATGTTTTTTCTCTCGAATGAGAAGCCATTGCCGCAACTTCCGAGGAGGTTTTGTGAAAAATGTTGATTTAATTAGCATGCTTTTTGACATGCCACTGCTTGCTTATTGCAAATTGGCTGCATTTGCATACATTTCCATAACGGTATATGGTGTGTGCAATCAGGGGACTCCTGTTTACAGCGGGACGGCTCTTCCATCGCTCCTGCGAGGCCAACACTCCGCTTCATTTGACATCGCTGTCAAGGAGCTGAGCCATCCGTACCATTACTCATTTGTACATTAACCAATCCGGACAGTCATTGGAGTACAATTTTACAGACCTTTACCAGGAAGACATTAAAATCTAATGTTACATTATTGGATCATTCAGCAGTGTCAGTGGGGGGTGGGGGGGGTAAGGGGGGGGGGCGGTGGTGAGGTATAGGGTAGTTCCCTGGAAGAGGAACCAGTCACCTGTTCGGGAAGGATATCTTAATGCCTGAAAGGGAATTCTTGGTTTCTTGGGACATTTGCTGATGAATATTGCTTATAAATTCGTGTTATAATGGAGCGAAGTCATCTAAGGCTCGGCGCTGTCGTTCAGAGTTCAGCCCCCAGCATTACCGGAGCCTTCCGCGGCCGCAAGTTCAAGAAAGCGTAATTGAGTTTTCTCTATCTAGGTAAAAAATCATATTATGAATGAATATAGAGCATACATTAACAGCGCACTTGAATGTATAATAACTCTGGCCAAATGGTTAAGTGAAGTAAAATAATCCCATATGGACTATTACTGTGTTACGGGGAAGCGAATATTCTTGGCAGTGGTTTCTACACTGAAAGCGTATTTAGACCCACATGTGTAATAAACTTAGATTTATAACATATACACAAAATATACACCTGTGTCATATATACAGTATGTGTATATATATGTTACTAACAATATACCTACAAAATATTGCTTTGTTCAGTGTAAAAAAGGGTCCGATTTACACGTGTTATATACTGAACAGTTCAATGTTTTTTATGATGCCCACATGGTCTGTAATCACTCCTTTAATCGTGAGAAGGCGCAGCGGCGTATTGTGCTATTTAATCTACTCTTCTCCTTTAATCTTCTAACAATGAAAATTCATTTTATTCTGGGCCAGAAAACATATGAGTGGAAATATATATCTATACAGTACTATGCATCTGAGAAAATAATAGTTAAAATGTGATGTGCAATGAGTGTTTGTTTTTTTTCCCCATTCATATTACCAAATATACTTAATAAAACTAAAAATAATAAATACAAATAACAGTATTTATTACATAGTGATTTTGTGTACAGTACATCAATGCTGTCCAATGAAAGTCCAGTGTTGTAGTTTCCATCCGAAACCTGGTTTGACTCGGTCGGTCCTTCATTAAATTAAATCAGGAGCTACTGATGGGGTTTCACAAATCCAAACAACGGCTGGAGGAACCGAGGAGGAATCTGGAACCGAACCTGTGTTCTCCTCACCAGCTCACACAATATCTACTTTTATACAAACAAAATAAACCTTGATACTTTTTACTGCTCTCATGTTTCTTAGGATTTATTCTAGCGTTAACTTTGGTGGCAAGAAAGACACGTTGAGAAAAATAATTTGAGCTTCAAACATTATGCTTAGGGGCCTTGGATGTTTGAACCGTACTGTATTTTATACGTCAGTCATCTTTTACTCTAAAGAAATTGATTTTTAAAAAATGTGCACTTGATGATTATAATTATTATTATTATTACTGCAGCAACCAATAACCAAGCAAACTGAAACCCACTAATAAACATTACTGCACAGGCAAAAAGAGATCGTTTCTAACATCATTTAACATAACATGACAATTTATGAATAATGTTTATTATGATATGTGTAATAGTATTTAAAGAACTAACCTGATATAAAAATACCGTCTACATAGGAATGAAACTCATGCTTCAGTGGTCTTTTGTTGCTGCTGCGATGAAACAAATCAGTCGTCCATAGTGATCTGAATCCCGTTCTGTCTTTATGCTCATTCAGAATTTGAGTACAGCCAACAGTAAAGGCAGCACGGAGCTCCTTTTTTCATGGGTCGACTCAGGGGCACATTTCACTACAATTTGTACTTGTAGAACTGTGTATATGACAAATAAAGAATCTTGAATCTTTTATGTGGTGATAGGAAACTCCAGTTCTACACAGACCGATCCTTAGTTCTTACTCAACATGCACGTGGTGGACTGTGGGGGCGATTTTAATGAGTTGGAGGACACAGAGTGAATGTGAATGTACTGCGGATGGTATGTAAGGTGAGGGTTAGAGGGAAACAGGCTCTCACTCTTCTTTCTTTCTTTCAGTTCTCCGCACTACGCCTGCCCAGAAGTGATTAGGGTAAGTGTACTCTCTGAGCCATCTTCTTCTAATGGTGTTCTTAGACCAGCCTGCCCTCTAACCATCTCTCTCTCCCTCTCCCTTTCTCTCCCCCTCTCTCTAACTCTCCCTCTCTCTCTCCCTCTCTCTCCCTCCCTCCCTCTCTCTCTCCCTCCCCCCTCTCTCTCTCTCCCTCTCACTCTCCCTCTCTCTCTCTCACTCTCCCTCTCTCTCTCCCTTTCTCACTCTCCCTCTCTCTCCCTCCCTCTCTCTCTCTCTCCCTCCCTCTCTCCCCCCCTCTCTCACTCTCTCTCTCTCCCTCTCTC
>JBBIGA010000040.1:21625955-21636569 GCA_037576975.1 Alestes dentex | reverse complement strand
CCTTAGTTTGCTGCCTTTTTCATAACATACAATACCAGTCAGTAAAGTCAGTTTGGAGACACTTATTTGTTAAATAAGCACTAGCATTTAAAAGTTAGGAATTGGTGCATAATAATAATAACAATCATAATAATAATAAGAAGAAGAAGAAGAAGAAGAAGATGAAGAAGAATGAAATGATAACTGAACTATGATGAATTCTGGATATGTGGATACAAACAGCCAACATACAATGTTAGTGTTTATAACATTGTATGTTAGCTCTGCGTGGGAAATTGAACAGCTGTGGCACTAGTTAGAAGTGGTGTCTGGATACTTTTGGACAAATTGTGTGCATTCATACATACACTGTAAAAATGACCTCTTGGCTAGTGAAGTCATGTATATATATGTATATACATTTATTACACATTTATTCCTGGGAATTTTGTGTTTTTTATATAGATTTTTATAAGAATATGTTGCATTTCCTTTAAATGTACTTTTACATTTATTCATTCATTTAATGTTAATGCAGGTACTGAGGTTATCACGCTGGTGGTTTTTGCCGAATTGCGTTTTTGTGATGTGTTTGTGTGTGTGTCAGGGTGCTCTGCCATTCGATGATGACAACCTGAGGAACCTCCTGGAGAAGGTGAAGTTGGGAGTGTTCCACATGCCTCACTTCATCCCTCCAGACTGCCAGAACCTGCTGAGGGGCATGATCGAGGTGGATGCAGCCAAAAGACTCACGGTCAGTGGGCCTACAAAATGTCCCTCCACCCCCCCACTATCCAGTCCTATCCTATTGGCCAGTGTTGATACTGTGCTCTTTTATTCCTTTATTTGTATCTTACAGCCGTCCATCCACTATCCGAGCTGCTGGAGTGCTGGAGCCCATCCCAGCACTCACATGGCGAAAGGCAGTTTTCATCTAATTGTTCTCTGTAAAAAAAATATTCCAGACTAGAACCGGTGCAATGAGAACATTTTGTGACTGATTCTGAAACTAAAACAAGGGACCAAAGTAGTCCCGGAAATTGTTGGCCCAAGAAATTGGACATTATATTTGATATTTTTTCTCACTGCATTAGGCTCGGTTAGTAACACTGCTTTACGGGTGTCAGTTCTCAATTATCACACTTCTTAAACTTAATTAAAAACAGAAACTCACATCTTAAATAATATAGTAGCCCTAGAGGCAGAGCTCCCAGAGTTTTAATTTGCTATTAATTACCAGTTCAGTGTTGCTGTGATATATATATTTCTATTAAAAAGGGGGACTCATTCCACTGTCTAAGATTTGGGATTATCAGTAGGTTGTGGGGTTGAATCCCTGTGGTGCCACGGACAAAAATAAGTCAGTAATTATTAGAGATTCACTGATAAAAAAAAATAATAATAATTAACTGTCAGTATCAGCAGGTATTATCTTCCAATCGATATATTAGTCAAGCTCTTCTCTGTACAAACTGAACTTTGGCTTAAATGAGTGGAAAAACAGTTCTTCTTTCCTTCCCGTCCTTTGTAGACAGGATGCTTTCTGACAGGAGCTATGCTAGGCTAGGTTTGGAAATAAAGTCATGTGCTTCCACTGTCTGACAGGAAGCTTCAGTATTTAATATTGAACGCATAACAGTAGCTGTATTCCAACATCTTTGTTTTCTTATATCGGTTCCATGAAAGACCCCCAGGTGGTGACAGTACAGAACAAGCTGTATCTCCCAACACACACACACACACACACACACACACACATACACACACGCTCAGTGTGATTCTTCAGACATGTGCAGTGTGTTAAGCTGATTTCTAGTAAATGAGTCTGGGTTCGAAGGCTTGTCCGTATGAGTGCTGTCACTTCAGGTCCACACACAGCAGAACTAATCCTATTCAGCCTGTCTGGGGAGGCCTCTATCTCTCTCTCTCTCTCTCTCTCGATCCCTCTCTCCATCCTTCTTTTCCTTTCTCCAGCCCACCCGTCTGTCTCTTACCGTCTATCTCTCTCTTCCTCTTTCTTGCATGGTAGAGTGGCCAAGGCTTTAAGAGCTTATCTTAATACCGTCTCTTTGAAATGTCCCCGTCGCTCCATTTTCCAGGGAAAAAATCAAATAGACGGGTCTCCACAGTCCACACCTCACTGATTGGAAACAACAGCTCCTTGTCTGTGAGGAAGCCATGAAGAAAGATAAATCCTGCCAGGGGGTGCTTGTTTTCCCGTTGCCAACTTTAAAGAACCCCCTTGCTCCTCCTAAAACAGCTGAACATTTTCATCAAGATATTTTCATATATATTTGTAAGCAAACATGTGTAAATATATCTGTGTATATTATGATTAGTATTTGTGTTATTGTTTTTTTTTTTTGACACGTGCGTTTTATCTGATAATAGTGTTGCTAATAGCGTAACAAAAGTCAAAATTCCAAGTTTTAGTGTATGTCTGGGGGGCAAAGAGCACTGAGCACTTTGTGACCAAACTGTGCTAATATTTTAATGGTAATGCTTACAAAAAACAAGCAATCACATAAAGAAACTCTGTAATAACACTGTAGGGGTTTCTGGAGGACTCCTAGAAGAATCTGGAGAATTATTATCGTTTACAACAGAAATAGTTTAAATATTTAATGTACTATAGTGCAGTAGTCACGTGATATGCACCATAAAAACGGTGAAATCCCTGTCCCCCTGGTTCCCCAATATTTTATAGTATTGTCAAAACTACTGGATAGGTGAATTCTAAATGAGTGAAGAAAGTAGTGTTGAGGACGAAACCTTGGGGAAAACGAACAGATCTGACTGCCCGAATCCAACAAAGCAGGAGGGAAATTCTTCTCCTCCCTAAAGCAGGTTTATATACACCTGTCTGTTAAGCCTCAGTAGCTCAGAGCTTAGAGGATTCCTCAACAGCAACATCATGTAAGCTCTAAGACGTAACAATAAGCTGTTCACTAACAGATCAGCTCTTAAATAAACACTTATCACGACTTGCAGGCTGTGTGGGTTTCGGAGGCTGCTCATCGCGAATGCACTGTAAAAAAATATTTGCGATTTTCACTTTTAAAAAAGTAACTAACCTGGTCGCCTCAGCATTTTCAACTCACTGAGCTTCTGATAATACATTCACAGGACTATAATCGGTATAAAACACAGATGATGCATGTTAAATGCATGTTATCGTAGTATTTTAAGTTTTTTTTTAATGTTAAAACAACATTTTATTTCCAAATCACTATGTGGAGAAATCATTCTTGTCGTATTAGTGCGATTCTTTTTTTTTATTTGCACAGAAGGTCCTCAAGGTCTAGCTTGTACATTAGGACTACTCTCCTTTCGTTTTTTTTTTTATCCCATAACCACGAAACAAAAGTAAAAATTCCAAGTTTGAGAGTGTTTCGCCTCTCCAGCTGGCGGCGGCGGTTTCTTTCGGGCGGATCCAGAAGCTGAGCTCGCTTAGACGGGACGGAGTCACGGCCAACTCCATCAACAAAGCCGTGCAGGGAGAATAGCCTCAATCCCCACAGCCCAGCACTGGCACGCACCGCACAATGTGTTTGAAATGATAGGAAGGCATTTCCATAATGTGGCCTGATGAGCCTCGGTGGCGCCGATACCTTGCTGCGGTTGTTCCTGCGGCTCGTCGCGCGCCCTCCTCTTGTTTTCCGAGGGGTTCATGAGGTGTCCCCCGCGGCTCGGCCAGACACACACGCCAGGCCTCATCTCTCGGCTTCGAGGGTTCAGTTTATAGCCCGGTATCATTAAGTCGCAGCCTAATATCATTAAGGACTTTCCTCGCTGACACATAAGGTGGTGATGACCCTCATGAGCTCTCGTCGTTTCTGTGGCTCTCGTGCTGCAGGCCGCCGCTCTAATTAGCAGCCGGCTAAAGCGCGCGCCGTGTCTCTGTAGTGTCTCCAGATACACCATGATGATCAGAGGCTGAGACCCTGAGGGTGGAAATTAGACTTTGCCAGCAGGAGACACACACCCTCATACACACACACACACACACACACACACACACACAGACAAACAGGCTGGCAGCATAAAATGGCTTCATTCTTCCCCCCTCACACTCTCCGGACCCTTTTTTTCATTTCTTTTTCAATTCACAGTTGATTCTGTAATTGCATATTAATTAAATGTTATTGATGGAAGGTGATATCCAGCCGTTTTAATGTTCTCTCTTCTCGTTACAGTTAGAACAGATACAGAAGCACACGTGGTACATGTGAGTATGAGTCTCTTCTGTGCTCTGGTGTCTGTATTTATATGTATGTATATGTGTGTGCGTGTGTGTGTGTGTGTGTGTGTGTGTGTTACTGTATTGAATGACTTTGTGGGGACAACTGCAGAAGGTAGGGGTACTGGGGTGCATAGAGTCAAAAAAGTGGGAAAAATAAAAAAAAATGAGTAAAAATGTAGTAATTGTTACTACTAATAATATTAATAGTGCAACTAATAGCCCTATTAATAGTTAAACAGTAGGTATTATAGTAGATATTATTAGATTTGACAAGGTTTTAAAGGTGGCTAGTGTGATTTAAAAAAAAATTCTTAATCTTAATAACTCTTTGTATACGCTTTTAGAATCAGAATGAGAACACCATGATTAATTCAGAATTTCACCATCTTTATATGTACGATGTTAGCATTTATCTGGCAAATACTAGCTCTTAGCTTCTCCAAATGGCAGTGAAATAAAAAGGTATTTGAAGCCAGAAGATTGTTCAGTTTATGCAAACTCCAAGAACCTTCACAAGGCCATCAAATCAACGCTCTTCAGGCCAGAGTGTGTTGGGGTGTGTTCTGTAATGGTGCCTTTGATATACATTATCATCATCAGACAGGCCACAGGCTTCCACTAACGATGTCCATCCACTTTATGTTATGGCGTGATGTTCAGTGTCTTTGGCGGTGCATTAAAGACGGTGCTGTCTCTAGTTGCTTTCAGTGGAAGAGACACGTTTCGTTTGCTGTCATGGTGCGCAGGGTGCCTCCGGTTTTAAACCTTGCTCTGTATGTTTTGAGCAGGTTTTTGTTTTCCTGTACTGACAAAAACTCCCAAGGCTGAACTGTTTCTAAACGATCGTGTCATATCCGGCTGATTGATAGCTATGCCAAACAATATGCCTGGCCAGCCTGACCACTTTCAGGATGCTAAAAACACAACTGATGACTGACAGTTAGGCCACAACACTGCTGTTGGAAAGAGTGCAGCCAGAAGCCTTTAACAAACATCGTGGAAAATGCGGTGTCGCCTTCTGCATTTGTTATTAGACAATGATTGTATTATTTTATTATAGTTTATAGTTTTTTTCCCCCCTTCTTCTGTGGATAGTTTACATTTTACATTTTACATTGACATTTAAGGTTTCTATTTATTTATTTTCTTAATTATTATGCTGCCACCAAGAGCTACCGAACTGTTTTTCATTGTTCCTGCAACAGTGACAATAAAGACTATTTTATTCTATTCTGTTCTATTCTTTATTATATTACAGCTTCTGTAATTTTCAAAATCATAACCAACCCCACCAAAACTGCAACCCTGTTGCAAGAGAACCTTATTAAAAAGAGCCATTTGCCTTAATGGAGAGATCTGTGCATGCATAGTGGTGGCGAAGAACACATTATTTTAGCATCTGATTAATGAACAAAAGTGTGTTTTTTTTAAGGTTTAAAGGTCTCTCCCGTCTTGTATTACTGCTAAGAGGGGTTGCCAAGGTGATCAGGCATTCCTATTCAGTTGTGTTCAGCATCCTACAGGCTCTCAGCATACGTTTATTTTCTCCAGTCGTGGCAGAAAATCGGCTCCTCGTGACTTGAGGAGCCCCCTGAGTGAATGTCAAGAGTGCGCAAAGCTGCTTCAGGGTAAAGGGGGTCTAATTTCTAAATGACACTAAAATAGAATGTTTTGATCTGGTTTTTTGTGTGTATGTCAATTCTGTTTTGATGTCTTCCCCGTCATTCTAAAGTGTGGAAAACCGGAAAAACAAGGGACCCTCTATAGATCTGAAGTGGCCACACTTTTGGCCTGGTATTGTGGCTGTACGTACACATTTGTATGCATCACTGAGCAGGCGCTCTAGATCGGGGGAGGGACCGGGCTGTTCTGATTAGTGGCAGGCCAGGGTGATGTTTAGTAGTGGAGAGAGAGAGTGTGTGTGTGTGTTTTGTGTATGTATGTATGTATTTGTCTTCATGTACACATATCGGGGGAGACATGAGCCTCCTGCAGGGCTGAGCTCGCTCCTACAGGCGCCCGGAGGAGGAATGCATGTGCCTGTTTGAGTATGTGGATAATCAAACTCATGAATATGGAAATCGATCAAATAAAAACATGACACTTTAGATTGTAAAGATTTGCAACTCAGGTTTTCATCAGATGCTTGGTTATTTCAGTCTGTTTTGGAGGGCCTCCCAGCCCGCGGCCTTTACTGGAGGTTTTCCTGTTGTATTCCGAATCAACTTATTTTAGGTATCAATTTAAAAAATAGTCTCCAACAAGACTATGGCCACTAGAATAACATTTGAAATCCATTTCTGGGCTGTAGTTTGTAAAGAGCTTCTTAGAGTTGGGCATCTCTTCTCCTCTCCTGCAGTTTTGCTTTCCTCCTTCTTCGGTCTCCTCATCCTGCATTCACACTCTGCTGCTTGTCTTCACTCTTTGTGAAGAGTGCCGACCGAGTGACTTTAAAAATGCATGCATGAAGATATCCTGCATGCTCTGAGCAGCACAGAGTGAGTGAAGTGGCCCAGAACTAAACAAAGAATCCAGGAGAGGCGCACAGAGACCAGAGAAATGACATGCAGGAGGTCCCGTGTGTGCAGTGATGTTAAACCAGTGCCTCCCGTTTCTTTGTGCAGAGGTGGAAAGAACGAGCCGGAGCCAGAGCAGCCCGTCCCGCGGAAAGTGGCCATCCGGACGTTGCCCTCGGCCGAGGACATCGACCCGGACGTGCTGGAGAGCATGCACTCGCTTGGCTGCTTCCGGGATAAGAGCAAGCTCATGAAGGACCTGCTGTCGGATGAGTGAGTGGAGAAACTTGAGATACACTGCCTGTCAAATTTTGGAAACGCCTTGTCTTCTTTCGATCTGGTGGGAATTTCACCATTTGTTCAACGTTCATACATAATTCAGTTGCTGAAATGAAGTCGTTCTGATGTGAAACGGCTCATTGTTGAGAAATTTGCCTCAGTTTCTTTATAGTGGTGGTATTAGAAACTAGGGGTCACGTCATTTACACAGTCCATTTAATTCACTGTCCAAAAAACACCAGCGAATTTACATCCTCTGAGTTTTGATGCTGATGATGGTAGGAGAGTGGCAAATCTGAAAAGGGTGCCGCGGATGCATTTTAAAATTACGTTTTATATTTACACCTTGTCTGAAAGTAGCGTAACGCACTGTTTCAGGCATCCAGCAATACATTTTGAGAGGTTCATGTAATGACTCTGATTTAGAGGCAAAGAGCACTTCAGAAGTCCGGTTCCATTCATCACTAATGGGAACAGTTTTGTCTCTGCGCATTTTTCCACAATGGAATGCTCTCATATCAAACTGTAAAGAGATTCTGAAAGAGATTTTGAGGTTCTCCGTTAAGTAATAAAAAAAAAAAATCCTAAAAAGCCTCGCAACAATGACATCAGTGCAACTGAATAAGATGCGTGGGCTTTGGCTTTCAGCAAAACAAATATTGCCACCAAGGTTTGTGATATTATTTTCCTCAAAATACATCTGAATAATCTTTTAATATATTCTGGAGATACGCTGTATTGAGAACACCTAGAGCTAAGTGCACCTCCCTCCAGGAACATCTACACTCAATAGCAGTTCAAAGTTTTGTTCTTGGATCGTACATCTAAAAAAAAAAACGTAAATGAAGTCTTTGAATTGCTGTGGCTCCTTAATGAAATGGCTAATTGGGATAAAACCCTAGCCAGTCTGTAGTAGCCAGTGCATAATCAGCCCTGTCTCACTCGAACCCTTCCCTAAAGCTTGTACGAGACTCCCTCCGACACTGTTTGCTTTGGGATGCCATATGCGTGTGTAGAAGTGTTTTACGACTCAGTTTCTCAGGGCTACTAAACCCACAGCGCGTCAACCTGGCCCCGGGCCGTTCGCGAAGCCCGTTCACTCTCTCCCATTCATCATCCCCCAAACTCCCGCAATTACCACCTGCACGCTCCGCTGTGTATGCCCACCTTCTTAATGCGGCTGATGGATGGCCGGGCCCCTCTCCCCTAAAGCACCGCGGCCTCCGCTTCGTCTCCCTCCCTGAGCGGCCGCTGCAATTTAGCCAGCGCCTGCAGCGGAGACGGGCCCGTTTACCCCCCTGCCCCCCGGCCCCCCGGCCTAACAGCCCAGCTAATTCTAGTGCTGCGTCTTTACTGTGTTCCCACACTTTTAATCTAGCACGTACTCTTAGTTACGGCTGCTTTGTCTTCGTCTCATAGACCTGCTCTCTCCAGGGCCAGGTCTCCTTCCTCCTTTCCATTCAAGTCCCTCCGTTTCGGTCATCTCATTTGTGTAAATCCTTTGTTAAAACCAATGATTTGGACGAAAATCAAATGTCAGTCTGAATTCCCCTCTTTGTCATGCGCTTGCCCTGACGCTACGAAACACAATGTACTTAAAATGATGATGATGATGATGATGACTCCACCTGTGCTTAACCCCACCTTAATGTACCCCTGAAAATACACCACACCCCTTCGTTTGAATGAGGCGGCCGTAAATTTGTGAAGCCGACCCCTTCATTTTGCCTTGACGTTGGATTTAAGGCATGAGTGTGAAACCCCTTAATCTTAAATTTAAGGCGCTAATTCAGGAGGTTCTGTTATTATTAAGGGGATAATTCAGTAGCTTGGCCCCTTAATCAGCCTTAATCTGTGCACTTTTTCATTTGATTTTCCTTCATTTCCTGTATGGGAAGTTAAGGTTAAAATGAAGGCCATTTTTAATGGGCGTGTGGTTTCGTAGTGTAATCTACGTCAAGTTATTACGTAAGCTCAAACTGATTGGCTAATGTGGTTTCAGACACTGTATGACAGGGGTCGTCAACTACATTTGTCCAAGGGCCAGAGTTTTTCTCAGCAGACACTGTGAGGGCAGGTTAGTCCACTGTCCTCAGAGAAGATAAACAACGATTCGAGCCGAAGCATCCGTTTCGGCTTCCTTATATACACACACATATCAGTCTTAACTCTGTACAGCTGAAAATCATTTCCTTGCGCGCGCTGCACTTAGTGAACCCGGAAGTGAGGCGCTGCGACCGGCGGATTACTGACAGATTGAAGGCTTGTTTCATTTGATTTCGAAAAAAATAAATGTAGGAACATACTTTTCCCTCCTCACTAGGCTATGCCTGATTCAGTGATATCAGAGAAATTTTAATATAAGGAGAACTCCCACTCTCAGAACAATGCAGAATTTAGCGGTCTAGCTCCATTCATTTTCCATCGGGGGACGGATGTCTTTGCATCTCAGCCAGGTGAGAAGACTGACGTGTCATGTCAAATGACACTTGCCAGAATTTCAATATAGGCTTTTGTCCGTTGTCTTGAGAGGCATATGTATGTGTTAAGTATCTTTATATATTTTATCAATTGAGCCAAAGTATGGACATAAATATGGCTTAAATATGGTTAAATATGGTTCTTTTGTCCATTTGTTATAGATAACAGCGTCATACAGTGTCTGAAACCACATAAGAAAGTATATTTAAGATTGAGACCTGTTGACATGCATTTCCTTTTAGCTACAGTAGAATAAGGTAATAAGCAAACTTTGGCCATCACTTAACATCTCTGGAATGTTTAACTGCTATTGGACTGTTGGAATTGATGACTTAAACCAAAACAACATCCATCCGTTCCTCTGTGGCTTTAAGGTAACAGTCTCAAAGTGCTTCATTCTGAGACATCATTTGAACTGTTCATTCTAGTGACAACCAAGAAAAGATGATCTATTTCCTGCTGCTGGACCGTAAGGAGAGGTACCCCAGTCACGAGGACCAGAACCTGCCCCCACGCAACGAGATTGGTAATGAGTGCTTTTGTTTAGTCTTACTCTTAGCCCGACAGGACATTGCCAAGTCCACTTGACTCATTTAGGTTGCAAAGCATCGTATTAAGCACTTAATCTGCTGTAATTACTGTACCAGCCCCTGTAATTACTGTACTAATGAGTGTGTGCTGGTCCTCTCAGACCCCCCCAGGAAGCGGGTGGACTCGCCGCTGCTGACCAGGCACAACAAGAGGAGGCCGGAGCGCAAGTCCATGGAGGTGCTGAGTGTGACGGAGGGAGGCTCGCCCGTACCCGTCCGACGAGCCATCGACATGACCCAGCACGGACAGAGGTACAGAGCCCCAGCATACACACACACACACACACACACACACACACACACACTCACTCACACTCACACACACAGACACAGACACACTCAGTGAGATGTCACACTCAATGGGGGGTGTTACTGGAGATGTTCACTGTTACACTCACTGGCCACTTTATTTGAAACACATTGGAACATTGTTTTTTTTTATGATAATCTTTTATTTTCTCTCTCTCTCTCTCTCTCTCTCTCTCTCTCTCTCTCTCTCTCTCTCTCTCTCTCTCTCTCTCTCTCT
>JBBIGA010000040.1:21611473-21622123 GCA_037576975.1 Alestes dentex | reverse complement strand
CACACACACACACACACACACACACACACACACACACACACACACACACACACACACACACACACACACATCACCCTAAGTGATGGCCAAAATGGTCCTGAACTTCTGATGCTCTGCTCGCGACTAATTCAGTGAAAGACAGAAGGAGAAAATGGCATCATCAAGCCGAGATGTGTTTGGTGTTGTGATTTTCTGCTCGGCTGCTCAGAGACGTCGTCTGATTACTGGATGACACACGTTTAAGTAACATACGTAATTGATCAGTTTATGGATCAGATCCTTACCCGGAGTCAAATCGCACGAGCGCGTGGTGACACGTTTAATGATGATTTACTGTTTCAATTTCCCGTGGTGACAAAACCCCACCGCGGCCGCGGCCAATTAAATCCCAGGCGCTCGTGGGATATTGGACGTCCACGTCGTCAATCCGATATTGCATGCTGAAAGAAAGCGCAATAGCAAATCATGACGAAGACAAAAGGGACGCAGTTTACTTACTGTCAAAGGAATAAATCATCAGTCGACAAAATGCGTATTTCCATTAAAGTTCTCACAACCGGCCGCGTGCAAACACTTGTAGTAATGTTTGCTTAATTATGGAGCAAGCCTGCGTGACATGCATGTGAAAAGCGGTGGTCCATGAGGTTACTGCGATCAAAATTAGGATCAAAATCGTGTCTCTGACTGGCTGTGCAGCAAGCACTGATTTTTGTTGTCTTCAGTAGTTATATTTATAAATCTAACAAACATAAAGTATTTATAACTCTAACAACCACAAAACACTCAATATGTAATGCAAGAGCAGCATTCAGTTCTGTGCAAAATAAAAAATAAAAAAAATACTGCTGTGTAATAAGGTACGTGTAGCCCGTTTCATTAACTTTTTACGAACTTTTAATTCACTTTTTTTTCTTACCTGAAACTCACACTTATACATTTCTAGTGTTTTTTGTTTACAGGACGTTTTCCAGTATGTTATGTTTGCAGTGCTTTGTAAAATATATTCTGTTTACAGTACTTTTCCAGTACTTTTTGTCGCTACGCGGATAGCATTATTGGCTATTAACTGGTCAAACTGGAATTTAAAATTTCTCATTTCTCATTGATGTCTCATCAAAAATTCAGCCGCTGATTTCAAGAATATCAAATGATGTGCTGCACTGAAAGTAAGAGACACCTGGTTCTTTAGCACGAACGCAAACTGATTCGATCACAGCAGCAGCTTTCAAACCCAGTGTGAGGACACTTACTAACTTTCACCTCAGCGAATCACATTACAGACCAAAAAAAAACAAAAAAAACATGCCATTTATGCTCACACGCCTCCACAACCTTATGTATCACATATACTGTCATATAATGACAGTGAACATTCACTGAGTTGCTGTTTTTATATATAGGCAAATAAATATAGAATTACTTTCTAGGCACGCAACAGTAAACATACATATTGTATTAGCATCTGGCTGATATGTTAAAACCTTTTCATTTTGTTCTAAGAACTGAAAATGTCAACCTTTTTTGTTTTTAAGCCGCCGCACTTAACATACTGGCTTTATCTTATACTTGATAACAACAAAGGAACAATAAAGATGTATTTATATTAGAATTCAGTCGATTCTGTCTGTCAAATCATTTTTTTCAGTAATCACCATTAAGGCCTGGTACTTTAAGAGCCAAGACTTCTCTCCTTCTATTGAAATATAACAGCGTTATCCTTCAGTATAATCCCATTATACAAGCATTGTTACTCTTTACTGGCAGCTTGTCTCCATTTTCGCAGTTATTCAGGCCTGATGCAGTTTTCCAGCATATAAAAAGTTTGAAAGGCATCTGAGATCCCATCTTTTTTTTTTTCTTTTCAGTGGTCACATTATGACTGTCTGTGCAAATCTGTGTTGTATTAGGTCGCGGTCCATCAGTGGCGCGTCGTCCGGTCTGTCCACCAGCCCTCTCAGCAGTCCACGGGTAAGTCATCCCTCTGCACTCAGCTCAGTCTGCCTGGGCCTGTCCCAAATCATACGCCGCTGTTCCCTGTGTAGGATCTCTCCCGACGGGACTGCGTCTGTCTACGGAATGTGGATGGATGGAAAGCTCACTGATATTGATATTGAGTTCAAACATTCAATGTATGCAGTCTTACAGATTGCTTATTGTCACTGTTTCCCGGTCAAGGAATAACCCCTTCAAAAAAGGTTCCCTTTTAATAACAATTCCTAATACCATAATAAACCTCAGGATGCAATAAGCCTGTGAATTTAAGGGGTTAATGGGGTTAAGCCAAGACTTTAAACTTGAATTACTTTTGAAAATCCCTTTAGTCTAGGCTTAGCCTTCATCCGGGCCTAGAAAGTCAACCTAATGTCGTTTTAAATTTAGCTGTTGGCATCATGGCTATATTTCATCTTCCTCTAATTAATACAGCATTAATTATTTTCCCGCATAAATGTTTGCGTTAGCCTGCCATGCAGAGCTGTCTGGACAGTTTTTTTTTCCTCTCTCTCTCTCCCCTTGAGTTCCGTTACTGACTGGAACATGAAAAAGCTGCTGATTAGTTAACATATTCGCTAATTTGCATAAGGCAAGGCCCGTCCAGAAAAAAAAATAATTAAACAAACTTAGCATGCAGAACTACAGAGAGATTCAGCCAATTAGCATCAGCCTCCCGCAAATGCTAAAAAAGACGAGCTATGATAGGTTACGTTTGTAAATGATGTCATCCAACCAGCACGGAGAACAGGCCTTTCGTTCCCCGACTTCAAAGGCGAATTTCAAGTAGCCAGCCAGCGCGGATTATTAGCCGTGCTGGAGGTCGGGGTCTCCATCTAAAACACTGGTAATGCACTGAAATTGCCGCCCGCTCCTGCTAATAGACTCCGCATTACTGCGAGTGCAATCAGAAAGCAATGCCCGGCATAATTAGCTCTAATCTGTTCCTCATTCGGGGGATTGTAGCCCTGAGACATTCGAAGGCCTGGCTTGCTAATGGCTTGGTAAAATCTGAAAATCCCACTTCCCTCCTTACAGGAGAGCTCAAGCTGTATCCAGCTTTTACAGTTGACTTGTTTGAACTGGCTAACCGATTACAAATCCACCACTAAGTCTTCCCAATATGCCTCCTTTGAGTTACACGAGTGAATTCCCAGCAGGATTCGGCCTAAAGCCTGCTTTGAATCCGCTCCGATCAAATATTCCAAAGTCTGAAATATTCTGCGGTCTCATACCTACTGTAGTGTTTTTCACCCAAACCGGGGGGGGCAGATGAAAGAAGGCTTTTGTGGAGAGCGCGTAGGGAGGAAGGGCCTTTGAGTTTGTCAGTCACAAAATCCACAGTCACAACTTAGCCAAGAACGGCTGCAACTTCCAAGAAGACTTCTAGCAGATGTTTCGTTTTAAAGATTATATATATGTATTTTTTTTATAATCCAAAAAAGTACTTACATTTTAAATGTAACTTTTATGGTAAAGTTATAACCCACTATTCTAAAGTTTGGAGTGATTTCTCATATTAATGGATTTGAAATGAATTAAAAATTGATATATATTTTTAAATGGTATATATATATATATATATATATATATATATGATTTATACACTGAATAACTTAATAGACTAGAAATGTTTTTAAATGACGTACTGGAGTTATGTTTACAATAATACTTCTCAAATTGTCATTCTCTAAATTTAGACATGTGAGTCATTCTTGATGTTAAATTTTACACACAGTGGTCCCAAAAAAGTCTTTGGACATTGACGTACTTGAAAATGCATTAAGTACATGATGTTAGGAAGCAGAAAGTCAAACCAAATGACTTTTATTGTAAACAGACAGTTCCAAGACTCTTATTTTGTAGGCAAAGTATTCTGGCAGCCTGATGTGTGTTTCACATCATTGAGCAATTTTTTTTTGCAGATGTTCTGCAGATTTGCCTCCAAATTCTTTGTCACACCTTCAAATTTAAAATCTCATCGATGACCACAAGCTGAATAACTCTGTAACACCACTGTACTATTAGTGCAGTCTGGTTGAAGCCTGGTTGGAGATCTTCTCCAGAACTTCTCCACTTAAAGAGTCCAGCAGTTTGATGTTGTGTCATGAGAAATAAATAGCATTATTTTGAATATTTTTTCAAGTAACCCAGATTCATTAAAGTTGACCAATGGTTAATGGACAAGCGTCCAAATACTTTGTGAGGCCACTGTAACTGTTCTCAGTGTTACGCAGCTTTCTCAGGGATGTTCTAGCTCACAAGTGGGAACATTCACATGACCAGCGTATTTCGGCATATCTTTTTATACCCCAGTTGTGTAGAAATTACTTCATTTTATTGAAATGTTTGATTCTGTGTTCTCGGTTTAAAGAAATGTTTTGTGTTCTTGAAATATTCTGAATATGTTTTGGGGGTTTTTACTGCAATTAGTGATATATCACAGCTGTTGGAACAAAACATCTGATCTCCAAAAAAAGTAACTTTACAGGAGAAGGAGAAAATGTTCGTAGCTTGCGTAAAAAAAGATTTTAGAAAAGAGCTTAGCGTAAAAAGATTTTACTGTTAATCGTTTTGTACACTTTCTGTTCTCCATGATATTATGGCACTGGGCAAAAGTCTTTTGTAAGGTGTATTGTGTAAAAACAAATATGAAAAATACGTTTTGTTCCAACAGCGATGATATATCAGGTGCTGATCTATCACCCAGCCTCATTTGGAAATAAATGCCCTTGGTTTAAACCATGAGTGTCCACAACATCTTCATATCATCTCCCAGGCAGCAGCATCCCAATACCGAGCACAGCTACGCACTTAATGGTCCTGAGTTGAACTGGCCATGTCCATAGTGTGGCGCTATTGTTGTGAATTAACTTCTTCAGTCAATTAAGGCTGACCAGTTATTGCTTTAAAATGAACTGACTATATATACTTATATCCAACAATTCTGACAATAGCGTAGAGTTACGACTCATTGAAATATCGCGCACGTGTGGCACGCGCCCATTTCCTGCTTGCTTGGTCACTTCTGGCAGTCTTTTTTTGGGTCTTTCCAACAAAGACCCGGAGCTTTTTCTGTTGCGGCTGGTTTCTGTGGTTGGTTTTTGCTTCGAGAACACTGGAAATGCTGCACTTTTTTTTTCCATGGTCCTTGTTGCCTTTCGGCTGGTTGTGCTAATGGCATGTTTCTTTCTTTCTTTCTTTCTTCCCTCCTTTCTTTTCTGCACTCTCCCTTCCCTCCATCGCTCCACATCTCTGCTGCCTTGCCCACCATCCGTTCATGTGTGCCGTCGGTGTGTGTGCGTGCCTGCGCTGCGGTGCGTGCTAACTTCTGGGACCTGCGTGCGGCACGTGTATGTGTGTGTGTGTGGGCTGTGGGGTGTGTTGACTCTGGTGATGCTGCTGCTGTATGCGCTGCTGCTGCTGCTGTCCCAGCCGGTGCGGCGCTTTTTCGTCCCCCCACAGTCTGCGGAGCTCACACATTCGCCCAACCACAGCCCCACCCACTCGCCCCGGGCCAACGGCACAGGCCCCCACCCTCCCAGCGCCTTCCAGCCAAAGACAGGAGCCTTGCAGCCCAACAACAAAACTCAGACCCTTCCAGCAAAGCCCAAAGTTGCAGAAAAGCCCCTCCAGAGCACCAGGTCCAACCCCCTCCCCAGCACCACGCCCATGCCTTCAGCTGCCAAATCTGAGCCCTCCACGCCCTCAACGCCCACGCACCCCCTCCCCCTGCCCGTCCCCAACAGCCCGAAGGTGCGCAGGCCGCCCCTCACTGTCCCGCCCAAGCTCTCTGTTCCGCTCTCTCAGGTTGCTCCCCTCTCGCCCATCCGACTGCACCACCACCATCACCTGCACCCGCTGGCCGGGACTGACCACAACGGCAAATCTATCCCCACTGTACAGGTCACGCCCCACCCCTCCCCCCGGGGCAGCCCCCTCCCGACCCCAAAAGGGACGCCAGTGCACACGCCCAAGGAGAGTCCAGCTGGGACCCCCAGCCCCACGCCTCCCCCCAGCCCTTCCATCGGGGGCATGCCCTGGAGGACACGGCTCAACTCCATCAAGAACAGCTTCCTCGGCTCACCACGGTTCCACCGCAGAAAACTACAAGGTAAACACGAGGGTAGAGGAGAATTCAAGTCATATAACAGCCCGTCTGGGCCTAGAGCCAGGTTTTAAAGCGACAGGAGGCCAGAAATCTCACTTGCAATCTTTTCCCCTTTAGTCAACACTGCAAAAAGTCCTGTTTAAATATTTGAACTAATTTGACCAAACAAAAAAAATACTTAAAAGAGTCAGAACAACAGATTTTAAGACTTTTGGACCTTTTAAAAAGGGTTTTTTCCCCCTTTCTTAAAAGAATATAAATATGATGAACAGTTTCTTTCATTCAAAGTTCCTCTGCCAAATTATGATCCTGAGTAAACTGTATGATTTTTAAATAGACTGACTTTATCTTATTTGAACATCAACAGGAAAGTCCTTGCAAAGACAGAACAGGACATAGGGCTGTATCATGCTAGGCATAATATATATTAAATATGTATTATCTCTGTTAACAATTCACAATGTACAGATATATCAAAAGTCTGGACCCGTACCACACACTTTCTTTTTTCCCATTCAGTGACAAAAATTGTGTATTTTTGTTTGTTTTTGTAATTGTAAAGTGTACAGAATAGTGGACAACAATTCTGCCATACACACAGCAGTCTAGAGTTTGATCCCATAGTTTATATCTGTAACATGAATTAAACTGCAAGTTGCTACGGACAAGAGTGTCTGCCAAATGGCCTAAATGCAAAAGAAGAAAAGTTGATCAAACTTTTGACTAGACATTTGTAATACAACAATCATTCAAGTTCCTTAATTGAACATTTCTTTTAATTGAATATCAGGCAGTATAACATATTTTGTCTAGAAGTTGAATAGATAAGTCAAAGCTAGTGGAAATCAAGCACAACAGTATAAAACAACAACAGTAGGTAACAACACAATGAACAATATACTAAACAGTATACGAAACAATATAATATACAATTATATACAAGCTACAATATGAATATGCAATATAGTCTTATTCATAAACATAAAGACAAATATTAATAAATGTATGTAAGTATTATTTGTACATATAATATGTTTATACTATGTACAGAATATATTGTGGTACATATTCCGAAATAGCGAATATTGACCACAAGTGTACATAGATGTTTGTTGTCTTAACTTTGGTTTTGCATTGGAGTGTTGATTAATCTAGCAGTAAAGTGACTACATGCCTACATTGTCACTCTCTCACCTTAACCAGTTTCCAGTTAGGTAACATCAAATGGACTTAATGCGGTTTCTGACACTGTGACATTCTGTTACCAATACAAAGTACATCCTTCATTGAGTCCAAGCCATCTTGAAGCCTGAAACCATATTAAGTCACACCGTCTGCATGGTACTAATTGCTGGGATGTACTTATCAGCCTCCAGTGCAAAACTACACTTGGCTTGGCTTAGCTACACCTGGAGTGAGGGGGAAAATCTTGCTGAACTATCACGTTAACACCTAACGACAAAGTATCAAAGCGTGAGCACTCGAGAAAAGAGAGCACCTAAGCTTGTTTGCTGCTCTCCGTGGATTTGTATTCATTCCCCGTCTGCCTGTTTAGCCAGGGGACATCGCTCAGGTCTGTGATCTGTAATCAGCAGGCTAAAAGCTAGTTGATATGCCATTACCAGCTTTATCTGATATCACATCAGTAGTTATGATAATGAAACCTTCATAAGCGTCTCCCCTAACCTCCAGCTGTAGAGGGGGCCTCTCTCTCTCTCTGTCTCTCTCCGTCTCCCTCTCTCTCTCTCTCTCTCTCTCTCTCCCTCTCTCTCTCTCTCCCTCTCTGTCTCTCTCTCTCTGTCTCTCCCTCTCTGTCTCTCCCTCTCTCTCCCTCTCCCTCTCTGGAGGGGAAGATCAGGTGCACTGATAGCAGAGAATGCTGAAAAGCTCTTAAGGTGCAGAATAATTAGCTGCGCTTTATCAGTATTCTCTGCAGGTGGAGGTTCATGGAGGTTTAATCTCTTTTTATATACTTTGTGATGTGTGACGATTCGGTCCACGCTCCTCTCCTGACCATAAGTCCTGTCTGTTCGCAGTACCCACGCAAGAGGAAATGTCCAGCCTAACACCGGAGTCTTCCCCCGAGTAAGTTATAGCACACTTAACACGGTCTTCCTTTATCAACCAATTACAAAGAGTTCTAAGTGCACCGCCCCTAAGAGCACATTCATCAGGCCCATGGCACCGGACTGAATTAGCCGGGCAGGCTGGAAGCCTCGGCGCGCCCGACTCCTGCTCCACGCGCGTATTTCACTTTAACCAATGCCCAGAGTTCAGAGTGAAGCAGACTTGAAGCTGAGCCCCACTGAAAGTGGAGGCTTAAACACTGCTGACTCCTATTACCCTATTTTATTGATGGTGACATTATCAGGGACTTGCTGCGCATTAATATTTCAGTGTTTTTGTTCCGCTTGCTTGGCTTCACAGCCGCACTCCAGAGCTGGTCCAGCCGTCCACTTTGTTGGGAAGCGGCTTTCGCGGCGCCTCCTCTGGTTTTTGGGACAGAGAAACTACATGCGCTGGCCTAGATAAGCATGCTCTGTGGCAAAATCCCAGCATGCTTCACAGTTCAAGAGGGGTGGCGAAATGAGCCATGCCTCAGCCTTCAGACCTCAAAACCACAGGCCTGTGACTGACCTCCCTCCGCCAAGGCTGTTTGTAAAGGGTTTCTGTTTAAAACAAAGCAGCTGCCGTTCTCCTACTTTCGTAATGGGATTTTACACTTAATCAATTAAACTCAAATAAATAAACCGTACTGATTGTACTGATGCATATTGTATGTTTTCTTACTGGTCTCTTTTGTCGGAACACACACCTATTTATATACAGCATTTATCTATACATATATTATATTTTATGGATATCTACCTTTATTAAAAGCCTGCGTCTTTGCATTCAGTCTCAGCTGTCGGTCCAGTGAGCGATTACATATTTGGGCTGACAATTGTGTATGTTGGATTTTTATTCCTTTAATTTCTAAATTTGGAATTTCAGCCTTTCTGTTGGCAAAGGAATCATTTTTCTCTTTGAGAATAGGTGGAGAAAGGTTGCATTAACTGTACGTGTGTCTATTTGTCTGAGCGTGTGTGTGTGTGTGTGTCTGTAAGTCCACTGCTGGTTCCCTTGCTCTTCCTGTGCTCTCTGTGTGTGTTTGTGTATGTGTTTACATGTGTGTGTGTGTGTGTGCGTCTGTCCACTGCTGGCTGCTTTGCTTTGCCTAACTGTGTTGTGTGTGCGTGTGCGTGTGTTTATACATGTGTGTTTGTGTGTGTATGTGTGTGTGTTTATATGTGTGTGTGTGTGTGTGTTTGTTTATGTGTGTTCTGCTGGTTCAGTCAGGTCCTCAGTCTTTGACAGAGTCCTCTGTAAATGTCAGACCCTGTGTTCGTGTGAAATGCCTTATTTACCCCAGCCGAGACCTGTCAAGGGAGCACTTCCTCTGTGATTTCTCTGTAATGTTATTTCTCCAGGGCCGTATCCTCGGCCTTGTCTTTTTGATGGGTGCAAATTCAGCCACTTACAGCTCTGACAGCGTTTCTTTCCATAGCTCATAGACGTTACTGCGTGTCCAGCACTGCGCTGCACTCTATAAATAAAAGTAGTCCTTATCAACGGATTCAAGCATGTTTTGATCTGTACTGGAGACTTTACAGACTCTAATCTTGTCATTTCTTTTCCAGACTCGCCAAAAAGTCTTGGTTTGGTAACTTCATTAATTTGGAGAAGGAGGAGCAGATCTTCGTGGTGATCCAGGACAAACCTCTGAGCTCCATCAAAGCCGACATTGTCCAGGCCTTTCTCTCAGTAAGTCTCGTGAGGATGAGCGTGTGGTTATCAGCTTCTACTCCGTTGCATAAAACTGACCGAGATCACTTTTAGTGTTGGTAGTGATTCCTTAGTGCAGTCGCAAGCCAAAGTTTCGACACCCTTGGTTACAAATGAATGACGTAGTTTTTAAGTTAACACGTCCTCTACAGGGAATAAACTGAAATATCACTACGAAACACAGTGTACTTAAAATGTGCTTCACTCTACCTTGATTTACCCCTGAAAATACACCAAACCAGTGCCATTTCTTTTGATTGTATGTCGTAAGCAAATTTAATAAAAGGGATTTGCCCATCGCTTGTCGTCCCGGACCTCTGACCTTATCTGGAAATTAGATTTGGACCTTTGAATATAAAGTTTGAGAACTCCTGCTGTATAGTGATGCTTCTTCAAAAAGCCAAGCAGAATTGTGTCAGAAGCAGCTTCTTTGACTCATGTCCAGGTGCGCTCAGAGTTTGAATTAGTGCGAGATGTGTGGCGAGTGCCTGCGATGGCTGGTCTGAGTGAATGTGACGGTGTGTATTCCCCATCCTGTGGTTAATCCTCGGTGTCCTTGGGAGGACGATGTGATGGCACGTCAGTAGCCCATGTGGACATGGCTGCAGCTGTAGTTCTTCATGCTGGGCGCTTTTGTAAATGGTCTTAAATATAATGTCAGTGCAATGCAGTCAGTAGCATTTCTAGCTGTTATGGTGCCCGGAGCGAACACTTGCCCCCCCCCC
>JBBIGA010000040.1:21578355-21594941 GCA_037576975.1 Alestes dentex | reverse complement strand
CCCACTTCTGGGTAACCTCACCATTTTTAAACCTCTCGCAGTTCAGCACTGGCCTTTGTACCATTTCATGATATTCATTGGACTTGAACCGTTTGAATTTCAATAAAAAAAAAAGAAGCTTGAAACACTGGGGTGTTCTACACTACATGGACAAAAATATTGGGATGCCTGACCATTACATCAACAGGGACTTCAATGACATTGCATTCAAATACAAACTTTAATATGGAGTTGGTCCTCCCTTTGCAGTTGTAACAAAAGATTTCTACAAGATTTTGGAATTTCTGTGGGAATTTGTGCCCATTCATTCTGTAGAGCATGCATGGTGTCAGGCACTGATGTTGGATGTGAAGGCCTCTGTTCCAGTTCATCCCAAAGGTGTTGGGTGGGGTTGAGGTCAGGGCTCTGTGCGGGCCAGTAAAGTTGGAATAGAAAAGGTTCTTCCCCAAACTGTGTCTACAACGTTGGAAGCATGGTGCTGTCCAAAATATCTTGGTATGCTGAAGCATTATATGAAGCAAATATGATGCTGTTCAGTGTTCCTTTCTGTATTCATCTATTGAACAAAGTGATCCAACATTAAATGCCAAAAGTATGTCAACCTTTGCTGTTGACTTCTTGGACTGTTGCAACACCTTCTTCAACTGCTGATCAGTCCCACACACACTGACTTGCTGGAATTGTGGCCCATTCCTTCTTGCAAAACTTCTTCAACTCAGCAATGCTGTTAAGCTTTCTTGCTGGAACTCCACGTGTCAGATCCTACCAAAACATTTCCACTGGATTAAGGTCTGGACTTTGACTCCGCCGTTCCAAAACATTAGTCCACAGAACGTTCTTCCAGTCATCTTCTAGCTTATCCAGGTGGTCTTTAAAGGAAACTTTACACAGGCGGTGATGTGCTTTCTGGAGAGTAGTGGCTTCCTCCCTGCTGTCAGTACACGTACATTATTCTTGCTCAGTGTTTGCCTGATGGTGAACTCATGAACAATGACATTAGCCAGTGCCGAACAGTGCCTGGAGATACTTAGCTGTTACTCCGTGCTCCTTTGTCGAGTGACTTTTGTTGGCACATGTAACAATGTTCTCTGTGGGTTGCCTCACACTGGACTGGTGAAGTCCAGACTTCTCAGCAACTGTTTTGTAATCTGTTCCATCTTGTTTTGTTTTTTTTTTTCTGAAATCCTCAGAAATCTCTTTTCATCGAGGCATGGCATGTGCTCAGTAACGTGTGTGGTGAAGAGCATACTTTGATAATGAAGATTATTTTACGAATAGGGCAGGGTCTACCCATTTCATTGCTGTTGAGGTTCTCATACTTTTGCCCACGAAGACATTTCATGTTGAAATTTGTGCTGAAGAACATGCTGAACATGCAAAAACGTCTTCGGAAGCTAACTATCCCCAGACCTATACTGGAGAAAAGGCACTGATCAGCCATAACATTAAATCGACCCGCCTAATACTATGCGGTCAAAATGAGTCTTTTAAGATGTGAGGTGGGGCCTCCATGATTTGGACTAGTTTGCCCATCACGTCCCACAGATACTCAATCAGATTAGGATCTGGAGAATCTGGAGGCCAGGTCAACACTTTGAACCCATGTGCATCACTGAGCCTTGGGCACCACTTGTCCTTACTTGACCACTGCATACTGGGAACACCCCACATGACCAGCCTTTTTGTAGATGTTCTGACTAGCTAGCACAATTTGGCCATTGTCGAAGTCACTCAGATCCTCATGCTTGCCCATTTTTCTGCTTCCAACTTCAAGAACTGACTGGTGACCTGCTGCCTAATACATCCCATCCCTCGATAGGTGTTACTGTGACGAGATAATCAGTTTTATTCACTTCCCCTGTCAGTGGGTTTAATGTTGTGGCCGATTGGTGTATGTAATCACGTGCTACTAGATGATGTACTGCCTTTAGCTCTCATGCAGAATTGCCTTGACAGTTCAGATCAACTGAGTAAGGTGAAGTGTATTACCCAGCTGGGCTGCAGGTGTGTGATCTGAGGGAACAGGAGGCAGAGCGCCAGAGCCATAGCAGTGACTCCAGATAACCCCCAGCTGCTCACGGACCTCTTTACTCTGGAGAAAACATGGACATGGAATTAGCACTGGTCTTCATTACAGGATTCATAATCAGCTACAGAAAACAACAGATGCTTTTCCAGTAAAAAAATTAAGCCTAATAAAGGTTATTGTATAATTACTAGTATCAGTGTGCCTTAATGTGGAACTAGGTTTAAGCCTACGTTTAAGCCTCGTTCCAAAGATAAGGTTAGGTTTGGGTTAGGTTTAAAGTAAGGTAAGGTTGGGTTAGGCTTAAGTCTGCAATTAAGCCAATTAAGCCTGGACACAGATAAGCCTGCAATTAGCACTGGCCTACGTTACAGGATTCATATTGAGCTACAGAAAACAACAGCTGCTATTTTCAGTCAAAGATTAAGCCTAATAAAGGTTATTGTATAATTACTAGTAACAGTGCGGTTTAGAGTGGAACTGGGTTTTAGCCTCAGTTAAGCCTAGTTCCACAGGTAAGGTTAGGTTTGGGTTAGGTTTAAGGTAAGGTACGTTTTAGGCTTAAAGTAACGTAAGGGTTTGGTCGGGTTAGGCTTCAGGCTGCAATTAAACCAATTAAGCCTGGACACAGATAAGCCTGCAATTAGCACTGGTCTACGTTACAGGATTCATATTGAGCTACAGAAAACAACAGCTGCTATTTCCAGGCCTGGAAATGCGTCCCAAGGGCATGTGTCTAGGTTCTTTACCTTGGTGGCTCTGAAGATGGAGAACAGCAGCAGAAGGCCGTCAGAGATGAGCTCCTCACAGTACTTCTCCTGCCACATGGAGGTAAAGTCCCTCAGCAGTGAGAGAGTGACCTCAGTCCTGGACTGCAGCTGGGCAGTGCGCAGGGACTCCAGCCACATATGGAGCCTCCACGGCACACCTGGAACACACACACACACACACACACACACACACACACACGACTCAGTTTAGAAAAAGGAAGTTCTAAAAAAAAACACAGATCTGGAACTAGGAGCCCTTTATCTACAGTCACGAAACAATCAAATATTTTTCAATTTCGAGAAGAGTGCAAAGTACATCCATTTTCCATAGTGTGTTTGCACCTGTCTGTGGAGGAATTCTCCCTGAGCATTAAAAGGAGCGAACAAACCCTGAGCGGCCAGGGGCTCTAAGGTGAAAGACGTGTGACCTTTTCAGACCTCGTTTTCTGACGGAAATGTGTTGCGCTTAGTTTTTTATTTCGAGGTGTAAATCTTGGACTCAGGTCTTAAGGCTTTGGGATTTCATCACAGATTGAATTTTTTTCAGGCAGTCAAGAGTCTGACAGCCCTCGGGCCGTACCCAGGGCTCGGAGCTCCATGCTGACGTCCAGGTAACCGTGCTCAGCACTGTGAAGGCTGGCCTCTTGCAGGGCTCGGATTTGTGCCTTGGAGAGATGCGGGACGGCGCCCCCGCTGGGGGACGAGAGAGCGCCCGGCGAGTCTTTCGCCTCCTCCCTCTGCTCCCGCTCCACTCCCTCCGCCAGGATCTCCTCCAGAGACAGCACGTCCTCACGCAGCCGGTGAGGCTGGCTCAGTAACTTCCTCAGCACGTTCCTAAAGGCGAGAAAAACAGAGCTCAGCGAGACCCATCTTTAGAGGTCATTACGAGAAACACCAGTCACAGACTGAGCCTAGTCTTAGAATTAGTCTGTTAATGGTAGGCCTTCACTGAAACTGTTTTATAATTACAAGGCTTTAGAATTAAGTTACTAAAAAGGGGTTCTCCAGGAAATGAATTACACTCACCATCCACCTCACTGTACATCTACTTTACAGATCCAGTATAAAGATGTACAGTCTGTTTACAGTCTGTAGCCCATTATAGCTGCAAATCACTATCATTTGCCAGTTTGTGACCACAGAACCACAGTTGACCAGATATTATCTGGGTGGTGGACATGGCAGTATGAGTGTTTCAGGGACGGTTCTCAGAAACTGAACACTAATAGACTGTGAAGCTGCAGCTGCTCCAGCCCCTAACTGCACACCAGCCTGATGGATCTATAGTGGGAAAGGCACGGGTTTCTACTAAAGTGACTCATGAGTGTACAATACTGTACAAAGGTCTTCGGCCCCTAAGCAAATTTTTTAAAGCCATTTTTGTGTGTGATCATGTGTCTTTTTGCTAGCAAACGTTAACTTTAGAATAAACACAAGCAAACAAAAAAAAAGATGTGTTTCTTAAAAGTGCTTCATATTGTGTGAGCCGGTGAGGAGAACACAGGTTCGGTTCCAGATTCCTCCTCGGTTCCTCCAGCCGTTGTTTGGATTTGTGAAACCCCATCAGCAGCTCCTGATTTAACTTAATGAAGGACTGATTGAGTCAAACCAGGTTTCTGATGGAAACTACAAGTAATACTGGACTTCCACGAGGAACGCACTGATATACTGTACATAAATCACAATGTACTATAATGTTGTTTGGATTTATTACTTTTAGTTTTAGTTAATTTAGCAAACATTAATGTGCAAAAAAACACTCACTACGCATCTCAACAGTTGTGAAATATTTGCAGGTGCCTAAAACTTTAGCACAGTACTGTGTACCTGTGGACTGTGGAGGTTTAGTCCAATACATTATGCTCTGTCGGCATCAGCAGGATAAGAGTGTTTGACCTTTGACTCTACCTGTGTCCGTGTGCAGCAGCGTGACTGAAACAGTTCATGTCCTCATACAGTGACGAGGTCAAGGTGCTCCCACTGTGCACGCGAAACATGGGGTCAGCACCTCGGGTCAGCAGCAGACTGACCATCTCATAATTCCCTAAACACACAGTCAAACACATTACAGTCAGCTGTCGCTTGGTAAAATGCCAGCCCACATCTGAAACATTTACGCTCAAATTACACTACAGGCCGGGAGTCTGGGCCCAGCCTCAAATAAAAAAAATAAACTATACGCTGCTTTTTCACAGTTTTATTCCAGTAAAACATTAGAAATCCTTAAAACATTTACAACATTTTTTCAATATTTATAGTTTGTCGTAACACATTATTTAGCCACGAAGACTGCTGGTTTTGAAGAGACATATCAGGTATGTCTTTGTGTTGCATCATGAAAAAAAGAACAGTTTTACTCAATTCAAAACATCACACAGTTCGTGTATCACTGGACAAACATTGTTCAGCAGGATTATGATCCCAGGCATTCTTCAAAACTGTGCCAAAATTACATCCAGTCCAAAGTAAAACAAAGTTTTGAGAATGATGTCTTGGCCTCCCCAGCCTCCAGATCTTTCTCCCATTGAGCTGCATGGGATGACACGGACAGATGAGTCCGTGCATCCAGCAAATGACACAGAACTGTTTGCAGGGGGTGTGTTGGTTGTGGTCTACGTCTCAGTCACAGAAAACCGTGCTATTAATTGTGATTAAAAAACATTTAAATGCCCAGCATTAATGTATAATGTATAATATATATATATACGTATGTACACACATACACACACACACACATATATATATATATATGAACATTGACTACTAAGGGGTAATTCATCTCTGTGTAATGCTCACCTGCAGCGGATGCCAGCTGGAGGGGTGTTTCAGCTGACCCCTGGTGTCCCGCCCGGAGAGTACGGCCTTCCACGTCTGCCCCCATGTCCAGCAGGAGCTGGAAATACAAAACCCCTACTTAACAACATCTGCCCTTGAATGCTCTGCTGTCTGTATCAGATTTAACATACATTTTTGACATAATAAGCCATTATAAGATATCATTACACTCCATCCTTTCAGTTGTTAATTCTTGTTCATTCTTGACAAGAACATTTACTGTTAATTCTTGACAAGAACATTTACAGTAATAATACAAAAAAAACCAAAAAAAACCCCCCACAATACAGCTCTGTTGTCAAATAATGAATAAATGAGGACTCGCTCACCTGTACCACTGATATATGTCCGTACAGCACGGCGAAGGTGAGCGCCACCCAGTGTCGGCTGTCGGGGTGAACGGAGGGTTGCTTTGGGGAGCAGCTAGGAACCTGCAGGATCAAACAGAACCGAACAGATAAAGATGTATTTGACTTCTTTGAAGATGTAATGCTAGCTAACATTTCAAAGCGTCAGCTACAAATGAGCTGTCATGTAGCGCAGCCTGCGGGCCGAGAAGTGCACCTTCTGTAAGTACGGAATAAGTAATCGTTCCTTACCGCTAAATTCAGGTTGGCCCCCGCATGAATGAGCAAGTGCACCAGAGCCTCGTCCCCCGCGGCGCAGGCGTACATCAGAGGAGTCATGCCCTGAATCCCCACAGACACACACAAGACGTTATAAGCATTTATACTGCTCTGCCTAGCCAGGAGACCAGAGCTCCAACCTGTAGCTCAGTCCAAATTTAAAGAGAAAGAAAATGAAATTGCTGGATCGGATACTGACGGAAAACTGATGGTCCCAGTTTTGAAGCCTGAAACATTACAGACTTTCAGGCAGCACCACATAAAGCAGGTCACATGATCACACTGGACTCAAGTAGACTACAGGTCTATCATTGATATACTTTCAAAACAGGTTAATTGCTTTATATGAATAAAAATAAAGACGTATTCAATCATTTATATGATTGTGGGCCTTGGGGCTTGAAAGGTTTGGTGCAGTTTCACCATAATACTTTTAAACTGTCATTTTAAGCAAAGTGCTCTAATTAAAGTAGACCATTTTAAAGCTACTGAAGCTATTTTTAAAGCTATTTAAAACAATTTTAAGCAATTTAATTAAAATAGACCATTTTAAAGCTATTTCAAGGAAAAATGCTGGATTGATATCAGCACTATATTAAATAAATATAGATTTTCGGTGTTAGATATGATACTATTATAAGCTTAATATATACAGCAGATTGTCCTCAGTCGTGGATTAAACCGGAAATGATTAACTGTCCGATTTTCAGTATCACATGTTATGCTGTCATAAGCATCATAACAAAACTGTTTCAGTAAGGTTATTCCTTTCCAGCAAGAGGAAAGAGCTACTGGGAACGGCTCTGACCTGGTCATCCATGGTGTTGACCCCGTCCGGACCCAGCAGCTGGATAGCCTGACCAATCAGATCAGTGCGTCCACAGTTAAGCATGCGAAAGCCCAGGTCCAGGTTGAACTTGTCCGTCGCAGCCTTCGAGTCCAAGCGTTTAAAGGAGCTGAAACAGCACTCGGGCCTAAGAAACAGGGACAGAGAAAGACACTTTAAAATTACAGTTATTTCCCAGAGTTGTATGAGTTTATTTATTAACCTGAGTTGTATGTTGTATATTCATTACTGCTGAAAAAAACTCTTTAATTTATCCCACTTTTATCCTCAGTTGAGTCATGTCCTCCTCCACCCACCTGCTACAACTCCCCCAAATGATCAAATGCTACCACCAACACTGGGAGGGTGAAGGCTAGTCAAGTGAAGCACCATGGCATCTTTTTGAACTGTGGCTAATGCAATGTCATTGGACAGCTGAACAATTTGGGGAAGACCTCGGTTATGTCAACTAACAGACACCCCTGCTGACTCGCTGAGTTATGGGGGAGATGGGAGGGCTTTCTTGCTCTAAAATATTTGTATTTATTCTACATTTAAGATTATTTATGTATCACATACACAGTTATCCAAGTAGAATGTGTAGTCAGTGGTGCACCTGAAACTTCTTGGAGAGAGTTCAATATAGTGACAAGAAACCAAAGAGAAAATTAAAGACTAGATCCTTGATTTTCTCTTTAGTTTATTTCTCTTTAGGTGTACATACACTATATGAACAAAAGTATTGGGACACGCCTGTTTTTTCAGGGGCCCTTACTTCTAGTGAAGGCCAGTCTTAATACTTCAGCATAACAAGACATTTTGGACGACGCCATGCTTCCAACCACAGTTCGGGGAAGAACCTTTTCTGTTCCAGCATGACTGTGCCCCAGTGCACAAAGCTGGGTCCATAAAGACATGGCTGGATGAGTTCGGTGTGGAAGAACGTGACTGGCCCGCACAGAGTCCTGACCTCAACCCCATCCAGCACCTTTGGGATGAACTGGAACGGAGACCGCGACCTCATAAATGCTCTACAGAATGAATGGGCACACAAATTCCCACAGAAACATTCAAAAAGTATGTGGAAAGTCTTCCAAGAAGAGTGAAATCGGACCAGCTCCATATTTAAAGTCTTTGTATTTGAATGCAGTGTCATTAAAGTCCCTGTTGGTGTAATGGTCTAGTACCCCAAACTTTTTGTCCCTAGAGTGTATATGTTCTCAGATACTCAGATTTTCTTACTTCAGTTGTCTCGGTTCACAGTCCAGTCCAGGCAGCAACAGTCTGGCCGTCTGCCTCACGTCATCGCTGTCCACCAACAGGCTCCGCCGATGCTCTGCATGAACCATCGCAACCCGCATCCACTCCATCAGCGGGGGCAGCAAGGGGAAAGGCCTGCAGGAGAGAGCACATTTCTCCATTAGTCACCACCCTGCCTCCCTCACTGGGTCACCTCCGCTCCTCCTGTGCGACAAATTAGACACGACACCTGAAGCGGCCGAGAAATAAATGGAGGGCATTGTTTTTCTGAAGGAAAAAGTCTACACGCACGTCTCCGGACATGCTGTCCCGCAGAGGTCTGTAAGGGTCATCAGTGGAAAGAGATGTAATTAAATTGGCTGCCAGAAGTGAGTTTGACCACCTGCTGACCGTTCTGTCCAGTCATGCTGATAACACACAGTTTAATCTTTAGAAGTTGAGAGTTGCTGTCATTGTTTAGAACTATAATATTAAATATAATTACAGATTTAATTACACGGTGAGTTATACAGATTACATCAGGGCTCAAACTGAAGCAAAGTTGTGGCACTTGTGGCAGGCTTTTGTACAGAAAGATCAGACTTTTTAGTCTTCTGTTCCATTAAAGCCCATTTTCGGATGACACTCATGGTCTCATTACAAAAAAAAGGGTATTAAAAGTAGAAACAAATGCAGCAGTTTCACTTGTGGTCTTAGATGTCTGGACCCTAGATGTGTAACATACGTAGTAAAACCGAAAACAATTCAATATTCTCATAAATTCTTCGAAAGAATGACGACAGTATTGTGTTCTGGCACAATTTAGTACTGAGTCTAGAGAGGAAAGGCAGGTGTGGGGTGATGTATGACATATTTGTGCTGGAAAAGGCTGTTGATCTGAGCTGGTTTAACACTATTAAAAAAATGCAGCGTCATCAAATATCATAAATAAGAGAATGCTTATTCTCCATAGACCATATGGTCACATTTTTGCTTTGCAATTTCACAATATTTCCATGCACTATCACACCCACACTGGACCCCACAGTCCATTCTGTACCAGCAGGTTTGATTCTGCACATCTGACCTTTTCAGTTTGTTTTAATGTCATGTTTTTCTCTGAACACAAACGTGTTATGGATTAAAGGTTAAGAACCTGTGCTTTCGAGAGACTTCCCCTGCTCATTTCAATGAGCTACACAATGCTGGAGTCTAATGTTTCTGGCAGGATATGAAGATGGCCCAGTAAAAGATCTGCTCAATAACTTGTGGCATCAACCAAACAGTCGGTCTCTGAGGAATCCAGAGCAGTTTGCTGATTTTACATTTTAGGAAACATCTATGGTTTCCATCCTGCTGAGTCCGGCCAGGAAAGTAGCTACTGTCCGTACTGTACGATATGAAACTCAGATGATTGCACCTGTTAAAGCTATTGGCAGCCGCGACTAAGGACAAACGCAGAAATTTCCACATGTTCATTCCATGAGGCAAAAAAGAGCAGATTTTGCTAATACAAGCATCGCGTGAAGCCTCACAAGAAAGGAATCCATGTGAAACTGCAGAAGAAGCTCTTTTATGTCTGCTTTAATAGCAGGAGAATATATGTCACCAAAACAAAACAAATATGGCTTTTGCAGACGGAAATCCAGGAAAAGGGCCAGCAAAACATAATGGGAGCAGATTTAAAATGGTCCATTTCAGAACCAAACCATTTATAAGGCCGGAAGATGCTGCTATGGTGTAAACTGACCAGAAGAAGGGTCTCAACACAATACTCAACCCACCTCTCTTTGCTGAGGGTCATCCTGGGGGGTTCCAGGTTGGGGTTCTCCAGAGACTCCATCTGTGGATTGCGGAGGAAGTAGTACAGAGTGTGGAGGGCATCAGGGGACCAGGAGAGGGGCTGTGTGTGTCCGGGACGCCCAGGACTGAAGGAGCGCCCCCCAGAGGCTAGGCGCTGCGTGTGGTGCATGGCACGGGACACCAGGTCACCTGAGGAGGCGCAAACACTTTGATTTTATGAACGAAAAATGCGATGATGGTTACAAGAAGAAAACGAACCATCGATAATTACTGTTGCAATCATATGTATTTAACAAAGTTATACTTCAGCACAACAAGGGTTGAAAGAGAATAATAAGCAGCGCCTGTTTAAGCTTCAGTCTGAACTTTCCTTACCATTCACTCTTACTTCCTTTCCTCTACACTCTTACAACTCTGCAGCATAAACAAAACTTTTAGTTACTGAGATAAACTGTTTTCACAAAAAGTTCTTCCGACCATTTTGCGGCTATTATCAGTGTTTGGAAACTTGGACCACCTGCATGATTCATTACAAGGAGAGCATTATCAGTCCTGTTTAACTGGAAGTGTGAATTGAAATCCTCACACTGAGATTTATTGATCGTGTTATAACATAAAACCTCTGGATGTATCCCTCTGTTTTGACTCATCACACATCTGAAAAATGAACTATCATGATAGATGCTGTGTCTCATGAAAAAGGCCTGAAGAATCATACAACGTCATGACAGCACACAACACTCACCTCCAGCATAATTTCAATTTTAACAACACTGTGACAAGAGAGAGAGAGAGAAAGAAAGAGATGGAAAGAGAAAAACAGTCCGAAAGCGAGAGAGGGAAAGAAAGAGACAGAAAGCAAAATAGAGCTGGAAAGAGAGAGGGAAAGAGAGAGAGCGACAGAAAGGTAGACAGAGAGGGAAAGAGAGAGAGCGACAGAAAGGTAGACAGAGAGAGAGAGACACTCAAAGAGAAAGAGACACTTAAGGCTGTCCATGTTAATGCATCTACCCTAGTATGTGATAATCAGTTGATACTGATGACAGATTCCCTCCTCCAGCTCTGCTGCACAGTGTAAGCCATCCTGTGTGAAGTCTGCAGATTTGCGACTGATAAAATGTTATTCTCCCATGATGCGAGATGCAAGAAGAAATGGGTATTTTTTTTTAACAGACTTTAAAAGAAAACAGATACCTGAAACACTTCCTCCCTAAAGAGCCCAGGATGAAAATGCGCTGCTGATATAATACAGAAACCATCTGCTCATCCCAAAATATTTCATTAAACGACAACAGCGGATACCTAACAGCTGTGCCTCTGTATTTTAGAAGCCGCTGACAAGGACACATCTTTCCTCGACTCCTGCAAAAGAAGAAAATGTGCTTGGACTCGGAATGACTTAAATATACAGCCTACACTACACTGCGCAACCTTAAATCAACTCTGCCAGCTTCGCTTCCCCGCTCAGGTAGAAATCCAGGCTCGCTGTGTTCCCAGGAGGAGGAGGAGGAGGAGGAGGACAGAGACAGTCCATGAAGCCAGAAGATCACACTCCTCAGGGTCTGTGTTCATCATTACAGGATCAGAAGCCAGGAGAAGTGGCCACTGATACCAACAGGTAACCGGTTCCACTTCGGTTCAAGTACCAAACTTTGAACCATTCTGAGCGTTGTGACCAAAAATAAACTCTAATACTGACATTGATAATAATAATAATAATAATAATAATAATAATAATAACAACAATAATACATTTGGATACTCTTTATTTTCAATATGATATTTTATTTCATGAGGACTTGATTTCTCTGTGAACCAGAGTGAAGCAGTGGGCTCCCAACATTGGAAGCAGTGTGTGGGGGCGGTACCTTGCTCAAGGGTACCTCAGTGGTGCCACTGACAGTCCTGGGTTTCAAACTCACAACTTTCCGATCACAGGGGCAACTCCGTAACCACCAGGCCACCATGGAACCTAATCTCCATAATTTGGTGCCAAAATGAAGATGTCACATGAAAAGACGGTTCTGCTCAAAACTGGTGGAAACACGGACTGAGTCGCTAAAAAGCACCACGTTTCAAAGAACCCTAAATGGAACCGGATTCAGGAATCATTGAGTGTAATGATTACTGATGCATCCATGTGGGACATTTTTCACATATATATCTGCCAGTGCTGACACATTTGTAAAATGTAACGCCAAGACATTTGTAAAATGCAGAGATTGGCGCTACCAGACATTACACTCATTTCTACAAACTGACAAATAAAGTAAAGTGACGAAAATTTAATCATTTTACTCCAGTATCACCTAAACATTCTGCCAGATCCTCATCAAATATTGGTATGCAACAGTCACATCTAAACATCTGTCCAATCCTGAAATTATTTTTAAGCAAACATCTGCTTCGCAATACTGATATGACTTCGACGAATGAATTCTGGCAGATCGAAATGCGAAAATGGATTTTGAAGAAAGGACATTTTACTGATTTTTATCCTCTGAACATTTATAAATATAGATGTGAATCAGGGGCATATCAGGCGATTCCAAGAAATCTCGGTACCTTTAATATCAGCCAGCGTATTATCCAAACAGTACACCGGCCTTCTTCACATGGAGAAATAATCAGAGAAAGTGAGATGAAACTCGGTGGAGGCAGAAGTCACAGGAGACCGACGGTGATCTAATAAACAGGGAATGATATTGGCTTTATAGGGATTGAGCTCCATTGCATTTGACTTCGTGTATGGGGTGGGGGGTCACATTTTGGCCAGGCATTAAAGCAGGGGTCTATAATCTGAAAGCCATCTGCCTCAAGGCTAACTGTGCCTCTGACTGATTACTTATGGCCCAATTCGAATATCAAAACAAATGCGAATGAATAATCCCCCTCAGGCCGACAACAAAGGCTGGCTTCTTATTGCTGCGCTTTGGGTTCGGGGTGTTTCTCTCCAGGCCTGTACCAATCACAAGGCACAAAGGAGGTGATTTTTCCACCTCAGGGGCAAACAGAAGATGCTCTTGTAGCAGGAGCACAACTGCTGGAGTGTTGGAGATCCCCCGAGGGGGGGGGGGGGTCGTTTCACAGCACGGCCCGTGGACTGTTAAGTAAACAAACTACCAACACAGACACACCTTCTGAAACAGGGCTGTGAAGTGAGGCGTGAGCAACAATGACACTCGGGGCACAAAGAAGGCCTTTAAAACACAGAAACAGAACCAAACTCTAATGAAAAACACTGTGTGGACTCTGTGTGGTCATCAAAACCAAGACTGCCCACCAAAAGTCTGGGGACACTCTGAATTTCACCATGTTTTCAGGATGAATAAGCAGGTTTTACTGCAGGTTTTACTGCAGGTTTTACTGCTTGGTTTGCTTTCTAACTTCACATATTACAGACTAAACAGGTTTACACCAAGGAGAGCAAGCACGCTTTTTATTTACTTGAGACGTGAATTTACGCATCCTATTAACTATATGTACTTTTTTTTTTTTTCTCCCCTCATTTTGATGTTATATGTCCAAAAACGTTTCACATTTTTGCAACACATATATATTTAAGTACGTATTTAAATGATATATTTATTGAACAGCGTAAGAGAGAGAAAACAAAAACTCTATTGATGCGTTTCGGCTGTTTTTGGTCTTCAAAATAAAAGTTATTTTCATTTCTTCTTCAGTTCACTGGCGTTCTCGGCTTCATAAAGCTACTGCAGCACGAAAACAAAAACATATGATTGGTTACATGACCTAATTCATTTATTCTGTCTCCATCCAACTTTTTATTGGTACGAACCTCAGTGTGAGTTTTGGCTATTTAATTAAAAAAAATGACCATGAAGCAGGTCCTTTTTATTTGACATGCCAAAAAAAAATCTTTTTGGAAGATAAAACGGCAAAAGTAAAGCTTCGCAGCTCCAGAGGGGAAAAACAAAGCAGAGATTGATGTGGAAGGAAGAAATATTACTGAAAATGGAAAAGAGAAGAGGTTGTGTGTGGAATTTGGATGGATAAAGAACATTTGACCTCATTTTTCCTTGCATCGTTCAATCAAAGAGTTGATCTGAGATGAATAAAACCTTTGGAACAGGAACATGAAGTTGCATGACCAGATGTAGATGGGATAGGTCAGGCACTCGTGGAACTTACTGAGCTCGGAGATGCTGCCCACACAGGTGGCCAGTAGAGCCTGCTCCAGCGTCCGCAGCTCCAACTGAGCGCAGGCGTCCTCCCTGCTGTCCGACCCCGGGGACTGACCACCACCAGCATAGGGACTGAAGTGGGCAGGCAGGGACAGCTCACCTGCACACAGACAGGGTTGAAGTGAGACAAGACAAAAACTATGTAGAATACACACAGTTATTATAGACACAGGTTTTTTTAGGTTCTATAGAGTTTTCAGCAACGACGTTTGAAAGACCAAAGTGTGTCACGGTGTATTTACTGGTACAACAACCTGAAACAACACTGATGTGCCACGGCATCTTAGATCATTAGTGCCATGCCAGTGCCCTGATTTGCTGTCCAGAAGTTATTAGCAGTTAGTGGAGCGGGGCAGCGTGCAATCAGACCAACGAGTCTAAACAGATTTAGCCTCTATTAGAGATAAGAGGGCGAAGTCTGGGATTTAGACGCCATTTCCTCTGCAGGAATACCTCGGGGTGTCTAAGCCCAGTCCTAACCCGAACATGACCTCTCCTCAGGAAAGCTCCAGGACTTCACATGGCATCTTCATCTCGTCTGAAGGTCTGTCCTGACATGTTAGCCCCAGGTTTTCAGTTTTTCACTGGAGTGGGCCATTGTTCTATTCTGCTTTAAATGCAAAAATCTTGAGTTTCAGCACCAAAGGACGACGTGTCAGTCTCCTAAAAGTCCTTTGAACAACTATGAAGTCCTCTGAAATGAAGTCCTTTGACCAACTAGTGTTTGTCCTGAAATACATTACAGTCCCACCAGTTTGAATATAGGGCAAACTGGTCAATATATAGGCAAAGAGGTCAATAAGGGTCTGCATTACATTCATGTAGGGGGCTCTTGATTTCAGCTTGGCGTTCAACACTATTGTTCCAGACATCCTCCATCATAAACTTACCCAGCTTATCTCCCAGCACCTGTACAAGCACTGGTGTCCCTCAATGGAGTGTCCTTCCCAAACTAGTTTTCACCAGCCACACTAATGACTGCATATCTGGAGACCCTCCTGCCAAGATCCTGAAATCTGATAGGCTTCTGCTCTGGTGCGGTCGTCCACTGGACCTGAGCACCCTAAAGATACACTAAAGACACTGGACTTTGGAAAGAACTTTCCGCATCCGTCTACCCTCATCATGCATAACTGAACTGTGCTACCATCGTCTGTAAGGATTCTAGCTTCTATCGTGAAAAAGGCACAGCAGAGGATGTGCTTTCTACACAGGCTGAGGAAGCACAACCTCGTGTCAGATCTACAGAATCCGCCATATGGTTTGGCTCTGCCACCCAGCATGAAAGCAGATCACTGCTGCCAAACTGTCCCTCAAGGATCTGCACTCCACCCATGACACGCAGGGCAGGGAAAATCACAGAAGACCCCACACCCAGGACACAGACTCCCATCTGTCAGGTGTACAGAATCTCAAACATCCAGACATGAGAACAGTATATTTCCACTAGGTGTTAAATTAATACGTTTTCACAATAGTCACATGTCTTTAGCACTCCTAGCTCCTCATAAATATATATGCAATATATCTAGACAGTGTACCACTGCAATTGCACTTCGATCAGCTCACTGTGTCTCTAACTTGAGCTTTTCTCATACTGTAGCCTGACACTATCCCTGATGAGTAACCTGATCGGATTTTCCTGATTCCCACTCCTTCCAGATTCCCACAGCATTTCGGAAGCCATCAATCTGAGGCTGAGCTGCATGGAAGAGCGCCGCGTCTGGAATGAATGGCTACCAACAATGTGCCAAACAGCGGGTCATAAAGCATGAGCTGATAATAACAGTTTAACAATAAGAGCAGCACGAGCTCGGCCCGTGATTTATGAATGTCGCTCGGCTCCAAGCGCAAGAGACGGCTTTGGCACCTCTGCTTTTACACACTGATTCAAAATCCACTCATCTCCCTGGGATCTCTGTTTTAGGTATCAAATAAATCAGGCGAAGGATAAAGATGCGGAGCTGTTTTCTTTATCAAAGTAAGTGATCGGCCAGTCATCCGGGCCCGCTCGCTCGTTCAGGCCACGCGCATGCGCTCAAATGCATCCACCAAGATTTTGGCCGCATCATATATTTAAGTCATTTTTTTTTATTATTATTACTGAAGACTTCTTTAAGAGCATTTGTCGTCAGTAGGAACAATTTATGCAAGGAAAATTATTGAACACACAAACACATACACACACACACACACACACACACACACACACACACACACACACACACACACACACACACAAACACACACACACAC
>JBBIGA010000040.1:21564979-21578255 GCA_037576975.1 Alestes dentex | reverse complement strand
CACCAAACTCCCTCACACTGAACACCAAACTCCCTCACACTGAACACCAAACTCCTTCACACTAAACACCACACTCCCTCACACTCAACACCACACTCCCTCACACTCAACACCAAACCTCTTCTCATCAAACCAGCTTTAAGATGCTGGACTCTGAAATTAAGCTCTTCATGCCCTGTTTTCCTCACCGTTTGCGTTTTTCCCGCAGATCAGGTGTTCGTAGTTCCGCAGAAGGCCGTACAGCTCGGCGTCGTTACTGATCGCGGCTTCCAGCGCGTCCACGTGCACCGGGCTCCGGGGGTCTCCTGCAGCCCCACCGTGCACCTCCAGCGTCCTCGCGACCACCTCCTCCATCAGCCTCTCCACGGCCGAGGCCAGGCAGATGGCCGCGTGCTCGTGCACGCGCACGGCGACGCGCGTGTCCACCATCCAGCGGAAGAAGCGGCCCACGGAGAGCGCGAGGCCGCAGCGCGCTGACTTCCCCGTGCGCAAAGACTCGCCGGAGCTCATGCTGTAGAGGGAGATGGCCCTCACCGTGGCCGCGAGGCAGCTCTCCGCGAGCCGCCAGCTGGTCACCAGGCGCACCGCGCTCTGCACCTCGAAGCGCGTGCACCTGCAGTGCAGCACGCTCAGGCGCTGCGCCTCGCGCGCCACGCGCAACAGGGCCCTGCGGCACAGCGCGGAGAAGCGGCGCGCAAACTCAGCCGTGAACGACGCGCCCGGAGCAGCCTCGCGCAGCACGGAGGTGATGTCCTCCTCCGTCCACGGGAACTCCTCCAGCTCAGGCAGGCGCGGGCACTTGGAGAAGATGTCCTCCGGGTCCTCCGGCAGGACCGTGTCCCAGCTGCCGTGCCTGCTGTTCATGGAGCCCGAGCACTGCCACCAGTTGCTCCGGTGAGGGGCCGAGGCGAGCTGGGAGTTGGACTTGGAAGAGGACAGGCTCAGGGAGCCGGACGAGTCTCCTGCTCCATAGCCAGAGTCCAGAGTCAGATCCTCCAGAGCCTTCACGTTGATGCTGCTCAAAGTCGCCATCTCGGCGAGGAACCGGGTGACTGGGCCTCACTCTCGGGTGGAAGAAGTTTGGAGATCCTGCTGCAGCTCCAGAAGAGCTCCGGAGTCACCGCGTGTCCATCGCGCCTGGCGCGAGTCTGAAGTTCAGCTGAGTCAGAGCGCGTGTGGAAGCAGAGCGAGAGGAAACAGCTGAGAAGTTTGTTGACTGAGAGTCAGCTGACAGCCCTCTCTCGGCCAATCAGAAAGAAGGAACAGCTGCAAAGTTTTTGCGTGCAATCGACCTGGCGCAACTATTCTTTCAGCCAATCAGAACAAGGGAACTGCCGTCTCTCGGCCAATCAGAGCGAACGAACTGCTGCAAGGTTTTTGTGTACAATCGGCCACTATTAGATTTTAGCCAATCGGAGCAAAGGAACGGCCTTCCTCGGGCCAATCAAAGCGCAGCAACTGCTGTGAAGTTTTCTTAAGCACTGAACCTGGCACCTCTAGTCTTTCAGCCAATCAGAACAAAGCAAACGCCTCCGTTCAGCCAATCAGAACGGCTGATAAGTTTCTTGGCCGCGGTCCCTCTTTCTCAGCCACTCAAAACGAAGGAAGCGGCTTCTGTCAGCCAATCAGAGCACAAAGCTCTTGTTTTGCACTTTAGCCCCCCCCCACCCCAAACAAAATTCCACCTATATTTGTAGATTTCAGCATAATTCAGGGGTTGAAAGGTACACAGCCTATCGGAGTAGTTCGAACTGGTTAATTGCAGAGACATGCACAGTTCTTTCCATTGGTGGTGAATGAAACCAGGGGTTGGGGTGTCTACAGTTTATTTACAGTGCAAAACCATCTATGAACCTACACGTGTCTTCTGAGGGTATATTTGTGATGCTGATGGTAGAAATATGGTAAATCTGAATGATCCTAAATGGCTGCATGTACACCACGAATGAAGTTAAACTCTTGCAAAGCAATGTCTCAGGCACACAACAGCACATTTATAACAATTTCATTCACAGACATTACACTCATCAGACATTTGGTTCCATTCACAACCACTGTTGATGAAATTGGTTTTAAATAATATATAAACTACTCTGACATATATACCCTATATACCTCTTAGATTATTAGATTATTAGAAATAATTTGGCCCAAACCTTTTTAAAAGTCAAGTGAATGTCTCAGGTATCGGACCATTTCTAACCATTTAATGTCAGGGAGTGTTCAGCGTTCCGCTCTTCAGACGTCTGGTTCCATTCCTCACCACTCTGTTCTCCAGAAACAAAGCATTTCATATCAAACCACTTCACACAGAATTTTTTAGAAATCAGTGGGCTTCCCCTGTGGTTGTCCACATTTGCCCTCTTGTGGTCATGTGCAGTATGGCCCTGAGGTAAAGGTCACGACAAATGAGTTATTCCTCCATTTATTCTTGAAAATAAGAAAATAAAAGAAAATGAGATCAATTTACATTCTTTAAATTCTCTACAAACAATTTCACAGAAATTATCCTTTAAATACGGCGCCAGTGACCACTGTCGTTCTTTTTTTTCTTCCTCACACAACTCCCTTACGGCGAATCATTAAAGTGTAATCTGATTTAAGGGCACGGGTCAACATTTTGGCACCTTTTATCTGAAGCAGAAACAACATCTGTTATCTCCTATATAAAACCATTTACTAAATCTGAGAAATCTGAGAGAGAGAGAGAGAGACAGACAGAGAGAGAGAGGGAGAGATAGAGAGAAGGAGAGAGAGACATAAAGAGAGAAACAGAGAGAGACATTTAGAGAGAGAGAAACACACAGATAGAGAAAGAGAGAAAGAAAGAGAGACATACAGAAAGAAAGACAGGGCCATGGAAAGAGGCAGATAGAGACTGAGATAGACAGACAGAGAGAGAAAGAGAGAGTGACATACAGAGAGATGAGAGAGAGAACGAGAGACAGTCAGAAAGAGAGACAGGCAGAGAGAGACTGAGAAACAGACAAAGAGAGAGACAGAAAAAGAGAGTGACAGGGAGAGAGAAAGAGAGAGAGAGAGAATGAAAATGAGAGACAGCTAGAGAGAGAGAGACTGAAATACAGAGAAAGACAGACAGTCAGAGAGAGAGAGAGAAAGAGACAGAGAGAGAGAGAGAGAGAGAGAGAATCCAGTACAGTATATTAGACAACCTTCTTCCATGTCCTTACTTAGAAAGACAAACACAATGTTAGAAAGCACCAATTAAAATATTCTCCATATCAACGACACATCAACCCATGTACCGAAACAGCATCATACCTGAGTGCTCTCTATTGCAAAACACCAGACCACAATACTTAGACAGTCTAGAACCCGAGTAAGTTCTGCTATGCGCTGCTAGGTTTGGCACTTTCTGCATCCCCCAGAAATCCAGGGGAGAAAAAAAAAAGGATGTAATGTCACCATTAAACCAACAAGTAGAAACTCAGCCTTGACACATCAGTCTTTTTCCCGCCACAGTTCGCCTTAGAACAAACAGTGCAAGATCCACAAGCTGTGCTGTTGAAGTCTTGAGGCAGCTTCGGGAAAGCTCCAGGGGCTTTACCGAGCGTGTCCTCCCTCAGCTCGGCTGCCACCGCGGCAGCAGTGTCCCCAGCGGCTAGCCTTGCGCGGGCTTTTTAATGGGAGTGTTCCACATCCCCCGCTTGGAGTGGTAATAGTGGTAAAAGTTCCGCAGTCTCAGTCTCTCTACCTCCAGTCCATTCTGCAGAACCCTGAGAACAGCCAGGAGAGGAGAGAGACAGAGGGAGAGAGAAATTGGGAGAGACAGGGAGAAAAGGTCATGGATCTATTCCATTTAGTCGGAAGAGGAGTTAGCTGGACTGGCCTCAGATACAAATATGTCAGACAATCTTCAAAAGACTAATACGGTCCAAATGAAGTTTGCTTACGAGGACACGCTCTGCCGCTATGGAAGAAGTATGGACAGTATTCAGGCTTCAAAATGATCACTTTTGGCCATGCCACATACGCTATATGGACAAAAGTATTGGGACACACCTGTTTTCCAGGGTTTCGGCTAGGCCCCTCACTTCCAGTGAAACGGGAATCTTAATGCTTCAGCAGACCAAGACATTTTAGACAACTTCCAGCTTTGTGGAACCCCATCCTACACCTTTGGGATGAACCGGAACGGAGATTGCGCGACAGACCTTCCGGTCCAACATCAGTGCAAGACCTCAGAAATGCTCTACAGAATGAATGGGCACAAATTCTCACAGAAACTCCAAAACTGGAAAATGTTAGAGCTGCAAAGGGGGGGACCGACTCCATATTAAAGTCTATAAATTTGAATGCAATGTCATTAAAGTCCCTGTTTGTGTAACGGTCAGGCGTCCCAATACTTTTGTTTATATAGTGTTCTTTTGTCCATTTTCATAGAGTGGTAGTGGCCTAGTGGGTAAAACACGTGCCCGTGAACCAGATGACCATGACGCTGCAGGTTCAAGCCCCCACTTTCTGTCACTGTGTCCTCGACGCTTAACCCTCAGTTGCTCCAGGGGGTCTGTCCCTGTAACTAGTGATTGTAAGTCGCTCTGGATAACAGTGTCAGCCAAATGCGATTCTGTGCAAAAGTCTTGAGTATACTGGTCACCGGCCTAAATCATAAGAAGGCTTTGTCCTGCCTGAATGATTCATACGTAGGTCACAGTGTGGCTTAACAAACGAAAAACATTCCTCTGAAACTGGTCAGGTTCAGGGACTGGACTGGAAATGAGAGTCTTTGGAAGTCCTTCAGGAAGCCTGGAGAACTGTTCCTCAAGACTACATTAAAAATACAAGAAAGTCTGGCTATTTGGAAACAAAATATGAAGAAATAGGGGGATGTGAAGGGTGGTTCAAGACTTTCGCACAGTACTGTATATGACCGAGTGCTAGAACCCACATAAGCAAGTCTCTCTGAGATTACCTAATGCTGGTGCTGTTTGATGCTACTCATGATTTACACATGCGGTTTGTACGAGGCTAATTGGAGGGTAAAGCTTCTACACCAGGGTCGCCCAGGATGTGCTCACCAGGCCAGATTTGGCCCATCAAAAAGTTACTCAAACCTTTGAGTAATAAGCACATTTTATACCACACATAGCTAATTTCTCATTACTGACTTATCCTATATAGCACTCAGAAAACAAGACTTTACTGTATCACTTTATAATAAGAATTCATCACAGTATTATTACACTATTATTACAGTGTATATGCCACATAACTCGTAAATGCCATTTAAATTGTAACTTTAATTAAACCATTTTGGTTTTTTTTTTACAGTATTTAATACACTGTAATGTTACAAAGCATATGTATATTGTTTTGTTTTTTTGGCTATCAGCTCAAATCATTGCACTCTAGTCCCTCAAGACCAAACAACGTTTAATCTACACTGTAACAGAAAGGTTAACATAAAATTTTAAGGCAACTTGATGCACTCTCTGTTTTGACTAAAATGCAATGATAATTCACAATGAGATTAAAAAAAAAAGTTACTGCTAGAGCAAGCTGCTATAAAATGTTAAGTTGACCTGACCGTTTTTATTTATTTATTTGTTTGTTTGTTTGTTTGTTTGTTTACAGTATCTTAGCCTCATAACTCCCGTGCAAAACCAAAGAAGCAAAAACAAAACTCTTCTGTGTTTGGTGAAGGAGGAAACCTGTGCAAACCGAATTCTTCACTGACTTTTTCTTTTACTCTTGGACTGTTAATGACCAAAATAGTTTTCTTACCTGTCCAGGAACTCCCAGTCCTCTCCTCCCCAGCGGTCCTTAAACTCCTCGGTGTTCATCCCGCCAATCTTGTCAAAGTCAGATTTATAAATGCCAAACAAGCCGAAGCCATTGACCTCCCAGTAGCCTGTAATTGCAGAAGAGGAAAATACAAGAATGTATTAGCCACCCTTTATCTGTACTGGTGGATTTGCGTGTTTTTTTTTTTTTTTTTGCAAAACATTTTCACGCACCCTCCACTAATCAGCACCATTAGTTGACCTGTGTTTTTAAATCCGGATCTGGATTCAGGCAAGCATATTCTTAATAGACTGGGTCTCTTTTTTGTGTTCAGTAGTATATGCTGTGTTGATACTTCATTCAGACCATCATGTTTTATCTTTCTGTTTTCCTTCTTGTTTAAGGAAAAATCAAAACTTGCTGTATTAACCAAATATTAGCTGTATTTTTATCAAACAACACCACTTTCCTTGGCCTGCAGGTGGAGCCATTAGGCTGACCTTAACTAGACCCACCCATGATAACTTTCTCTGTTTTCAACGCATTTTCATGTCTTTTTAGGACCGTTCTCACGACTGTGTGGGACCCCCCCCCCCCACCACCACCACCAGGTTCTGAACCCCTGATGAAGAGCGTTCATGTTTACCATTCGGCTGCAGAGGTGAGCTCCCGCAGTCCAGCCTCATGACGATGGGGGCGAAGGCCAGCCTGCCCTCCACACAGTGCTTCCTGATGCTCTCCAGGATGCTCATGGGGAAGTGAATGTGCAGGTCGCACAGGAACACTATACTGTGTCGGTCCTGAGGAGCAGATCCCATCAAACAGAACAATTCAACCGACTGGTGAAAGAGCAACACAGTTATTTCTTTTGCCATGCACTTACCTTTATGGTGTCTACACCCATCTGGAGTCCAGAGGATCTCTCAAAGTTGCCTTCTCGCCTCAGATACTCATACCTACACACACAGGCACAGAGGGACCAGAATGACTGCTGGAAAGAAGCGGTTTCCACACCTTTTCTTCGAGGTTTGTGAGCCACAAGTAAATTCCGGACATGGTCCAGGTCTGAGACATATAAAATGTTCTAACAAAGACCTGTTTACTAAAACCTGAAAATAAAGCTAAAAACGTGTTTAATTTGACCTGGCATGACAAACTGGGCTCCTATATGAACCTTTTTTAAAGTAGTAGTTTGGCAAAAGTTTGATCTACTTATTTTCTCCTTACGAGTGTAGTTTGTTTCTTTAGTTTTGCAGATAACGCAGACACGTAATGCAAACAGTTACATAATACGTTTCTACCATTACTTATTATTATTATTGTTGTTGTTGTTGTTTTGTTTGTATAATAATAATAATAATAATAATAATAATAATATAGCAATAATAATAATAATAAGTAATGGTAGAAACTTATGATATAACTGTGTGCATTAAGTGTCTAAGTTATCTGCAAAACTAAAGAATAAAAATAAAATTAGACAACATAGACACATAGTGCACACAGTTATAACTGATGGTGTAAGTTTCTATCATTACTTATTATTAGGGCAACAACAACAACAACAACAACAACAACAATAATAATAATAATAACAATAATAATAATAATAAGTTTTGCCATCAGTTTTAATTGTGTGCATCTCATATAAAACTTTCTACAAATAAAAAGGAATATGCCACATAACCAGTAGTAGTAACAGCAGCAACAACTAATCTGTTTGGGCTAATCAGCTCTAAGTAAGTAAGCCTCGCTGTGAGGAGCGGCACTAAAACAGTGTTTGAACGGGCTTAGCATGCAGGTGCTAACCTCAGAGCTTGACAAATTGCGGCTCGGCATGGAGTTTGGCATGAAGTTCCCGCGTGGCTTTGTGGGCACGCAGATGGCGACGTGGGGGCCTGTGTAAGTAGGCCTGAGCATGCAGGCACTCACCTGGGCACTGCGCTGTCCCTCAGGGCCTGTTCCACATCCATATCTTCACTTTCAAAGTCCACGATTATAATGCTGAAGTTGTCGTCCTTGGTCTCCCGGTGCAGGAGCTCCATGTCGAAGATGAACTGCTGGACCCAGCGGGCCTGGTTCTTCACTGCCAGAGACACAGAGCCCACATCTCAAACTGTCTACTATGTTTTGTAAATGTTTAGCCATGTTAGACGGTACACTATAAGGACAAAAGTATTGGGACACCTGACCATTACACCAACAGGACCTTTGCATTCAAATACATAGACTTTAATATGGAGCTGGTCCCCCCCTTTGCAGCTATAACAGCTTCCACTCTTCTTTAAGAGAGATAAGATTCTTTGTTTGTCACATGCATAGTCATACAAGTACAACACACAGTGACATTCTTTCTCCGTGTTTAACCCATTCACCAAACTGTGTCCAAAGAGTTGGAGGCATGGCGTTGTCCAAAATGTCTTGGTCTGCTGAAGCACTAAGATTGTCCTTCACTGGAAGTAAGGGGCCTAACCCAAACCCTGGGAAACAGGTGTGTCCATGTATTGTATGTAGCATAGCCAAAGGAGGGACCAACTCCATATTAAAGCCTATGCATTTGAATACAATGTCAGTAAAGTCCCTGTTGGTGTAATGGTCAGGTGTCCCAGTACTTTTGTCCACATAGTGTATATAGATAACACGATGCTAAGATATCGCCACTTCTTAGTCATATTAGCTTCTAAGCTCAAATCCTAAAGATTTTGTAACATATTTTGTGAGAGGGTAAAGGGGGACAACTGATTTTCACTGGACGATTCTTTTCCATTCGTAACACGCATAAACATCTCATTAATCAAATTCGAATCTCTACACTGTGGCTTTAAGGATGTGTGTCCAAACCTTTCTGCTCTAAGCACGCATCAGTTTGGCAGATCAGAAATAAAGAGACAGTACCTGGTACTACAAAGTGCACCATGACGTCATGCCTCCACTGGAGCATGGTGGGTTGGCACAGGAGGGGCCTGGGCCAGTGGCTTCCCCACGGCGTGGAGGCCCGGGACTGGGCACTGGAGCTGCTGCTGCTGGGCGGAGATGGTTTAGAGGGGGCCGTTGGGGCAGACGGAGTGGACCCCTCCCTGCTCCCCACGCCTTCATCCTGCCTGCTGTGGTGGAGAAGGAGGTAGATGTACTCGGACAGACGCACCACTCGTTTCCCGCCCTCCATCAGCTCTAGCTCCACCAAATAGCGGCTCCCGCGCGCCGAATCCCTTCGCTTCTCCACGTTCACGATATGGAGGAGGGTATAGATCCTGACAGAAAGAGAGACAGGCGAAGAGAAACAGAAAACTGATTTGTACGCAGCTGGCACCGGGCCCCCTCCCCCAGGTTCTTTAATGTGTGGAAGAGTCAGAAGATACGACGCTGCCTCTCGTAATAATAATAATGCTGTATGGGCATCCTGCTGAGAGGAGCTGCTGTGGGTAAACAGCGAGGGAATACACGCTGCCGTGGTAATGGGTTTAGAATTAAGATCCAACTCTGTATCTGTGCTGCAGACCCAGCAGGAGGGAGCCTCTCCTTCCAACACTCTCACCACACATGCACACCAAAAATCACAGAAAGTGGTATCAGAAAAAAAAAACATATGATAAATAAACTCCTCCACTTGTCAGTTTTTGAACTGCTTTCGAGAAAACACAGGCAGTCTAGTAGCGATGCCCTGATAAAGTTATATTGAAGTTCAACCAAAGCCTCTGTCGATACTGAGTTCTGATTCGATATTAGTATTTACAGTTTGTATGATGTATATTAAAGTCGTTAAAGCCAATTTAGGTACGATACAGATCTGGAAACAAATAGGAGACCACCGCAATTTAGCATCTCTATGTATGACACCCATTCCATGCCAGTGTCTGTTAAATTTCTACACAAGCACCTCATTCTGCTTTATGAGGAACTGATTATTGATCACCTGAATCAAATCTTATTTAATGAGGAAAAGTGCTGTAATCAACACTCTCCTCTCGCAATGAGACAATTTGGATGGTAAAACACTACTAGAAGTTCGTCAAAGGTAATTTTTGCCATTTTGTTGAAGAGTGAACAAGAGATTTGTTTCTTTGAATTTCTGTAAACGTGGCATCATTTGTCTTATTTTGACGTTTTGTCATTTCCTTTAAAATTATGCTTTAAAGAACAATATTTTGATTTGGAAATGAGGAGAAATATTGTCAGCAGTTCTTAAAAACTAAGGCAAAGCTGTTCAGTTCAGTACTTGCACCTATAAAAGATAAAACCTGAGAAACTGAACATTTTTGTAGCGGTCTTCTGTTTTTCTCTACAGCTGTATGTCAGGCTACAAATTACTCTAAAATGCCAGAACAAAAGGACTTATTTCTGTATGTGAATAGCAGCCTTCCTGGGTTAAAAAGTGACCTTCTAGATCCAATTGTCAGTCAGTACTGACAGATGTACTGAAAGAAAGTTCTCTGACTCTGTGTTGCTTTTAGTTGCTTTTTCAGTGTTTCTTTTTTTCTTTCTAATCTTGACCTGCTGCATCTGTTTCATACTGTGAATGTTCTCATGTTTCACTGTGCTAAGAAGATACTTGTTGACTCAAAAAGCACCTAAAATAGGAGCCAATTGGCAGTTGCTTATTTTTGCATGTACTGCAGATTTAACCACGACTGTTACACTCTAATAAGCAGACCGGCGCCCTTAGGGCCTTCTAGACCTTCAGAAAAGGCCTAATGGTTTCTGGGAACTAAAAAAAATACAGGTTTGAAGTGAAGGCCAAATGTTTCAGTTTATCCACTAAGATAATTAGGAACCAACCGATCATCTTTAAATTTACAAAGGGTGAGACCAATTTGTGATAACCCCACCCATCATCAAGCGCTAATGGTAAAGTAGCTCAGAAACCCTCCTTGATACTGTTTTAACTGGAAATGCATCCCTGTACAGAAGAGAAATGCATTAGGATTTCAAACTATGCCAAAATGTTTGAATCAGACTTAATATAGCCAATGCTGAATCATTCAAATATGCCTTGGTCAGCTTTGGTGCCATTTTTTCCCGATCAGATCGTTACAGAAAAGCAAGTGAGCCCACTCACCCTCCATTGTGTTCATTGAGCTTCTCTATGTACTGCGACAGCACATCCACCACCTCGTTCTCAGCCAGCTGCAGGTTGCCAGACACGTTGCACCTCAAGTCGTTCCAGTCTGACCTGAGCAGCTCGAAGTCCACCGGGTTCACAGAAAAAGTCCGCTGCCAGTTGATGGCTTCCTCAGCCCAGCCCGGCCGCGGCTCTGTATCCTCATAGCTGTACTGGGACACGCCTCCTTCCTGCGGTTCAATGGCTCTCCTCTGCTGAGACTCTTCAGCCATCTCGGAGGCCTTTGCGGTCTGGATCTCCACGGGACGGCTGTTCTCTAGGTCATCTGTCTTGTCTGGGATGGAGGGAGGCAAGCTGTTGAGGTCTACCGCACCGGACTGGCTCATTTTAAAAGGAGGTGAAGAAGAAACATTTGGTTCCTGATGTTCTTGATCAGTGGGTGCGACTTCATGGCTTTCCTTCAGTAGAACATGCTGGGTCACGGGTTTATGATCTGTCAAGGACAAGCTAGGCCACAAAAGTGGACCACTCCCGTGTTTTCTGGATTTCCACCTTGAACTGAGGTCCACAAACTTTTTGCCCCTCGCAGTTTGGTACAGGAAGACCCCAGGAAAGACCTCTATTGGTGGCCTTGGTGCCTCCCTTGGTCTGCTTTTTGGTGGGTGGGGCCTAGTGATGTAGATTTTGTTTGTCTTGATCTCTCTCTCCTGGCTGGTCTTCAGGACTACGGGTGCGGGATGTGCTACATTACTCAGAATCTGGTTGGCTAAAGCATACAGAGGGGACTGCCGGGAGTTCTTGGAAGTTTTGCTCAGCCTTAGAGGGATGACCTTGTTACTCTGCTGCACCGGGCTGAGGGGGACCCACATTAAAGACCGCTGTCTGTGGACTTGTGTGTGTATTTGTGGGTCATCAGCCACTTCTTTACTTTCTCCGGGCTCATTCAGAGCCTCATGCTGTGTCCCTAAGATTTCACCACGCCTCAACTGTCCCTCTTTTTCCATGTTTCCCTCCTCTTCCTCCTGCCCTTTTGCCTGACTGCTGATGAGGTAGGCATCCTCTTTGTGTCTGTCTTCTCCTTGAACCCTCCTCCAGGCTTGTTTCCCTTTCAGCTGTGAGTCGTGGCCTTCCCGGGTATAAATGTGACCTTTTGTGTCTCTGCCTATTCGACCAGTCAGGGTAGAGGTGCTAAATGAGGATGTTGAAAGCTGATCGGAGGGGCTGGCGTTGCTTGTCCTCCTGGCTGGATGGCTGTTGGGGTTAATAGAGTCATCCTCTGGATCTACACCCTCCTCCTCCTCCAGGAAATCTGAAATAACAGAAAACGATCTGACTCCGTGCTACTTTTACAGCCACAGTGCAGCCCAGAAATGCCCCTTAAAGGTGTACAACCCAACTACATCTGTATTTCACTGTTGACTGCTAGTGACAACAGCTTCCTCGTCTTTCACTGGATACTCATTGACTCAAAACCCACTTATAATAAAAGCCAACGAGTAGTTGCTGACATTTGCGAATGAATTATTGCATATAACATACATCTGAAACTACAGTCAAACAATATAGGTGTTGGAGCGCAACAGACATGAGACAATGCCTTATTAAAGCTTAGCCCATGACGTTTTATCCAATTTTCCACCACTGGAGCGACACAGTAACACACTCTGCATGTTTTTTGCTTTTCCAAAGATATTCTAGCATCTGTATGTGAACAGGCACAAAAAAAATGCACCTACACTGGGAAAGCATGACGACAAATGCTTCTCTGTAGAAACCCTTCTCAAACTCTAAAAGAACAAATTGCAGCTGTTCTACACGACATGTGCCTCACAAACAATTACTGAAAGAATTCAGCAACCGCCAACATTGGCTTCAATGGTAAATGTTTTTCAAGCGAACAGGTTTTCAGCTTTTTATTTATCACAAATGTCTGTGGCAACCCATCCTGCACTATAGAGACAGATCATGCCAAAAAGAACACAGTGGATTTCTCCTTTAATAGCAGAGCTTCATTAGGTTTGTAAATTGTACAGGCTGGTCAAAGGGCCACGAGGCTGCGGCACTAATGGGACGTATCAACAGCAAATCACTGTCATTATGTCCTGGCCCTCCACACACACACACACACACACACACACAGACACACAGACACACACACACACACACACACACACACACCAACACACACAGATACATACACACACACACGCACGCACATACATACACCAACACACACAGATACACACACACACACAAACACACACCAACACACACAGATACACACACACATTCATTTGTGCTCGTAAGTTTACAAACCCTGGCAGAATTTATAATTTCATAACTATTTTTCAGAGAATATGAATGATAACACAAAAACTTTTCTTTCACTCAAGGGTAGTGGTTGGCTGAAGCCATTTATTGTCAAACAATTGTGTTTACTCTTTTTAAATCATAATCACAACACAAACTACC
>JBBIGA010000040.1:21554414-21564879 GCA_037576975.1 Alestes dentex | reverse complement strand
CTCTCTCTCTGTTTTCTCTCTCTCTCTCTCTCTCTCTCTCTCTCTCTCTCTCTCTCTCTCTCTCTCTTTCCTCTCCCTTTCTCATTACAAGCTTGTAATTTTTGAGCATTACACAGGGAGTGGAAAACACTGTGTGCTTTGATACTATACTCAAGTATTATTTTGGAACACTTGCACTTTTGTGCACTTTTTTTTTTTTTTTTTTTTTTTTTTTACCTTTGAGCCCTTCTTACTCAAATACAGTGCTGTGCAAAAGTCTTGAGCCACCCCTCATTTCTTCATATTTCACCTTCAAAGAGCCAGACATTTTCTATTTTAATGTAGTTTTCTACATTGCAGTTCTCCAGGGTTCCTGAAGGACTCTCAGAGACTCTTATTTTCAGTCCAGTCTCTGAACCTGACCAGTTTCAGAGGATTTTTTTTTCTTTGTTAAGCCACACAGTGATCTACGTATGAATCATTCGAGCATAACAAAGCGCATCTAACTTAAGTCCTGAACCAGTGAAGAAACAGGTACAGATGATTCCAGATGATCAGGCCTGTGATCAGTATACTGCTGGTGCTGAATGCACCTTTATCTAGTCACCTTTTATCTTTTTTGCAGCTTGCAAACAGGCTCTTCCGACCACAAGACCCAAAGTGGCTCAAATACCTGATATAATCTACTGTGTAAAATTAACCCTTCAATATGAGCTAACAACTAAATAAATGAGAATAAATGAGGAAATGTGAGTTCTACTCAGGCCACTCAAGTTCAGTAGTATGGTTGGCTCATTGAATTTTTTTGTCGCTATTCAAGTGGGATGTTTTAGACAGAGAGTGATGGTAGCTGTTACTTTGGATGTGTAGAATTACTTCTGTTATGCACCACCACTCTGTTTAGCTTTAATGAAAAAGAAAAAGCAGTTCATCATCAGATACACAAATCTTACACTAAAAATGACTGTACTACTGTATTATTGTACTTAAGTGCTTCTTTTACTTTTGTCAAGTGTTTCCATTTTTGGAGGCTTTTACTTTCACTCCACTATATTTAACAGAAAAAGAATGTTCCTACTTCCTACTACAGTTTCCATAAAATACAGGAGAATATTATGAACGTTCATGAATAAAAGAACATAATCATAGCACCAGTCACTGAAGCTCTTTAATATAACAACAACAACAACAATAATGATAATAACAATAATAATAATAATAATAACAAATAATAATAGCAACTGGGACTTTTTAAATTAGATATTCAATATAGGAAGCAAGACGTTTTGGTCCATAAAACTCTCGTGAAACAAAAATACTTTTACTTTTCATACTTATGTACAATTAAGCACAGGTTCTATTGTACAGCTAAAGTAAAAATAGAAAGTGAACTCTAATTTTACCAGTTATTTTACAATTGTATGTGCTCTTTAGTAAAGGTAACACATTCAAAGAACCATTTGAATGAATAAATTGCTCTTTACTTGGTTATTCGCTCTTCTCTATGATGTAAACATGCTGTAAATGGATGTATTGAACCATTTTTGCTAGGAGTATTGAACTTGGTTACCAATGTTAAATTTAAAGGCATGATAACCCAGCCTGTTTTATTCAAAGGGATAAAGGGAGGTTTGGAAATGGCAGTGTAAAATTAATGATGTCTGTATTTGGCATACAGACCCACATAAACATCATAAATTGACCTCAGGGGAAAAATAAAATTTAAAAAGAACAGTATTAACACTTAGAGCACCCCATTCTTCTTCGAGGTGGAACTGGGGTGTATATTTTTGTTCTGCAAGCCTGCCCTCTGCTGGACATCAGTGATCTAAATCTTTTGCTTGGTCTGTTTTTCATTATAAAACCAGGTAGATGTTGAACGTTTTTGCAGTTTTCGACCAGAATTTTTATTGACCGGTTAGTTTTGTTGGTGCTATTATGACAAATCTCTCTAAGATCAGTTAAGGCTATTAATGCAGGAATACAAGAATCTGAATCACATAGTAGGTGGTGCAGGCCTGGTGCAGTAAAGTAAGAGTTTACTTTGACAGTTGATGTATATAAATTTGAATATATTCCAGTGCTGCACTAGGTCATAATTGTGCTTCAGTAACCAGATCTGAACAAAATTCATGCACTTTTATCCGTAATCTCTTATTTTATTTACATATGTTTAACTTAATCTTAAATCCTACTCTCATTGTATATTCATTTTATGGTTACATAAATTGCTTACTTTTATGCTTTGATGTTTGTTTAATTTCTGTATAGCATATTGAATGACCTCTGTGTATGATAATATGCTAAATAAATAAACCTGCCTGGCCTTTACCTTGCTATAACTGTGACCACCAAAAATGGCACATCATGGATTGTCCCATTATTGGCCTGAGGAACCCTTTTAAAACAAATAGTTATTCTGTCTATTATATGACATTGTCACCATTAGCCCTCATGCAACTGACAGAGGAGCTGTAGTGCCCCAGGACATGGTTTATTTGTGCCATTTTTATTACAGTATATTGCTAGAAATATACCGCATATATGTCTGTCAACACAGGAGTGCCATTTTAGGCAGTTTAGTACAGAAACATTCTCCCTAAAGGGACATTTGTATTAGAATGTTGTGAGCGGTTTTAGAGGGGCTTTCTAATTGCAGGTTTCTGACTGTTATTGCAAGTATGCAGGTGTGTGTGTGTGTGTGTGTGCGCGCGCGCTTTACAGAAATGGTGTAGCAAAAAATGACATTTTGTGCCAATTTTCCTTTATATCAAATAGCTGAACAGTAATACATACCTTCTGTATTTAATTTGTAATCAAAATGCCCAGTAGATACAAAGTGATTTCATTTGTTAAAAAAGAACATATATATTTAATTAAAAAAAATTTAAATAGAAGCTTTCAACTCCAAAGCTATCTATTAACACCCTAACAAACCCAGACACCATAACAGCTATAGCTGGCAACGCCCTAGCAATCACCTGGAACACCATATCAACCATCTAGTGCAGATACCATAGCCAACATGGGTTTAGATCCAAATAAAATTTAAATTTAGCATTAAATAACCAATAACATTCAAAATCATCCCGCAGAGTCATCAAAGCTCTACCTTTAACCATCTTTACAACAGAAATCCAATTAAGTTCTAAACAATAATCATGTTTGCAATGGCTTTAACCTGTCAAGAGTTATTAGCTTGCTTCATCAAGACAACATGACGTTTACCTTTTAGTCCTACTTGTTAGTTATTTTATATATTAGATTATATAGCTTTAAAATGTCTTTCTATGTCACATCATGGCTAGGGGTAGTGATGCAAGGCACAAACGCAAGGTTCCCTTTGTTTAGGTTTTATTTAACAAACACGAACATAAACACGAAACAACAGAAAAAGGCATGAGGGCCTGAAACACGAGGCATACTTAACATAGACACATGAGGAACAGGTAATGGTGAAGGTATCTGTGAGGGTTGACCTACAGTCAAGACAGGAACCAAAGCATTTTTAATACACACATGACAGAACCCCAAAACCAATGAGAAAACACAAACACTTAAACTTAAGGCAAACCAGCTGTGACTGTCACAACAGACAAGACTCTGTGAACTCTTTCAACATAAAAGTCCCTCGTACAAAACTGAAACAATAGCGGCCTCAAGTGGCCGCTGTCCGGGACGAGACATTCTAGTTATTTCTGGGGAGTTTTGAATTTACAGCAGCTCAACACAAGGGGGAAGCAAATCCAAAGAAAAGGTGGTTCCTCTTTCTAAACTTTCCATGCATTCTGCCAGTCAATGTGTGGGACAGGGCAACAGTGGATCTGGTCTAATGTTCAGTAGGTGTTTTCCCCGAGTGCTGTTTATGCTGGCTCTGCCTCAATCACATCAGAATCATACAGACAACGTAATAGGTTGCTGCATCATGCTGCATTGCACTTTGTATTATGATAGTTGGTTTGGGACTTCTTTCAAATCCACCCATTCAAACAGTGCTCCTTTTAAGATTTCTTTTCTTTTCTCACTGCAGGTGCACGGTGGCTTATGTAAGTCTATTTTTCTGAGGGGATTTGCTGTCTCTGGTCAGGAGCAGAGGCAACGCCTTTTTCTTTGTTCCTTTGCCTGGTTCCATGTAACTGATTGCCTTGCATTATCCAAGATATATAAAAAAAAAATAATCTACTTTCAGGAAGAAAGAAAAATAACAACACTTTGCCCGAGCTGACCTGTTGAAACACATCCATCACACAAGCATATGAATGACAGCAATATCAACGAGCCGAGACAGAAATGGCTGTGACCATGAATCAGATATTGTTTCTGATATAATACAGTATGGAAGTGACGTAAGGTACTACTATCATGACAGACCGTTGGACCGGTTGAGTGTCATATCTGGGGCAGCTGGTGACCTGGTGGTTAGGGATCTGCCCTTGCGTTCGGAAGGTTGTGGGTTTGAATCTCAGGACTGCCAGTGGCACCACTGAGGTACCGTTCCCACACACTGCTCCCCGGGCGCTGTGTTCCTGGTCGCCTAATGCTTCACTGGGTGAATGGGTTAAACGCAGAGACAGGATTTCAACAGTGTGTGCTGTGACGTCTTAAGCTTTAACCTGGTTACGAAAAAAAATCACCATTGGTTTGGAACTAGACTCCAAAGGGGTGAAGTCTAAATGTCTCTCCCTCTATCCCTTTTCTCCTCTGCCCAGGATCAGAGTTTGTAGTTCTCTTCCCCAAACACACTTACTAAACCTGGCAGTCAACAGGTGAGTTGAACCTGGTGTGTTTGAGCAGGGAAATCATCAAACTCAGTACAGGGCATCCCTGATTTACACATAGTAAGTTTACACTGATTTTCCTTGTCTCTCTCTCTCACATTTCAATCTTTCTCTCGATTTCCTCTTTCTAAATCTCTCTCTCTCTCTCTCTCTCTATCTCTCTCTCTCTCTCTCTCTCTCTCTCTCTCTCTCTCTCTCCATCTCTCTCTTTCCCATCACGTTTTTGTCTCTTTTCTCTTTTTATCATTCCATCTCTTTCTCTCTTTCTGTGTCTGTCAGTCTCCCCCACTCCCCCCTGTGCAAGCACGCCCCACACCCCTTCCAGAGATATTTCTTTCAGGGCTTCAGAGGCCGTTCTCTCCGCATATTACTCGCTGTAGGGAGATGTGATAGCTCCTACAGGTTCAGTAGGGTCGTGTCCATAAATACCTGTTTTATGGCATGGGGTTATTTATGGGCATGGGTCATTCAAAGAAAGCCTTCAAAGAGTCTCTTATGTACAGTGTTGTGAACCAGAATGTCTGTAATCAATGAAAATCTTTTGATTCTTTGTGTGCCCCGAAATGTGTCATATTTCCCAAAGCATATCAGCTCATTGTTGATTGAACCCCACAGTTATAATAAAGATCCATTCTTTAGAGGCCTCGGTGTGGGTGTGTGAAGGGGTATGGTGATACAAAGAAGGCAGTGCCTTTGTGCTGAGAGTGTTTTATAGAGAAGAAAAGGTGAGAAGTGTTCTAAATATTGCAGGCACAGAACAGGCCCCGGGCCATGAAACTTGATTCAGTACAGTTAAGCAGACCCCGCTCCCCGGCCACTGTAAAGTGGTTTTATGGCCTATACTTATTGTAAGATGGACATTTGGTGCAATACAAGAACTCATGTGTGCAACATGAGCGTAGATGCCAGCACAGGTGCTCCACAGCAGTGGGAGGATGGTGCGTGATGTTTGATTTGGCACAAAAGCCGACTTCAGCAGCGAAGATAAAAGAGTACAGAAGCAGAAGAACACAAAGAGCATGGAGGAGATCAAACCTCAGAACTTGTAACTGCTGTCTATACTTTGCTCTATGTCTTGTATCATCAGATTCCTGGATTGAGAATTTGATTCATGGATCAAGACCAAATCTGTAAAAGGGTTTGATGATTTCAGTTCACTTAAAACCCTGGAAACCACAGGTCGCCTGATTCTGTGGTCTTGCAGATCACAAATCTACATTATTTCATCAACGAGTCAAGGCAGATTGTCATTTGAATGAGAGATGTCTTTCTTTAGAATCTGGCATCTAGAGTGTAGTCTAAAAATCCCTTCTTCCGCTTCTATAACAAATCAATGTTTGCAGTGGATTAGGTAAAACTGAAGCCTGTTGACCTTTATACCCAAGGTTTGTGCATCTATTTAGGCAACTAAACAGTGACGCCATATTAAGGGCAGCAAAATGTCCCAATTTATAGGAGAAACTTGAGCAAAGAATTTGCAATTTTACCCATCCTTTGGTAAAACTTGCCTCTAAGCAGAGATTGACCATTCCACCATGGACGGCTGCTTCTGACAAGCAGGCTTTTTGTGTTGGAAACTAATCTGGTCTAAAGAAAAATGTGCAGGATGCAGATTAATCTGTGTGAAAGACTGCATTACGGATTAAACAAGTCTGGTATGTGGCAAACTTAGCTAACTAACAAGTCTGGCTGTCAGTCAAGATCTTGATTAACTCACTGGATTTAGTGTCATACGGAGCGAAAATTAGCCCAAAGATGGAAACAGATACATTCAAATACAGGGGTCCTTGAGTCGAAAGTCTCTTTTACCGACCCTAACACAGTTGTAAAATCATAAAAACACAACTAAGCCACAGAAAAAGGAAAAGGACGTAAATATACTGAACTTGTGCTTTTAACAGTCCAAAATGACGTAGGTAAGCGCACTGGGGGACACCGACTCCCTCACTCATACTCTGCTTTACTGTATTCCGCGTTTACTATGAACCAAAGTAGTTCACCCACGTAGTCTGTAAGTACGATGCTAACGGTGTAAGCCGAAACACTCACATCTCAATTTTTTTGTAAACTCGCTGTAGCGCTGTAAACTCAAAACGTCGTCTGTCTAAGACTGTCTGAAGGTAACCCAAGGACCCCCTGTGGGTAGTTTTTGTGAATGGACCCTTGAATAGATCCCTTCTATTCAGAAGAAACACTACCACTGTTGTTTCTTCATCTCCACCATCTACATGGATTACTGATTAATGAAGATGATTATTTTTAACTTCTCTCTTTCCATCCTCTTGGCACTGACTGGCTGCCAAGAGATCACGTTAAAGGTTATTGGAGCGATTGTGCCGAGAGTGCTCTTTGAGTACTGAATCATCACAAATCTCAACAGACTGAAGCTGAGGGAGGGCACGATTGTTTTGATTTATTTATTGTTTTGCCTAGAGCGCCAGCATATCACATACCAGCTCTTCCTACACTGGCGGGGTATCAGAACCTCTCTAACTTCATCATATTATGAGAGGTTCTGTCATCATAGGCCACAAATTAGGCTGACTTTTCTTATTTAATCCCCAGTGCATGCTCATACTCCTGTAATGGCACAATACTGACATTTCATTTTTGGACAAATAAAATAAAAATCACTCTCCCTACCCACACGGACCACTTACATATAGGTGCAAACAAACAGGCAGTCAAACTCTGTGAAAGAAGCAATTAAAATGTCCATTTCTGCTGGAGGGCAGGACATTTCCGGCACAACCTGTTCTGTGAGAGATGCATGAACTAATACACTTGGTCAGACAGTTTATGTTACCATACTGTGAAATCGACTAAATGTCAGCTGGGACTTTTCTCACTGCTAGCAAGTGAAAACTTCTGGAGGTGTGATGTCATCCCTGGGTATCAGGAAGGGTCTCTAAGGTAGCTGAGCTGTTTTGCTCAATAATAGGTCTGCGTGGGAATGGGTAAAATGTTCAAAAAGATGGTTTAACGGTGAAAGTTTACAGGAAAGCATGGGATTCGTGAACTAACAAGGATAAAAGGTCAATTTTGATTGAAGTCAGTTATTAAGTAGCCATGGTATCAATACAAACCAAACATTTTCGTTCAAAGGTCTCTTATTTCAGTCCATTATATCTTCAAAAGTGAGGGGAAACTTACTGGGATTAGCCATCAGAGAAAAAGGAACTTGTAGTGTGAATGTCCATATTTGTTTTAAAATGTCACGGCCTTTAAACCCACCACAATCCCGCTGTTCTCCGGCGTTTAGCTGAAAGTGCTTTGACTGGAGATTGTGAGAAGCAAGGTTACTAACGCACTTTTTTCTGTCTTTTTCTTGTTTTCCTATTCTAGCTGTGTGGACAGATTGGGTTCCAGGGCATTTCCTCATCGCTTGCTTGGCTCTTGGTTAATTGAGGAAGGCCCAGTTGGAATGAATGAGGAGCCAGGATGTCATTCCTGACCTGAGCCCCCAATTTCCGTTTTCTCTCTGCCAGGTGGTGCGAGTATAAAGACCGCAAACAACAGCAGGCGGCTCCGCTGATTTGGCCATGTAGGTGGGCAAAGAGGGGTCAGAAAACACAACTGGGGCGGCAAAATTACAAGGTCATGAAAGAGAGTGTGTCACTGGGAACGAGTTTCCAGCGAGGCGAAAGACTGAAGCGGCTGTTTGTGCCTCTAAGGGCAATTAGTTTCTCCATTCCAATGGCCTGGAAATCATTTCGCACTGAATTAGCACTGATTATATGCTTTCTAGGAAAGTCTCTGTGTCACTGTGCAACGCTAATGAAATGAAACGTGTTTGTGGAGTCTCCATGGAAATTTTTCGGCAAGTTGATTTCACATGTGTGTATATATATATATATATATATATATATATAAAACCAACCCTGTTCAACATCAGCTGGTAAACTGTTTATCCAGAATTGAAAATTGGATTAATTTTCATTCTCAAGGTTTCACGGCATGACTCTCAAGCTTTCCGTGAGTTCGGCTGCGTTTGAAAATTGTTGTAACCTTCACGCGGCGCCCAAAACAAACTGCTAATGCATTGCAAATGATATATTCAGTTACTGAGAAGTGGATGGTATTCCAGAACATTTACCGAATTTCTTCCATTTGCTTTGGAATTCGTCAGTAAGGCTGGGTATGAACGGGAGCTCGTGTTGCATCTGAAATTGCCTAGCCGGCCTACAAGTTTACACGCTCAGGAACATTTTCCCCGAGAGTACACCTGTGTTCAGACTTTAATTAAATAAGTCCTACACAGAGGCAGAAAACCAGATGGAAAGCCCATGGACGGTGGGGAGGGGACTCTGTTTTGCGTTAAGGAAAGTCTTGTTGCCTGCGTCATGGGTTTTCACCCATAGAGGGGCCGTTTGAAAGGACCATCGGCGCCCCTACATTTTGTGCGCAGCAGCTGTTGTGGAGGAACATTTGAGTGTTTAAAATAAGATGGTGTTTTGGAAGGAATGGCTCAACTGTTTCACATCTTCTTTGCTGCCTTGTCTGAGAGTGCTAGACTTTGTGTCAGTCCGTAACCAAGCCACCCTCTTATATAAATAAGACACAGAATCTATGTCTTACCCAGTTTCTGCCTCAGCTAGGGAAGGCCTGGACAAGATTTGTCCCATCAGTATCTGATGGAGCTTAGAGAGAGCTCTTTATACTCTTAAAGGTTTTTAAATGGTTCTTAGCCTGGATGGTTCTAAGTGAAACCATTTATTGGTAGAGATCCTTAACATTATGTTTGTGTGTGTGTGTGTGTGGTGGGGGTGGGGGGGGTCTTTATATGACATTGTTTCAAAGAACCCTTTTTGCACCTTTATTTTTCAAGGTAAATTCCAACGATTTTTCTTTTTTTAGGTAATTCATTGATGGAAGCAAAGTCATGCAGGACGGTTTAATGTGTGATCTTGCACTGTTGAGAAATTCACCAACTAAACTGTCTTTACGTTGGTGGTTTCAGGAACCAGGGGTCATGAAGTCATAGTGAACATAGTGAACAGTTTTTCAAAAGTAATGTTTATAAATGGTGAAATGGTGGTGAATGTGAAACATCCTCCAATAATTACCATGAATGGGTTTTAAGAAGGCTGTTCTGGTCAAAAGTGGATCTCAAAACAACTATAAAACAATCTTGTAGACGTTAAGCAATGTATTAGGTGCCATTTAATGTAATAATTCTCTGCAAGGTAGTTTTATAGCCATTAAACACCCCTGATGTTTGGTTCCCACTGACACTAAAGAGAACTATTCTGACTCGGTAAGCACACACACACACACGCACACACACACACACACACACACACACACACACACACACACACACACACACACACAGAGTACACTCTTAAAGGACCCTACAGTACAATCTTAAAGGAAGTTTTTCAAAAGGTCTGCATAACTGACTCATGATAACAGTACAGAGTGACTTTGTGTTAAACATGTGGGAAAGTTACAGAAACAAAATAGTTTTCAATTGTGTCTATAGAGGCCAGACATGAGAAGTGTTTGATGGCTCTAAAGCCATTGTGAAAGACTGCATGATGGATTAAACGAGTCTGGTATGTGGCAAAGTTATCTAACTAACAAGTCCAGCTGTCAGTCCAAGTCTTTATGAACTCACTGTATTTAATGTCATGTGGAGCTACAACAAAGAATAGATGTCTATATATATATATATATATATATATATATATGTGTGTATGTGTGTG
>JBBIGA010000040.1:21506072-21554314 GCA_037576975.1 Alestes dentex | reverse complement strand
TATATATATATATATATATATATATATATGTGTGTGTGTGTGTGTGTGTGTGTGTGTGTGTGTGTGTGTGTGTGTGCCTGGGTGTTTTAAACCTTGCATTTCTGAAATTGTAATCTAAAGAGAAAATACCTTTAATTGTAATGTTAATATAGCAAGTTTTTTTTTTTTTTTAACCCAATGTAAAGAGAAGACTGTGTTTTTAAATGGTATAAACATTTCTTTTTAATGCCAGTGACAAAATACATACTAATCAATGATTCTTTGGTGATTTCTTCTCTCTTACAAAGTAATGCTTAGACCCGTTGATCGCACATGTGTGTTGTGTGACATCCGCTTTTATGTAAATACATAGCATTTTAAAACTTTACAAAGTCACTTTCTGTACTGTCTTAATATTTTGAGCCAAACTGAACTTCTAGAAGTGAGTTAACATAACAAAAGTCTGTGTTTTACAATCTGTCAACTTCACTGAATGCAAAACTTTAAAGCAGCTGGGACAATTTTAAACTGATAACCCTTTGGGTATTGCACTTTATGGTATTCTGGTTAGCAGCATGAATAAGAATTTAGTATAGATATCAGGCTAGATTATAATACGTAATAACATATATATACATACAATCTTGATTATGCAGTGCCATGCAAAATTATTCACCCACCCCCCCCATTTTGTTACCTTACCTTACCTGGAATTTAAATGGATTTTCAATTTGATTGTAAGAGATGGACCTAGAAATCAAACTACAGATTAATTAAGTTAAAAGGGAAAAAAACTTGTTTTAAGTAATTCCAAAAAAGTGTTGTGTGCATATGTTTCACCCCCCTTTGCTTTGAAGCCCAACCATTACCTTCAAAAACCACTTAATTAGTCAAATAAGATCCAGTTGTGAGCAATCTCAAATGATCTCAGTATATATACACTTGTTCTGAGAGCCCCCAGAGTCAACACCAGTGCAACACCACTAAGTAGAGGCTCCCATCAAGCAAGTGACAGCGTGAAGACCGAGGGACTCTCCACACAGGTCCGAGGCAAAGTTGTGAGAAGTGCAGATCAGGTTTGGGTTATAAAAAATATCACAAACCCTGAACATCCCAAGGAGCACCATTAAATCCATTATTAGAAAATGGAAAGATTAGGGCACCATAGCAAACCTGCCAGGAGAGGGTCGTCCACCAAAACTCCCAGACTGGGAAAGGAGGGCATTAATCAGAGCAACAACCAAGAGGCCAAAGATGACCCTGAAGGAGCCGGCGGCTCTACTGCAGAGATGGGAGTATCTGTCCAGAGAACCACTCTAAGCCCCTCACTACACAGAGCTGGGCTTCATGGCAGAGTGGCCATGAAAATACGGCAGACTCCCCAAACATGTGGAAGAAGGTGCTGTGGTCAGATGAGACTAAAATAGAACTTTTTTGACCATCAAGGACAACACTATGTTTGGCACAAACCTGACACCTCTCATCTTGCTGAGAACACCATCCCCACAGTGAAGCATCGCAGGGGCAGCATCATGCAGTGGGGATGCTTTTCATTGACAGGGACTGGGAAACTGGTCAGAACTGAAGGAAAGATGGATGGCGCAAAATTCTTGAGGGAAATCTGTTTGAGTCTTCCCGAGATTTGAGACTGGGACAGAGGTTCACCTTTCAGAAGGACAACGACCCTAAACACACTGCTAAAGCAACACTCCAGTGGTTTAAGGAGAAACAGGTAAATGTCCTAGAATGGCCCAGTCAAAGTCTGGACCTCGATCCAGTTGAGAATCTCTGGGATGATTTAAAGATTGCTGTACACAAGCAGCGTCCATCCAACTTGAAGGAACTGGAGCAGTTTTAGCATGAAGAATGGGCAAAAATACCAGTGTCTGGATGTGCCGAGCTTGTGGAGATGTACACAAAGAGACTTGTCGCTGTAATCGGTGCAAAAGATGGCTGTACAAAGTATTGATTGTGGGAGGGGGTGAATAGTTATGAGTGCTCAGGTTTTCTTTTTGTCTTATTTCTTGTTTTTTTCACAATGAAAAAATTAATTTGCATCTGCAAAGTGGTCGCTGTGTTGTGTGAATTAAAAGATACAACCCCCCCAAAATAAGATAGAGAGAATGCCAAAGGGGGGGGGGGGATACTTTTGCAAGGCACTGTAACATATTGCAGTGACAAACATGACACAGGAGGACCTGTGTTTTAAGTAGAGCATCAATTACCAGCAGCCGTACAAGGCTTGAAGTAAGAAAAGTCCACTTGTTTATATTCGTCTTCATACAGTGAAAGTCGGAATGGGAGAAATCAATTCCGAAATGTTTGGCGGGTCAGACTTAAAGACTATGACTAACCCCGCTGTGTGTGTGAATGGTGGGCTTCATGAACAACAGAGGATTGTGAGCGCGAGCACGTTTCCATGAGCCACGCTTCCTCTCCTCTCTTTCACCCATGACAGAGAACACCGGGTTGTTTCCACAGACGTGAAAATATGACCCTGTTAATAATACACTAAATCTACAGTGTATTGCAGCATCAACAAATGCGGAAAGAGTTTCCCAAACACTTGAACCCCTGTTGAGGCCTCCGTGGAGAAAAAGAGGGGGTTCGGTTTAATGACTCTGTAAAGGGTTTCCCCTCAGTGTTTACAGGTGATTACTGCATTAGCAGCACATGTGAACTGCGGTGACTCAGTGGGCGGGAATGCTGCTCGCTTCTTTTATTGAGTATGAAAAGGCTATTGAAAAGGTCAGCAATTATCGGAAATGATGAAGCAGTAGCTTTTGAAAGCAGTCATATTTGTTTTAGGGTGACCGGCGTTAAATCCAGGCTCTAAATACAAAGCGTATTTAGTGTGTGGTGCGCTACAGTGGTCTATGAGGTGCCTTCTGTAGCACATGGTATGTATTTGAACGTGATTAAATGCATCAGTTACAAATGAAGTACTTGAAATTTGATCACAGATGACAGGAAGCAGACCACTATCCACTGCACATCAACCTACCACACTCGAGAAATGGTGCTAATGTACCAAAAAAACAAAACAAAACGCTTTTCTGGTTCTTTCGGGAGCCAAAAGGGATTCTTCTATGGCATCGCTCCCCTCTCTTTCACCTTTATTTTTAAGACTGCAGTTGCAATTTACTTGCTTTAACTACAGTCTTGTAGGGTATCCTTAGCTAGTTAGGTCCTTGTGAAATGTCCGTGTTTGCTTCCTTGCTAGGTTGCAGTTTCATCAAGCTCATTTCCTTTATATGCTTATTTGGTGCTTACAAAGGGGTTCTCACGCTACCTAATGGCCAGCGATGGCAAGTGAGGGAGCAGACTGTCTAAATAACCTCTGACAGTGTCTCAATTTCATGTTCACACGAGGGATGTTTTTCCTCTTTTAGTTTTGGGTTATTAAACCAAACAAAAAAGCCCTCGAAAATGATGTTGGATGACCGTTTGAGCCCAGGGCTTTTGTCTTTAGCCTTTCCAGGGCTGGCAGCAGCTTGTGTTCCACCAAAAGGCCCGAGGGGCAGGTACACTTTGATCCAAAGCCCCCACCTTATTGCCCCGTGATCCCCCTGGGTCCCAGTGCTGCTTGTTTGTCTTCTGTCTCTCCCACACACTTGTGCAGGCCTTCTGAGAACACAGTCTGGTTCCCAATAAAAGCCAGGGGCGACAGCTCCTGCTTAATTCCTCAACAGACAGCGTTGGGAGGTAGGTAGAAACGGACTGAGAGAGGAATGCACGTACTGTGTGAGGCACATAAGAAAGACTTTCTGTGGTTGAGTATCACTGTGCGCTGTGCTAATCGCATTATTAGGATGTGCACTGTACATTGGCATGCATTTGGACAGTCAATTCTCTCTAAATTGTCTCTGCTGTCCTTTTACACAGTGTGAATGGACCAAATGAAGTACTTGCATTTTGTTAGGTGAGCTGCATTCATTTTGCAAACGAGCTCTGCAGGGTTCTATACTGCGTCTGTTTACATTTGCGATGCTCTGCCATGAAAAGGAGCATGGTGAATTACACACCCACAATCAGCCATAACATTAAAACCACCTGCCTGATATTGTGTAGGTCCCCCTTGAGATGCCAAAACAGCTCCGACTCATACATATACATATACCGTAAGTTGCAATGCTGGTTTGTCTAGCACAGGGGTCACCAACATGGTGCCCCCAAGGACCACAGTAGTTCTAAAAATAGCACAACTCACCACTGAGCAGTATCTAACATTTAATTTTATCCTGTTGCTATTCTTCTTTAATCACATCTGCATTTATATAGATTTGAAAATGACAATATCTTAAAAAAAAGCATTTAAAACACGTTTATTATACATGAAGTTTAGAGAAGTTTAGGTAAACTCTGTTCTAGTGTATCAAACTGGTAGCCCTCCGTATGGCTCAGTACCCGTGAAGTAGCTCTCAGTTTCAAAAAGGTTGGTGACTCCTGGTCTAGCATATCCCACAGATGCTTAACTGGATTGAGATCTGGAGAATTTGGAAGCCAAATCAGCTCATTGGACTCTTTGTCATGTTCTTCAAACCATTCTTGAACAATTTTGCAGTGTTGGAAGGTGCATTAACCTGTTGCAAAAGGCCACAGCCAGTAGGAAATAGCATTGGCATGAAAAAGTGCGCTTCGTCTGCTACAATGTTTAGGTTAGTGTTATATGTCAAAGTTCCATCCATATGAATGCCAGAACCCAAGGTCTCCCAGTAGAACTGCCCAGAGCATCACGCTGCTTTCTTCCCATATCGCATCCTAGTGCCATATTTGACACACACAGGCCTTGCCGTCCACATGGTGTAAAAGAAAATGGGATTCGTTAGACTAGGCCACCTTCTTCCATTGCTCCATGGTTCAGTTCTGAATGCTCACACGTCTATTGTAGGCACGTAGTGGAAAGGAGTAAGTAAAGTGGCCTCTTGTAGTCACGCGAGAACACACCACAGCAAAGCACACAGTGTGAACAACGTGAAACTCTTTCTCTGCATTTAACCAATTCACCAAGTGAAGCAGGGGCCTGCTACCAACAAGGAGTGCCCAGGAGCAGTGTGTGAGGACGGTACCTTGCTCAAGGGTACCTCAATGAGGACAGTAGCAGTGTTGGGATTTGAACCCACAACCTTCTGATCGCAGGGGCAATTCCCTAACCACTAGGCCACCAGCTGCCAATGTGGATGCCCATGATCCTGCTGATCCTGGACTTTTGGTAGGTGTTGACAAGTGCATACTGAGAACACCTCACAAGACCTGCCATTGTGGAGATATTATGACCCAGTCCTCTAGTCATCACAATTTGAAATTTGTCCCTCAGATCTTTATGCTTACCCACTGTTTTCTGCCCCTTACACATCAGTCTCAAGAACTGATTGTTCACTTTCTGCCAAATATTCCCCACCTTTTTACAGGTACCACTATAAGGAAAAAAATCAGTGTTATTCACTTCAATCTTGGGGCTGATCATTGTATATCTTTGATCGGTGAACAATTAAATATCAATACTAAATTAGCAAGATGTGCAGCAACAAATGTGCAAAATCTAGAGCTTTGCATAACATAAAATAACCTGATTAAAATAGATTTCCAAGATTATATTATAAAGCACATTATAGATGCTTTATTTACACTACAGTTAATATATTTGTTTTCATTTTGCTGCAGTTCTTTTGTTTTTGCTGTGCAATCACTTTTGGATTTTGGAGCATTTTTACTTCTGACTTGTTGTGAAGTTTGCAGATGCCCAGTATTTTCTGATTTGATGTAAGAAAACAGTCATATTTCATGCAAAATATTTCCAAATCATGTAGAATAAATCCAGACTGGACCTTCATCAGTCTCCCAAAAGGTACATGAATAGGAATCATGGGCACTTTTTCTTTACATTTCAGCTGCTAAACCTCTGAAGGTGATGGAGAAGGAATTTTATTACATTTGTGCTTTTGTTACAAATGCAAAAAAAAAAAAAAAAGCTTATAAAACTCATGCAAAACACCCTGAACTCATACAAAGGCAAACTTTTCTGAATACACTTTGATTTGATAAACTTGTGATGATTGGGATAATACCCACCGTTCATTCTTTAGCCTTTGAAGCCCTCTTTGTTTAAAAGTGAGTAAACAGGGGCACGATTTATGTAAAATTGAACTGCTGCCCACTTCTCCGGCAGGTCTGGCCAACAAACAACAGCCCTGAGAGCCTTCCTTTCTATTCAGTGGTGGGTAAAAACAAGATTTTTTTTTCTAATTGAGACCACATGTGTGTGTATAGGGGTAGGGGATGGGGTGGGGTGTTCCGCGGTTTGATACTGACAGTCATTCCCCCACACAACCGTTTCCATCAGCTAATACTGTAGCAGTGATATGAAGGCCTTCTCCTCAAACTGCCTGCCCTCCTTATAATCTCCGATCCTCAAAAAAGATTCCTTTTTTTAAGAATTCCGCTGCCTGAGAAATGTAGGAGGTCTTTGCAGTCTGAGGAGCGACCACAAAGCCAAGACATTATGGTGAGGTCATTCAAAGTAGCACACAGTAACATTCATGATTTAGAGTATGGATATGAACACTTATGATAATATTTGAAGAGTTATGATGTGCAATGCATGGGTGCCGGGGCAAGAAAGTTAAATTGCTTTGAATGTCTGGGAGTTGCAGGGCTTAATGTTATACTGTATGCATCTGCAGCAAGGCAGTCATTTCCAGGGTGCAAGGAACGTAAGGAAACTACAGTCAAGTTGTTTGGGATGATATTTATAGCTGATGGCTTTTTTGCTGGGGTATTTGCCATTTTGCAATGTTTCATGCCATCATTGCTGTAGACTGATCGTAGATTTATGTGACGAGTATTATTACCTGCCGTCATAATGTTTGGGAGCACATACTGTTTTGCATTAATGAATCTGCATCCAGTTTATCAGATCCCGTTTTATATCTGCACCACATGGTGGTGCGATGGTTCCTTCCTGTGTGGAGTTTGCATCTTCTTCCCATGCCTGTGCAGTTTTCTAACCCGGTACTCCAGTTTCCTCCCACAGTCCATAGACATAAATGCCAAGTGAAAAATAGATGCTAATTTGCCCATGGGTGTGAGTGTATTGTCTGTGTGGACCAGCCTCCAATACCACTTGGTTAATGAAATCTACAAAAATCTACAAATTTCTCTTCTGAAAACCCATTATTTAAGTAAAATATGTATGCATCTGTACGTATCTTTCCTCCTCTAAGTCTCTTCTGAAGAACTTCCTCTTTAAATAGAACTTTGGAAGCATTGTACACCTTGGGATTGTGAAAGGCACTATTTAATTTATTAATAATAATATTATTATTATAAGTAGTATTTTATGTTCTAAAATAAGCAATCATGAATACAGACCTGTACTAAATACTACAATAACTATGTGCAGTGTAAAAAAAGATTTCATGAAAAAATGGAATGGTTACTTTAGACCGTTTGGAAGGACAAGAGGTTGGGCACCATGATCCGAAATACCGTGATGCTATAGATCTGTCTCTGTCACCTTAACTTGACTGTGACATGTAGTCTGTTAACAGAATTACAGTAATTCTGATTGAATGTACACATACCTTTGCAAAAGGCCTTATCTTTCTCATACTGTAGTCTCAACACACACGTCCCCAGAGAGAGAGAGAGAGAGAGAGAGAGAGAGAGAGAGAGAGAGAGAGAGAGAAACATACCAGGTGGAAAACAGACAAGGATGGACAGAATAAGCATCATTATTTGAGCCACAGGCTAACAGACTAACAGCCTAACACTATTATAGCGTATTATAATTAATATAATATTATATTGAATATAACATAATTCGTGGAAAATACAGTAAACCCCAGAAATTTGCAGGGTTGCAGTCCAAGAGCACCCTGCGAATTGTGAAAAAACGCGAATTTCCCAATCTCACAACTTTTCGTGCAGCCATCACGAAATACAATTGAATCAAAATACGTGCTGCGATCATGCTTAAGGCCTTTTTTCCCTGCTAGGACAACGCTTCACTTTTTCGTGCTAGGACAACGCTTCATAGGTTTAGGGTTAAGGTTAGGGTTAGGGACTTTCCCTGTCTCACGGCATTTCAACCTCTTTTAGCCACTTTGCAAACAAAAATGATAAGGAATCAACTCATTATTTCTCTCCTAATGTCCCTCAGTCACCTGTTACCGCTGACACTGGCGATGTTACGCAATGCGCATTAAAATACATGGGCTAGTGAAACGTTCTCCTAGCACGAAAAAGTGAAGTGCCTATAAATTTTTATAATCCCCAATATGCCCCCATTTATGCTCCCAAAACTCTTTCATTTCATTTTAAAATCAGCTTAATACATTACCCTTAAAAAAATGTAACAAGAAACTGCATCTGGCAGAGATGTGTCACAGGGCAGCAGCCAATCAGCAGCAAGGAGAAATGAATAACGCTCTTGGACTGGCTATTTTCAGACCTCCTCCCTCTGAGTATAGCGGTATTTCACCATCCTATGACGTGCTTTCATATACAGTTGCTATATGTTCTCTTGACAGTACTAAAAATGTATGGTTATATTTTATATGGAAATTTACCAGATGATTTATGTCTGCAATTTCCGCGAATTTGTGGGGTTTTCCGAGAACAATTATTAGTTTGGTTCTAAGAAAAAAATCTGTGAACGACTGAGGCCACTGTAACATTATTGTTATGTTGAATATAACATGATTTAACACTGTATAAATGTGCCAAAAAAATTTAAATTGCATATTCTTTCATTTCTTTTCTAGATGTTTGATGATATTTGCTGTGGTAGTGTCACGTTTCCCCTTCACTCCCAAATGAGGGCAGGTGCGTAGGCAGACTTCCATGCTTTTAATTCTTTCATTTTCAACAATACCAAACAAAACAAAAGGCACGAGGGCCAGACTTCAAAACAAAAGGAGATAGGAGAAACACAAAACACTCAGCATAATAAAAGTTCAACACAAAACAAAACTAGTATCAGGAGAGTGAGAACAACTCTGTTCATTTATAGCATGTCTTCGCCTATTTCAGGAGTGGACCTCATCATCTGGTGCCGTGGTATTGGTTTACTGATTTTCGTTCTGGAGCTTAGACTCATTCCATGTCATGCTCGCCGATAGCAGAGCTGAACCAGAGGGGGCTCGGGAGACGCTAAACTGACCACGCAAATTATGTTATTTTAAAAATAAGTTTTAAAAATTCAGTAAGATTAATGTGCCTTTTTATTAGGAAGGACTTTTAAGGACTTTCTAAACCCTTTTTTCTTTTAATGAAAAAAGGGTTTGGGTGTGATTTCTCTTTAAAAATAAAGGTTCATAACTGTTTCTTGGCTTAAAATTACAGTTCTAATTTTTTTTTTTTTAAAGGGCCTCTACACCATTTGGAGGATCTTCCACCTTAAAAAAGTTCTTCACGTTTAAAGACCCACCTTGTACATCTTTAAGTCTTCGACCCACTAAAAGTTACTAGGAATCCCAAAGCGGGTCCTCTGGTGCGTTTCCTACCCTGGAGAGGAAGAGAGATTATTGCAGTCTCTCTCTATCTCTCTCTCTCTCTCTCTCTCTCGCCTGATGTACCTAGCGCGCATGCAAGCTGTGCGAGGAGGTGACTGGGGGCATGCTGGCTGCGTGCCAGAACAGGGAGGTCTGGAAAAGGGGAGAGTAAATGAACAAGACTTTGTCAGGCCTTTGACAACTTAAACCTGAAGACAAGGGCAGAGGGAAGCAATGATGCCGAGTCTTTCAGTTAATCCTCGTCTCTGACGTAGTATCTCGGAGAAGCACCTTTTCTGAGTACTGCCTCCGTGCTTGAAGATGTGCCAGTGACCCTGCTCATCTCTCACGATGTTGATGAGCCTGCCCAAATCCGCACTTTTGTTCCTTTCGGCTCTCATGCTCTATCTTGCAGATGCTTTAGTCTTATGCTTCTGCTCTTTTATGCATCGAAGACATAAAACGTGATGATAAAACTCGTTGAACATTTCGCAGCGTTTTGTTGTCAGCAATAATAAAAACATGGTGGAATTTTATGATACTTTCTCACTGAAACACCCAGAGAAATTACGTCGCAAGGGCAGATTCCAAATGCCCAAAGTGTTTGTGAGTGGAGGAGGAGATACCTTCTAACGAATCGAATTTAAAGAAAGGTTAATGTCTCCGTGGTCTTGTTTTAACTGTGAGATTGTCGTTGTTCAGTTCATAAAGAATTAGCTGCAGAAATGTACATCGTTACTTTCCTTTGTAACTGAAATCTGTAATTAGACAATTACATTTGAATTGCATAGCGAAATGAAGTCGACTCTGAGACCACAGACTTGTTTTAGCTCCCACTTTCCTTAATTTCCTGACTATGGTCTTAGTTTCATGATAATTTATAGTAAAAAAGGGAATTTATATATATATATATATATATAGTGTTCTGAGGGTAGAACAGGGGAGGTTTAACCATAAACTACAGTGCAGGGGAGTTTCGGCGTCAACAGCAAACAGGCTCTGTGCAAGATCAGATCAAGGTGTTGTGCCTCCAGTCATGGGCATGCCTAGCTCAATTAGCGGCAAACAATACTCAGTTAAACATGATGGTTGGAAAAGCTTAATGCTGCTGTTTTCTTTTTTTTCCTACCTTTAATCATTTCCTCCCTGTACACTCGTGATATCTCTGGGCAAACTGACACTCTGGCAGAGCAGCGTATTTTGATGTAGTGGTAAGGCAAACTGCTCCGCTTCAATCAGGCAGAGGCAAATGCTTGGCTGGACGAAGACCACATCCCTTGACTTGTTTATGTCTTGCTGTTGTTGTTTCTTGAATTGCTGTAATTGTAATTGGAATAAGTGCGGGCCTGACACTGGGTTCAAGAATCATCTGAATTCTCTCCCCCTTTCAGAGGTCGACACCGAGCTCAGTGCCAAAATAGATCGCTCCCCGCCCCCGGGACGCCGAGGGCCTTGTCAGCAGATTTGGCCCGAATGGAAATCCTGCTTATCACTGTGGAATTTTATTATTTTGTCACTGTTTGATTCATAGTCACCTGGTGCCTTTCCTTTTGGTGTCACGGGACAAAAGAGGCCAGGGCTGGGGGGGATGGAGAGGAGGAGGAGTGGGGGGGGGGGGTTGACGGTAAGTGTTTGTCCAGCAATAATAATGTCCAACTATGTGGAATATATCTTTTGCACAATAACAAGCCTACGAGCATTTCATTTTTCACAAAGCAACACATTAGTGGGGGGAAGGAAGGTTGGGAGAGGCACTGCTAGTGTGAAACGGGATAATATATTTGTCATTAGATCTTCCTATTATTCTCGGCTATTTGAGATGGAAAAATGTCGCCGATGCCCTCTGCAAATACGCCGCTCATTTTGGGCTCTGACCCCGTGCTGCCTGTCCACTGAAGGACAGCTATCGGCCGGTTGTATAACCCCAAACATTCATCCATTCATCAGCCACGACGTGGACACTTACACATTGTTCACGGACATGTTGTGTTGGGGACGGGGTTTTTGGGATTTGGTGGGTTTCTGTAGGTTTCTGTTATTCTCTATGTGTGTTTGAGTGTGTGTGTGTGTGTGTGTGTGTGTGTGTGTATCATTGTGCTCATCTGTCTCTTGACATCCTAACCCATGTGATATTTGATAATAATGGCTTTATCTTGTTCTTTTGGCTGCTCGGATCCCATTGCAGCCCAATCGAGAAAAACAGGATGTAGGCCTATGAGGTCTAAAAGAAGTCCCAGAGAGAGTGGCAACGCTTTGTGATGAAACTTTATGAAAGCTTTACACCCAGAAGTTTATATTTAGAAAAGCGATATCTGTGAGCAAGAATAGGCTTTATGTCAGTGTCAGCATTGTCCTCAGTATTGTGATTAGATTGAATTAGATTAGATTAGACAGGATCAGATTAGATTAGATTACATTAGACTAAATTAATTGTATTGTCCACTCTTGTGGAAACCCACAGTTTTTTTTTCTTTCTGGTAAACCTTCAGTCTTAACTTTAGTTTTAACATTGTGCCCTTATAAACCCCATCTAAAACAAGCCAGTGGCTATGCATGAAGTGGCCTCCCATTACTACTTTCTAAAGTAAAAAATAAATTCATTCTGACATACTGACCTGCTAAATCGAAGATTTCTAGTTAACGTACCCTAGATAGGTCTTTATGAACTGTGCCCATTCACAGAATCACTAAAAATTACTGCATCTCAACAAAGCACTCTCTTATCAAAGCACTAATTTAATGTCTTCAAATGATGCGCCAAAGATTCTGAAGTATAATGAACTAATGCAGATGCTTTGCTCACCATAGTTATGACCTATTAAATAGTAATGGCATGATAATATAGTAATAAGTTTATAAAATACATCATTCCTCTTCTTACTGTTTTAATCAAAAAACTCTTTTGCTGACCTCCCACACCAAGACCAGTTTTCAGGTTTCATACAAATCTGTAAACATGTGTTGTAAATATGCTTGTAAAACATATAAGTAGATCAAGGGTTAGTTGGAAATGAATAAGAACTGGTGATGTGCTAAATGTACATTTCGTGGTTGTTAATGGGTCTAGACATTTAATAGAAATGAATGTAGTGGGATGTGCCGCTATTTCACAATTAAAGCAAGTGCTGACAGTGTTTTAGACTGAGGCACTGAATGCTTGTTAACTGATATTAATCTACTGTTGCTGCTCTAACGCCCCACTGCAGGAGGTATATAGAGCTTATTAAATAGGCTATAATCATTTATTATGGGATATATATTTTATTTATAGGTCATTGTCAGCACACGCCATTAAAGTCATATATTTTATACAACCAGTCAGAATGAAATCCCCAAAAACTGGTCTTACCTTAAAATGAAATGAAATTCAATGTATACTGATTAGCCACTTTATTAGGTAACTGGTAATTGCACCCATTGTCTATTTTATCATTCCCATTTACCATAAGGGTGTACTTTGTTGTTTACAATTATAGACTGTAGTTTGTCTCTTTCTCTGCATCATTTGTTAGTCCTTTGGCCCATTCATCGCGGTCAGGACCCCCACAGGACCACCAGTAAGCAGTTATTGTTTGGGTGGTGAATCATTCTCAGCACAGCAGTGACACTGATGTAGTAATGGCATGTTAGTGTGTGTGCATGTGTGTGTGTGTGTGTGTTAGTGTGTGTCAACATCTCAGTATCACTACTGGTCCAACCACCCAAATAATTCCTGCACCGCTGGTGGTCCTGTAGGGGTCCTGACCACTAATGAATGGGGTACAGGGCATCAACAAATAATGCAAGAAAACACATGGACTACAGTTTCTCGTACAAAGTGGACAACGAATGTAGACACATCATAGGTGCAGCAAATTAAGTGGCATGTTGGTGTAATTTAATGTTAAGGTCCACGAACACTAACGTCAACCATTTTTCATCGTGCCATTTTCACACAATGTAAACATTAGTTGATATTTTCAAAACATGTAAAACAGATATTAAGAAAAATAAAAATCTGTTGTACTCTATAGTCCAGTTTTCTGGAGTTAAATGAATCGTACACTGGATTGCATTGTCTCCTCCATTTATCATTGCAGAGGCCAACGGATTTGTTCCAATAGAAATTCTAAATGGGATTATCTTTTTTCACACATTATCATGATATATTGTGACATGCTACAGACTCACAATAGTGCACACACACACACACACACACACACACACACACACACACACACACACAAACACCCACACGCACACACAAATCTCTCGTGCAACAGTGTATAAACTCTGGCAAGATCTAAATATCAATTATTCTCACTTTATGAGCGCGGCAAGAGGTCTTACAGTGGGAAACAGAGGAAACATGCAATTGGCCTGTGGTTTTGGAGCCTTGAGCAATTACTGAAGCCCTATTGTAGGTTGATGGGACTGTGATTGCTTGTTCTCTACACAGCACAGCCTTAATGCGTCAGTGATGAGTACTGCGAGCGCTAATTGTTTCAGCCTTGAGGATCGACTGATCAATTCTCTGTCATACTCGAAGATATTTGCAAAAAAGCTTGATGTTCTGCCACGCAGCTGAGTCGAACGGCTGCCACGGTGTGAGTGGAAAAGCCTAAGAGATATAATGCACTTGACGACAGCCAAATACCTGTGGTTTTTTAAATATCAATAGGCTGCGGAGGTTTGGAGGCTGAGGGGAGGACATGAGAGAGCCCACCCAAAGTGTCTGGCAGTGACGGACACAAGCCTGTCTCTCACTTTCCTAGGCTCCGGTGGGGCAAAGCACTAATAGAATGGTGCTGAAGATAAGGCGAAGCTGAAGCGTTCTCTTTTTTTTTTTTTTTTTTTGAGGTCTGGAAGAAGGCGAAGTGACGATGTGCGCACTTCCTCTGCGGTGAGTGGCCACTGTGGCGAGTGTATAGCTGCCTTTGGTTTCCAGCATTGGCTATTACACAACGTGGGCCTGAACTAGGCTTTAAGAACATATTTGGCTGCCGTTGCCAGTTCGCCGGCGGCGTATCCCTCCGCTGTGGTTTCATGGGTGAAGATGTGCTTGTCAGAGTGGAATGTATGATTCAGTTTAATAGTGTTAATTTACTGTCGCTGGGGCCGTCTCATCTGCTGCCAAGCACCAAGAAAACCCAGGTTCTCCTCACTCTTTGCGTAACAAACACATATACATTCATCCACATGCTGTGAGATGCATTCCCGGACTTTCTCCTGTTAGTGCGCGGGGGCCAATCATATTGTTTGAGAGTAAAATAAATAAATGGGATAAGCTGAAGTGGGCCTGAAGTTCACCTCTGGCAGTCCGTCTGACACTCGGGCCAAAATACGAGCAAGCCAGGGTCATCTGAGGAGAAGTTATTTAAAAAGAAGAGAAGAAAACTCTCCGATTTGGAATTAATAAATAAATAAGACACGGCAAAACAAAAAAAAAAAAAACATTCACATGACAAAACGAGTTCTTAACACAGAAGAACCACTTTCGGTTCCATGATTAACTGTTCAGCAGTTTGTTCCAAAGCCTGCTCTGCAAGCCCCATAGAAATCAGCACCAGTATTTTAAATATTTTCCCCATACCTCTGTAGGCCCGATGCAAAAAAGTGTCTGTGTCTGCCCAATAAGGTGCATTCTGCATTACTCACAGAATTTCTCAGTGCTGTTGTTGGGTTGATTTGGGAAGTGATTCGACAAAGCTGAAAACGCGTAATATTTTTGTCTCACAAACCTTTTGCTCAACTTTTTGCATTCACTTTATGACTACTGTAAAAAGAGGACATGTTAGAGACAAGTCCACTTTTTAAAGATTTAAAGAACCTCCACATCATGTAGAGTTTCCCCACCATTTACAGGTTTCTTCTTGAACTGCTCACCCTGGGCAATAATGGTTTAGGAACCTTTATTTCTGAGTGCAGAGGAGCCTAGACGTGCAGCATTCTCAGAAGAACAGGTCAGGGTGAAAATCATGGGGCAGAAGGCCCACGCATTTGACTTTAATAAGCCAAATGAGGGGAGAGTAGGTTTGGGCTGGGTCCAACTACAACATTTATGTTCCACATTTGCCCCCTTTTCCCGTCTCTGTGCTCACATTGAGAAGAAAATATCATTGCGTGTAACGGGACACGCCGCAGCTAAGAGACTTGTCAGGCTCCTCCAGGAAAAGATTGATCATTTACCAAGAAATGTAGTGAAGTTAAGGCGGTAGCCACTGACGCTGTCCTGCACTTTTTTTCTTGTTTAGTGTCATGAGAACAAAGACACTCTTCCACTGTAAAGGTTAGACATACAGCGTGGCACGTTATGACTCAGATTGCCTGCGAAAGAAAGCACCCTGACACTCCTTGGTGTAATGTATACAGTCCAAACAGCCCACTCCAACATTCTATCAAACTGTGGAAAGTTCCTCAACAGCTGCGGACGGAGTTCGCACACTTTTACGTATAAACGGCAGCGGAGGCCCACAGCCCAGGCCAACAATAAGAGAATCGTCAAACGGGCGTAAAGCGTTGTGTTGGTTTCTCCTTCAGGGACGCCACCTCGGGCCATATTTTTTGATGATTCAGTGCATTACAGGCTAATTCACATTTGTTTACTTCAGACTTGTTTAAGTGTCCGTTTGCTCGAAGAATTTATGAATGCGAGCATGTGATCATTATTTCCTCGTCAGAGATCGAGCATCAGGCCGACATTGTTTAACTTGGACCGTGTGAAATTATTACTTGGGCCCGCTTTAATAGTTTTGATATTTGTTCCAGCTCTTGGCTGTCTTTTCTGTTTAAAGTGCGGGCTTGAGCGTTCCTAGATGTTGGAGGTTTGGGCTGGAGTCGGATGAGTTCTGTTGTTTCAGAGGATGCACTCCTCTGAGGAGGGACAGGTTCTGCGCAAGCGTCCCACTGTTTCGCTTCTTGGAAGTGCCTGTTCGGGGAGGCCCAGGCTCCTCACTGGCCTTAGGTTGCAAGTGCTGCCCCCCGGTTCGAGTTCTTCGAATGTCTGGGGGAGAAAAAGTCCCGCACAGGAGGAACAATAACATCAAGCGCATCTGTAGCCTTATGCTGAGAATTGAATCAGTCTAATTTAAGCCACCTCAGATTCAGTGGGCTTTCTCTCTCTCTCTTTCTCTCTCTCTCTCTCTCTCTCTCTCTCTCGCCCTCCCTCTTTCTCTCTCTCTCTCCCTCTCTCTCTCTCTCTCTCTCTCTCACTCTCTCTCTCTCTCTCCCTTCCCCCTCACTTAAGTAACATTGTCTCCCTCTGACAAATCACTTACAGTGAGACCTGTAACCTTTACTTTACCTTTCTAACATGAACTGTGTGTCCTCAAAGAGCAGCAGTAGTTTGTCAGAACGCTGGCTAACATGTACTTACTGTTCTGTGGCTTCACAGTTGACACTCTTCGGCTGCTCGAAGTTAAAGTGGTACTCCAGCTGATAGCTTAATGTTGTATCTTTTTTAGTTTTCATTTATAAAACATCCTTTCAGTTATAATTGTTCTGTTTCTTTCACATCATGCCAACATAGATACCCTTTGGGTGAACTGCAGGCCCCTATAGGTTAAATCATTAATTTGCTCGATGACAGAAACTGCCCTGTAAATGTAATTGAAAAATCAACTATGGGTGAATTTGAATGTCAATATGATTCATACTATTGAATACTTGCTTCAGCTATCCTTAAATGAATCTTAATTATGACATATTTCTGCATATTTTAATCACAGTTGTTTGAGTCTGATTCCCGGGCCAAGTGGCTGAGGGTCCTTTCTGCATGGAATTTGCATATTTGTGCATGGGTTTACACAGGGTACTCCAGTTTCCTCCCACAATCTTAAAACATGCATGTCAGGGGATACAGATTTGAGTATGTGCATAAATGTGTTTGTCTTTGTGTTTGGCTTGTAACTGACTGTTCGAGGTGTTTCTCTGCTTTTCTTCTGCCTTTCCTCTCGATTCCCACAACATTTCCTTTGTCACTTAATGCCACTTAACCCCAAAGCAGATTCACCCCTGTGCTTAACATGTGTTCTTTTATTGAAATCCATTCCTTTGGTGATTGTAGTGAAGGTTTGGACAGTAGCCTAGGTTTGGACAGTACAACAGAGTTCTGAAATTATACCATTAAAAAACTTTTTATTTATTGTCTGTCTCGCAAACAGCCAAGAACCCCTGGGGCTGCCACAGCATGTAAACAGCCAACACATAATAAATCTTAGGCTACTTGTGGTCAGTGTGTTCTAAATGCTCTGGTTGCACCATGTGCACCATTACAGAGCTGAACAACTATATCAGCCCCTTGAAACTATAGGTGACTTTATGTGTTCAATTTGTACACAGGACACTGCTAGTGGCTAGGTATCCTTGAGTAAGGTATCATCCCCACACACTGCTCCCTGGGCGTCGTGTTCCTGACTGCCCACTGCTTCACTTGGTGAATGGGTTAAATGCAGAGAAAGATTTCATGCTGTTCACACGGGTGTGTTCACGTATGACAAAAATGGTCACTTTACCCTCTACTTTTTTCACTTTATAATAACCCTGTTATTGCTTGCTAATGTATGTGAATAAAGTGGATTGTTAAGGTAAAGTGGCATTTGGCAGATGCCCTTATCCAGAGCGACTTACCATCATTAGTTACAGGGACCATCATTAGTTGAGGGTTAAGTGTCTTACTCAAGGACCGATGGTAGAAAGTTGGGGTTCGTACCTGCGACTTCGTGGGCAGCGGGTTCACGGGCAAGTGTTTTACCCACTAGGCCACTAACGCCCCTGTGTTCATTTAATTAATGTCTGAATTCTGCATTTAAAGGCCTTACATCGCAAAATATTTTTCAAAATAAGGGGCAAAGGACGGCAGATTTGAAAGTCACGAATTATTCTCAAACGTTCATTTTTGAAAAATCTTACAACTGCCATGTCATTCTTTGGCTGGATTTTGCCGAACCTCCTTACAGTGAAGCACAGATGCAGTCTCTGAACGGCAGCGTGCTCACGCTCCGTTTGGCTCGCGGCCAGCTTATGCAGCTGTGCTTACTCTTGCTGTACCGAAAGGGCGCTCGGATCAGGCAGCAGGGTGTGGACCAGGCGGCTCATCGGCCTCAGAGCGGCCGGCCAGCAGGACGTTTATCTCCCCACATCCCTCACCAGCCAGCTTCTTTTCAAGAACAACCTCCGCTGTGGAACTGCTGCACGGCAAAAGATAATAATAGATGTTTTTCCCCCTCTGAAAGAAGAGCCTGAGATTAGGTGATGGGGCGGAATGATCAGAGAGGTGCTTGGCGGCCTGTTTTTCTTACCTTTGTAACGTGCATATGCTCTGAGGGCCACATTTCCCCTCTGTGACCCAGTTCTCATTCGGGTGGAGCACAAAAGTATAGAGAGAGCAGTGGGCAGATCAGAGGCCGGGAAAGGGGTGTGAGGGACAAAACTCCCAGAAGATGAGAGATCTTCGGAGAAGAGAGATTTGCAAACCCAGGAAAAGTCGGTGGTGACATCAGCATCAAGGGTTGGGTTAGTGATGAAAAGGGCCAGCTGGGTCCTCCTCTGACCAGCAGTATGGAGAGTTTTTCACCTCAAATGACCCCGAGAGGCAGCCTGGAGACCCTACAGTGCCTATCAGCCCCTCACATCTCTTCAGCCGTCTCTCCGGCCCCCGTCTAGACCACTTTATTTCATCCCTCAGATGTTTTTCACGGAGCGAGAAATGCCAGCCTGGGTCAGGCCGGCCTAACAGATGCATTAATGCTTTGCCTTTTTTAGGCCCTGACTTAAGACAACCGGGAAGTAGAAGATAAGACGTTTCTTCCATTAGCGTGCTAAGAAGAAAGAAAAGGTTTACAGTGAATGTGGGGGGATTACCATGTTGTACCGCGAGTGCAAATATCAGCTCTCTCCATCACCCGGACACTAACGTGCACGGCCAACTTCTACAGCTTGACGACAGGCAACTGCTGAGAGACGGAATTCAGCATAATGTCGAGTGCCTTATTTGGAAGCATCAGGTCTCCTGGTCATGAGGGGGGAAAAAAGGAGAAAAAAAGGATGAAAGGAAGAAAATGTTTATTTGCGGTGGATAGATCCCCAGGAGGTGATGTGAGGTAGGGAGGCATTCCTAGCGAATGAGGGAGAGTGGGGTCAACAAAGGATCACTATGGACATTATCCAAAAAGTTTCACACCGCAGCCTGTAATGGAGACATGCTATTCTAGTCAGGCACGGAGCTGAAAAGTAGCAGAGGTATGCACGAGTAAAGGAGACGAGAACATGAATCAAAAAGACGAATCTTCGTTATATAAGGTTATATATTTCGTACGTTACGGGAGCCATATGGAATGATTAAGTAGCACGCTTTGTGCAGACAAGGAACAGGCCATATTTATTGGAAGTCTCTGAGATATCCATTCCAGATCCTCTTACAGGTGTCTGACAGAACTTTCTTTGTCAGAAAGTCCTCATAAATTCAAGGTAATCACATAATCTGAAGAGTCAAAAGTGCTCGCGGCCCTCTCCGTCGTCAAGGTTTTGCGCTCGAAAATCTTGTCGAGAGTGAGTGGTGGAACCGAGAGCAAGAAAACACAAAGGTTAATTGGACATGCGCGTCAGAAAGCAGGCGGCCAGGTTAAATAGAGGCCCAGTGGGAGCTGCAACACTTTAAAATGGTTCAAGATTATGTTTGGAGAGTCTTAAACGTCTGAGAATGTTGTGGTTGGCGGTTTAATGAACATAACATCTTGGTCTACTTCAGGCAGATTGGAGGAAGTGCTGAAAACAAATTTGCAACAGAAGCATTCTCACTGTGCAGAGAAGCTGAAAGAACAAACAATTCGACCAAAGTGTTGCAAAGACTCACAGGCTATTTGGATGACCTCAGCTGGCTGATATTTATGGATGACTGATCCGCGTGGCTGATGATAGGTAGGGGGCAAGTATCACGCTGTGTCATCTGACCTGACGCGAGGTTATTGGGGCTACTGTGAAAAATTCCCAGCGCTTCAGTCACCACAATGTGACAGCACTGCTTGGAATCTGGAGTAATTAACGTTCATCGGGGCTTCAAGAACGGGGGACCGGGGGGGAGGCTCAGCTGATCCTGATTGGCCGCTTTAATCATGAAGGACCTCCTCCTTCCTTTGATGTCTAATTGAATGTGCTTAAATGGCCATTGTCAGAGACATAAGCAGAGTTGATTGCAACAAACAAATGTGAAGCAGAGTGGGGAACCTCCACCTTTGAAAAGTGCCGTGGTTCTGCTTAGGCTAAGCAGAATGTGGTTGCCAGTGGTGCGGAGCGTGCACACGTCATTTTAATGAGCCCTCCTCAGGGATGCAATCGACTTCCAAAATGGCTTCCTGTGACGTAGGTAGGCACGTTTGATTCTGCTCGCTGAGGCGTCCATGGCGTTCTCGTGGCGGAGATGATCAAGGCAGATTAGAGCAGCCCCAACAATCAGGGCCAGCTGGCAGAGTGAGAACTTGTGGGAGAGAGTGAGAAACCCCAAAAAGAGCCCCAACCACAACTCTGACCTTACAGAGCCTCTAGTGCTATTCCAGTGTAAAGGTGGTAACCATTTCCTGCTTTGTCATGCAGTGCACATTGTAAGGGAGAGAGTGGGGCTGAAAGGTATTAACCCATTAAATGCCCAGAACCTCCTTCCATTCTTCACATCTATAGACTGAGAATAACTCAGCTAGTTTGGGTTGCTTACCGTGCTTGTACTGAAAGCATAGGCCTTGGGATGTAGTGAGCCTGAGATTGCAAGATTTTAAGCAAAGCTTCAGCAAAATCCCATTTAACTCATCAAAACCTGCCCGCACAGAATCTAGGCATAATGTATCACAATCACTACATGAAAGAACCACCACTGCCTTTATCGTTGGAGTCAATTCTGTGGTATCTGAGTAAGCACGTGTACATATTTTAAAATCCTTACTACTGATTTGCTTCAATAGAGTGACAGTAAAAGGCAAATGAAGTTTGTAGGAAGGATCTTCAATCTCAGTGTATTTACAGGCATTTGTTTTCTTTGATAAAAATATTAGTGTGACACAAACAAAATAAAGTTGTATGTGTTTTGCCTTTGTCAGATGATGTTATTTGTATATCAAATGTAAGATTAGATTAGAATTCAGACTAAGCTTAATGAATAAGGCTAAGATGCAACCACGTTTCTTTCTTTCTTTCTTTCTTTCTTTCTTTCAGAACTAAAAGTCTTGCATGGTGATACTATTGCATACAGTCATTACACAATTGCCACATTATGGTGGTAATATACTGTTATTCTTGTAAACACAGACCAGCCATAACATTAAAACCACTGTCAGGTGAAGTGAGTGACTTTGATTATCTTGTTACAGTGGCACCTGTTAAGTGTGGGATATATTAGGCAGCAAGTGTATGGGGTGCCGTTTGTAAAAACAGCTTCACAAATTAGAACAGTTACGCAGCAAGAAAATGTACCAAAACGTAACACTTTTTTTTTAAAAACACATTTAGCTCTAAATGTGTGACTATTGTGTGAACATTGCGCTAAATGTTGAAAAAATGACACCTCTAAATTTGTGAAGCTGTTTTTACAAACGGCACCCCATACCATACAAGTGAACCGTCATTTCTTGAAATGGACGAGTTCGAAGCAAGAAAAGAGAAGGCAGGCTGGTAGAGGCACTGTGATGCTCTGGGCAATGTTCTGCTGGGAAACCTTGACATTCCAGTGAATGTTACTTTAACATGGACGTCCTACATTTAGTTCTCCCTTCACAAATCATCTGCTGCTAGAATGCAGTACATCATAATATTGTATTTACTCAGATAAACTTCTGTAAAATGATTGTACTCTTGTTCTTGTGTTTTTTTGCGCTCTCTCTGTAGTCCTGTCCTGCCCATACTTGTGTGGTCCTGTGGTGTTTCTGTTTTTGTTCTTTCTGTTCCACCATGGTCCTGGAGGAATGTTGTTTGTTTAACTGTGTAGTGTGTATATGGTTGAAATGACAAACGCCTACTTGACTTGCCTTGACTTCATCCTTCCCACAGTGCAAAAAGGATTAGAGAATGGTTTGAGGAACATGGCAAAGAGTTCAAGTTGTCGAGCATCTGTGGGATGTCCTGGGCAAATTAGTCCAATCTCACAACCTGCAGGGCTTAAATGGTCTGCTGTAGAGTCTTGGTGCCTGATACCATAGCACACCTCAAGGGTGACCTACACAAGGCAGGTGGTTTCAATGTTATGGCTGATCAGTGTATTTATTTATATCTTACTTTAATAAGAGTAATGGTAGAATGGATATGAACTCAAGATTTTGCATTGACCTTTTTTCTTTCCAAACAAGCAAATGGAGATAAATAAAATATGCAGTATGACTGAACACATGCTGCGGCTTTCTTTCACCCAGTTATATTTCTCCACACCCATCAAAAATGTGTCCTTAAATAAACTTGGACAGAGGCATGTGGCTCATCAGAGAATAATTACATGATATGGACATGTTCCTGCTCTGCTGGTTTGGCAAGCATCGCTCTATTCACACAAAAGTACCACTCTTTTCAGAGCAAATGTTATCTAATGGCAAAATAACATTCGTGTGATTTTAATTTGGGCCCCTGGAGAGAAAATTTCTGTTCAGATGGCTGTTATCAGTCTGGTAGCTCAAAACCCATGTTTGCAAAAAGGCATATCACGTTTTCCCCTTCATCCCCAAATGATGGCAGGCACGGAGGCAGGCAATCATTTTCCATTGCTTTCTTTTATTTTGGAAAGACACCAAACAAAAGGCACGAGGGCCAGACTTCAAAACAAAAGGAGATAGGAGAACAACTCTGGTCCAACGCAAGAGAACTTAAATATAGGTAACTCAAAAACTCTAAACCAATACAAACACAAATCTCATTTCTCTGAGCACCCCAGCAGCTGAAACTCATAATAAACAAACTCATTGCCGGCGGTGCTCAGAATTTCATAATAAGAGTTCAACACAAAACAAAATCACAAGAACTAAGAAAGGACGGCCTCTTGTGGCCGCTGACCAGGCATGACACATACAAGGAACGTTAGGAAATCTTGTTTTTTAGAAGATTATTTTACCAGAAACAGTGTTGTGCAAGATATCTGGTCATTTTTGTCATATTTTTCCTAATTTTGAGGATTGGCCTCATGGTGGCGCAGCCAGTAGCACTGTTGCCTCACACTTCCAAGGCTCAAATCCGAGTCCAAACCCAATAACTGCGGCTCGTCGTTGTCGGTAGCCTAGCACAGAAACTTAAATAGGGGAATGATTCTTTTGTGAACTGTCAGTCCTTTTTTGTAAAAAATAAAAGTGGGGATAAACCAATTAGTATAAACCATTTTGCATAAACAGTACAGACAAATGAGACATACGCAGTCAATTCATAGAACAGAATTTATTCTGTTACGTAAAAACAAGCCTGTACCAATGAGCACCCCCTATGACACGTTATGCTGTACAACCTGTATTGTGTAGCCGCCCCAATTCATTGTTAACCCATGTTTTGGACACAAACAGCAGGGGGCGATTTGACAGAGGGCTCACCATTGAAGCCATCACTCTAGCGGCTCACATTTCTCCAGAGGAAAGTATAATTAAGCCTTTTTCTTAAAAATGTATAAGAGAATTTAAATGAAATGAAAGATTACAGAGTAATCTTAAATCTAAATAAATCCTTCTACCACTTTTTATGCATTAAATTGCCCTCTCTTGTAGTAAAAAAGTCAACTGGTTACTTTTACATTATAATTTTACAACATCCCCAACATCTGATGAAAATGATGATGGAATGTAAAACAATCTGTCAATTTTTTGGCCATTTTGCATTGTTGTCCTCATTACCAGAATGAAGTTGCTGTTGTTTTTCACTCTCTCTGGAGTGTAGCTGACTGGGTAGAGTCCCACCTGGAGCCTGTTTATGCCATTTTGTGCCTCAAGTTCAGTCTTGGGTATTCAAGTTGAGTCTCTTTTGATGCTGTCAAGTCTTGTGACTGGAGTTTGAGGGTGCAGTTTTAGGGTGGCACAGATGCCTGTCGCCTTGCAGTGAGAGGGTCTTGGGGTCAGTTCCTGGCCAGATGGCTGAGGGTCCAATCTGGGTGGAATTTGTATGTTCCCTCTGTGTCTGCATGGGTTCCAATTTAATGCATAAAAAGTGGTAGAAGGATTTATTTAGATTTAAGATTACTCTGTAACCAGGTTCCTCCCACAGTCCAAAGATATTCACTTCAGACAAACTAGAGATACTGAATTGCCCCTAGGTGTGTGTCTGCCCTATGATAGACTGACACATATCCACTGTATTTTCTGTCTTTCACCCTTTGACTGATGGAACAGACTCCCTGCTTACGGATGGGCAGTTCAGATAATAGATGGACTGAGTGCATGTGAGTCCACACCTCTAAGGGAATTTCTGTGTTCTATTAGTGTCAATCTAAAAGTGGAGCATGCTCACTTTTCCACACAGGATTAAATATTATCTATGGCCGTCTTTACTTAAACAAGGATATTTTCTTATATGAAACATGACATATGTGTGGCATATTCTTTACTCAGTTAACATTTCAACTTAAAGTCTTACTCCTCATATAACTGGAGCCTGTCAATTAGCCTGTCTGCTTTCTGGCCAACCGAGAAATAGTTAAACAGCGGACTACCATGTTCCTACATAGGGTGTGCTTAGTGTACTTTCAGGCACTTTACTTCATTTACAAGCGGTTTGATTGCAAGCAAATTTAAAGCTTAAAACAATGTTCTGGGTTCCTCAAGCACGGCGTGCACTTTATGGTTTACAATTACACAATGTGGTCCATCTGTTTCTCTGCATCATCAGCCCCCTTTCCCATGCTTATCGATGGACCACCAGTGAGCATGTATTGGTGGATCATTCTAAGCACAGCAGTGGCACTCACATGATAGTGGCATGTCAGTTTGATAAAATGGACAGTGAGTGTGGATACTATGGAGCTGTTGCTCGTCAGTATATTTACTGCTACTGTAACTCACTTGGTTTAAAAAATTTTTTTTTAAAAATCTGTTGGTCTGTCTTGTTTGCGAAATGCTTAAGTTTGAATGACAGATGTGGTGAGCCTAGAAGTAGCCAACATTTGGCAGCTAAAAGCAATTATCAACAACATATTTCTTGTTTGTATTTTTGTGTCTGCTCAGCATCAGTTCGTATGAAATTAGATTCGGTTGTAGGAGAGTTCTGCGAATCCTCAGTGTTAATGTGGGACTACTGCACTCAACCACACAAAATACCACCTACGGCTTTCCTACCATCCCTCATGCCTTAAAAATGTGAAATTCAGATGGGGGCAACTCCATTCCAGGGGTAACCGAAACGCAGTTAATAACAGTGAATGAAATTTTTACCTGTCAACAACTGCGTACATGCGTCACCGTATGTTTTCGTTTGAGCAGTTTTGTTTTACGCTGTCACATTTCTGGAACTTGCCACTGAATGTGCGCTCGCTGTCGCTCTGCCATCACATGCTTCTGATTTAGCTGCAAAGTCTTCCAGTCGCAAAGCCGCAGAGCAGAAATACTGACATATCCACACCATCCCCAACGCCGATATGGCTGCAGTTACCATATAAACAAATAGCAGCTTGTTTAAGTGGAGAATTAGATTTGACAACCAAGTGACTGGTCCAAACTGTTCTGGTTGTGGAAATTTACAAGTTGAGTGTACACGGGCCTCCAAGTAAATATGCTTATATGAAAGGTCATGAGGTCATCAGATAGCAGGAATGTTCTTCTACTGTTCTTCTGTTCTTGAATGGTTCTTCTGCATTTGTTCGGAGGTTTGTGAACGAAAAGTGATAGCATGTAAACCTCTTGATTAGTATTTCTCCCTAACTTGTCATAAATGAATTGCATTAGAAGCTACACTTGTAGCTGGACAGCTTGGAATAGTTGCCTTATTGTGGTAAATGTTTGCTGTTCTTCTTGGTGCTGAGTTTAACCTGCAAAAGAAATGTTACCGTCCACAATGAATCTACCCTTAGGACCAGATGCTACATCATCCAGACTCCAAGCTACAAGTGCATGTGCATATAAAATAAATATCACCCGAAATGAAGGAAATTGAATTTATGCAATTTGTGTCATACAGTTTCTCATTAGGCTGAATGGGATTTTAACCAACATTCTATAAAGCTAGGTTGGCCTAGCAGCAGTTGCTAAGAAAGAATGCATTTGTAGTTGCAGCATAGACCCCTCATGTCTCCATCTGCATGGAGCCATAAGGTATTTTCCCGGTTTGTTTGACTGTGATGTGGCCCTCAGTGTCGTTCACAGTTATAAAGTACACCATGCCAAACAGGCCTGACCTTGTCCCAAAACACAGTCTCATAAAGGGAGAGTTACTGAATAACCTGACAATTTGGACTCGTTTTTCACCACGGCAAACTGCACTCAGCATAAGGCCAACAGCTTGTTTTCTGGTCTTTTCGACATCGCGTTAAACTCCTACCCACCAGGGCCTGTGTACCAAAACAAACAACTGGCGTCCGAGTAGAACAACTTTTAATTGAAACATGTTGTGCAAATTATGAACAGTTTTTGTTGCGTGAAGTGCCATGCTAATGTTTGTGTGTTTTAATGGGTACATGAGTCCTGGCACGGTCACTGTTTATGAGTCAATGTTTGTGTTTTTGCCTCAAAACCCACTATGTCTGAGTTCTTTCTTTCTCTCTCTCTTTCTTTCTTTCTCTCTTTCTCTTTCTTTCTTCCTTTTTGCCAGTCTTTCTTTCTTCTTTTCCTTCTTTCTTTCTATCTTTCTGTCTGTCTGTCTGTCTGTCTGTCTGTCTTTCTTCATTTCTCAGTCTCTTACACACTAGTTCTCTTCTTCAAAGGGTGAAATAAGTACGGGTCTTTCTTTATTGCCTTTTCTTTGTCTTTTGCATTCAGGTCCTTAGAAAGGTGGAATGAGTAGGTGCCTTTCTTTCTTTCTTTCTTTCTTTCTTTCTTTCTGTCTGTCTTTCTTTCTCTCTCTCTTTTTTTCTGAGTCTTGCACACAAGTTCGCTTCTTCAAAGGGTGGAATGAGTAAGTGTCTGCTATGGTATATGCATGGCCTTGGCTGACGGTGTTTCCAAGACTTCACTCAGCGGCTGAATTCATGCGCTGTTTGTCTATGTTTTGGACGAGAAGACAATGAAGCACAGAGGAAGAACGGTGAATAAAGACTCATACGCCCTTCACGCGCTGTCATCATTGGATTATGACTGTGACCCATCAAAGGACACTTGTACCTTTTTCAAACATTTGACATTATGTCTCAACAGACACATCCAGATGGAGAGGAAAATAGGAAAAATCAGGTTGCATTCGTATAACGCGCCAGAGAAACACCCTGAATAATATACGTTTGGCTAACACAGTCTGATTGGTCTCATTCTTCTGTTTGCATTAGAATTATTAACATTAGGAATCCGCATACCACATACGGTATATTAAAAGGTAAAGACACTCTAGGCCACCATTATACTGATAATGTGTCAGAAATATGTTATTTTTGGCATGCTGCATGCTGGGAACACATAGCTCTATGAGAACGTATGCAATTCTTTTTCAAGCTGGACGGCTGCCATGCAACGCAGACAAAAACACAACGTGCACCCCTGCTTGACCTCATATTCCCTCAGCCCAGGCACAAGTTGTGTGCAGTCCTGACTGAAATTGTGTTAAATATTTTACATTTTAACAAGCAAAGCATCCAGTAAATTCACAGAGTGATAAAGTCATCGGGTCCATTATCTTCATCCCTGCGGTGACATGTCAGAAATCATGCGCTTAATCTATAGATCTCCAGACTTGGCGCCCCACGTTGCAGCAGTTGGGGGTCTCTATGTATTCATTCATTTATTTATTTATTTAATTTCTTTCTTTGTGTTGTTTTTTTTTTTAACAAATGCTGCAGCCAGTGCTGAAATTTGCCACATATTGTGCATTGTATAGAGCGCGGAGGTCCAGCTTGCTTCAATTAAGCATCAGAGGAGGCTGTTTCTGATTAAGTCTTGGCAAGACCAAGGTGATTCCTTCCTTAATGAAAAGCACTAGGGAGGCCAAACGCAAAAACACTGGTTATCAAAGAATAATAGCCTCACTTGAAAAGGTCTCCTGCTCTCATCACACTTCCCAAGGAGTTTCCTTCCATGCGGCTGATATAGCCGCCGCGCCAAGTATGTGCATATCAAATGGACGGGGGGGGGGTTCGTTCTGGGTTAGGCCAAGGCTGTCGTCTCTATTTACCTCGCGTAGGTTACATGGTTACCAAATACAGGGCCTCTTCTTCTAAATCTCAGCATCCCCAGTCTGCGGGTTACTGAGTTCTTCCCTGACTTACGGCCCGCTAATCGCCCCGGCAATCTCCTGCCACGCTCTGCCGTTTCTGTGCGGCATAAAACTGCAACATGGCAGCAGCGCAGGGCGGCTTGTTTTTCTGCTTTTGCCGTGTGATTGGGGCAGGATGTGCTGGTGGCTTGCGTGCAGCCAGCGGGACCTCACCCTGCAGATGAGCAGAGAAACAATGGGCCGCAGAGGAAGAGGATGGCGGCCCGTGCCAGAGCTGGGCCTTCGCCTGACCAACCACTCCAGCTGACCCCCGAGTCAGGAGAGTGCGGAGCAGAGTTCACCCTCGCACACACATCAGAGGAAGACGGGCCACAAAGGCCTGCTATTAAAAAAAGACAGCTATTTATAAAAGAAGTGTGCTGAAACAAAAGAGACGTAGCAAAATCCTAATAACTTTATATAACCTAATCATTTTGAGAAAAGTAACAGTTAAGATCTAACACTGTTATGAATATTGCACATGCTTTTGATATACTCATTTAAAATACTAGTCCTGATATGATTTTGGTAGTGTTCTAAATAAAAAACGCTTTTTTATTGTTGAAATGTTTTTTTATTGAATAAAATAACAATGATGCTAGTATTTGGATGGCATCACTATACAAGGCCACAGATGTTTGGTGAAACTGAGAAACATGCCCTGCTTGCATTGGCAAGAATCCTGGACAATACTATGTTCCCAAATTTGGGATTTGGACACTGCATCAAGATCAAACCCTGGATGGTTTCAGTGCAATTTTAAAGCTAGCATTGCCTACTGAAACCCATTTAATAGGGATGGGATTTGAGTGGCAGTAGTACATATTTCCAGTAGTGCATAAGTGAAGTTCTGGTTATGAACAGCATTTTCTTGTTAACATCTTCTTCCACTCGGTGGACACAACAAATTTACTGGGAAGCATTTGCATGCAAATAACGGGAAAAGCCTTTGACTATAATTAAATCACCATTTGTTTTCCACATCCTCTGCAACACTGAGGCAAACTTGAGGACATGAGAACTAAAATGGCCCTTTCGTCCACTAGCACTTCCCCGTGAACCCTGTTCTGTCAGAGCTCAGTGGACACCAAGCCAAAACTTCTCAATGGGATGTAATTGCAGTGCTGAAAGCCTCAGATTGCAGAATGGCTGCCCGCAAGCTTGCAGAGAGGCAAAGGTCTTGGCTTTGTGACCCTTCTAAGGTTTGGTATACACATACACCAGCGGTGTGGTGGTCGACCTGAAGGGGAATTGTTGGCCGCGTTTTAGAAGGTCAGTGGTCCGGTGAGGGTCAATGTTTTTGTTTGTGCCTGCGAAAAGGCTGTGAAGAGACCGACTCCAAAGTTCACCAGACACAATAGCCAGGACGTCCCCTGAGCACGTCCCATAATCGCTCTTTAGGCCTTTACGGGCATGTTAACGCTTTAATATTACCAAGGCAATTTGATTTTCCTGCCTTGTCTTTTGAGGCTGCATATTTCCCTGAACTCCCTCTGCCTTTGAAAAAGCATCATACTTCGTTAAAAGAAACTTGCCTCATATCTATTTTGAAGTCTAACCACCGCAGGAAAATGCCACCAGTTTAACGGCAACAGTGCTGAGGTTTTCACTTCAGTTCTCGCTGGAGCTCAGAATACCCCTGAGGTCAGAACGAATTCGCTCCAGTCACACAAATTCTGAGAGAAAGAGATTTTAACCTGGCTATAAACCCGCTTCCACACACAGCGCAGGCTCAACAGCTGGATTTCTTAATACAGCTATGGTAAACAGTGGGCTGGCATTCATGGGAAAAGCTGTGGGCCTGTTGTGTTGTGAGGTTTTATTTAGTCTGAGGAGAAGCCGATAGCCACGCCGCGGAGTGCAGCTGTCCTGTTGTTTTCTGAGCTGCATTACCGTGGTTACTCGGCTGTCCAACCACAATCGGACCCTCAAGGAAGTGGACGAAAACCCGTCTAAATGGAAAGAAACGAGACTAAATGTTAACAAGCCATGGTGCGAGCTACAAACTGAGGCCACGTGGCCATAGCCTCTACCATTTGATGATAAATAATAGTCGCAGGGCTTCTCAAAACAACATTGTTATTCTCTACACTTTGCTTGAATGAGAGTTGGCACGCATTACAAAGCAAAAGCAGGAAGTTTTGGCATCTGATGGATTCTACAGAATTGAGTCATGACCCCAGATGTTGATCAGAATCCCTTCATGAGTTATTAGCCACTGCGCTCCACACGACTGCTGGAGGATTTATCATTGCAAGGTCCTCTGGAGACTCCTGCACATGTGCAAATGCTTGGTCTTACTTTGTCCTGTAGGTGGTAATTGCTAACATCCAGTCAGCTAATAATTATCATCCATCACATGGTTCCACTTCACAAAGAATCATCTGTATTAACTTTTAGAAGAATGACAGTGATTTCTGGCGAAAAATGTTTCAGAGGCCAGTGTGAAATCGAGTCAACACAGAATCGGGATACGTGAATCAAAGATGAAAAGCTTCCAAACCACCAGAAGATTGTTTGATCTGCACATGCTGCACAAAGTCATGTCATGGATTGATGCCCCATTTGATGTCTTTAATCTCACTGAATAAAATAAATGATTCATTAACTACATTCTTAAGAACAAGGGTCCAATACGGGTTCTTTGGAGTGAGGCCCTAGAAGAATCGGTTTAAAATTTCAGTGGATGGTTCTTAATAGAACCATTTTGGAAATGGCAAATGTGAGTGTGAACCTTTCTTTAAGTTTAAAAAAAACGCTACAGAGTGTGAAGCTTAATGAAAGGATTTTCTACTGTCTTAAAAAACGGTTTCACAAAGGGAGTGATTTCATAAAAGAACCACTTTTGGATTTCTGGAGAACCATGTCAGATAGAGAGATGTATGGAGGTGAAGATGAAGGGTTTAAAGATGTGTAGCAAAATGCAAACTCATAAAAATAAGCCATAAAAGAGTCATTATTGTGTCCTAAAGAACCTTTCAGTGGCTGGTTCCTAAAAGAACCATTTTTGTAAATGAGATGTGTGAGTGTGGAGAATATTTTTAAAGTTCTAAAGGTTCTTTCTGGGCCTTTAAACTTTAAAGATCGTTTTTACTCATACCATTTACGAAAGTAGTTTTTTCAGATTTTGAATAGTCTCCTCATTAAAAGGTTCTTCGGGGAACTGAAAGTGCTTCTTCTTTGTAACTGAACCCTTAGTTTTAAGAGTGTTGTATCGACCTGCTTGCTTTCACTAAAAGTAATTCATAGGCTTTCCTTGGTTAATTGCAGGCTAGTGAAATGTGAAATGAATGAGTAGCTCTGTGCTTAGATTAGTTCTCTTTCAGGCTAGGTGGATGTTCCATTTCCATCATGCTCATTTCCTCTATATACTTTCAGCTATATAGTAGGTACAAATTAGCATTGTCCAAGCCAAGAACCATCCGGAAAACTACATTTTCGAGTGAAATGTCAAATGACCTGGGGTTAATCTGGACCCTTAACCTTAACATCATTCCTAACCTTGACCCAAAAGCAATCACTCTCACTTCCTAAAGGCCCATTACACAAGTACAAACATTCGGCCTCATGCGGTGTCTTTGTTCCTGCCACCTCATTAACTTCACTCCATCATAGAGCCAGAAGGGTCTTGCTAGAAGGGTCTTGCTGTCTCCCCGAATGACTGTCTCTCAGGGACGCTCGCCTCTACATTCTCTTACCTCATCAAAGGCCCCTTAAAACAAACCTGTGCCATATGCCACATTTCATCCTGCTGATATTTTCTTCATGAACTGGGGCCAGGGCCACAAACAATCAGCTTAAGCCAAGAAAGAGGTTGGAGCCCAGTGTTGTTTTCCTCCCGGCTCAGATCACATTTCTGGGATGGATGCTTCCATTTCCAGCGATCCGTTCTAGAGGTGAAGAGGTTTTACTCACCCTCTGGGCAGCTTCCAGTCAAATCGATGTTGTTTTGCAACACGTTTGACGAGAGCGACCGTCATTAAGCCATGCATCTCCCGCAATCAATATGCATAACTGCGTATGTTTCATGGGTTGTCATGTCTTGAATTAAATTATCTTGCTAATCAGCACTTAATCAACCAGTCTGGTTGTTTTGGCCCTGCAGCCTCAGGCCCATCAAAGGCCTGTTATTTTTTGCCAAGAATACTAATGCTAGCATTGAGACCTAGCAACATAGGCAGTGCGGCATGATTTATCTCCCATCTATAGAGTGCTCGTAAGGTAAAGGAAAGTGAAAAGCCAAGCCGGAGAAAAACCAGTGGGACTTCCCTTTAAGGCAATGGTAATAGAATGGAAAGCAGTTTCCCCTGCTGTGGAGATGTGGAGGGAGGCAGAGGGGAACACTTTCAACACAATGATGTCATCCATCAAGCATCCAGACAACAAACCTCAAACTGCATCCCCTACTATCGCTCGCCACCCCAGCATCTCCCTGACCTCATCCAATGATGTTTTTATGGAAAGAGAGAAAATAGCTCAACTAGGTCAAGCCGGCCGACTTGTTATTGCCAGTGAGGCGGGTGAAACTGATCTGTTTACTCTCTCTCTCTCTCTTTCTTTCTCACTCTCTCTCTCTTTCTCTCCGTATCTCTCTCCCTCTGTCTCTGCTTCTGTGGTCAGAGAGCTGATCTGAATGGCAGAGGGGTTAGATCTGATTCATCATAGACAAAAACCTGCTAAGGTATTGTTACGACACAAAGCAAATATTTTCTTTCCACAAAATGTAGGTCGAATTATGTAAGGCTGTAATTTCCTGTTCATGCCACAGCGCAAGAGAAAGAGTAAAAAAGATCATAGCGGGTTAAACTGGTTTCCCCGGCCATCAGAAGGTCTCTCCGTTCACTGTGTGAAAACAAAAATACAAGCTAAAGCAAAAAAAATAAATAAATAAATAAAAAACCCTGGCCATTTATAACTACGAATTTTCCATGGTTTACTCTGGTAAAACCAATGAGACGCACATTATAGCAAAGCATTTTGTTTTTAAAATGATGCCAAACACAATATGATAAAATATGCCTACATATTTCTACAATTTAATAATGATGTATTTTGATTTTATAATCATTACCTATTATGCAGAACAATAATTATGTAGAAATACATGAATATTAAAGTTATAATGGATTAGAACATTTTTCTTTTAGTATTTAAGTCATGTTTATAGTAGTACGCTTAATAAATAATACACCAGACGTCATTTGTTAAAGCATGGATACATATAGAGGACTAGATTGCTGTTGGTGTCACGATATACTAGGGTGTGTTTTCCAGCAACAATATCCAATAATCCAACTTTCTGACTGAATATTTCATAGGGATGGAGATAGCTATAGGTTTGGTCAGAGCGGGGGTTGGATGTAGCTCACATGTGAAGTCACAGTTTGTGTTTATATGAAGTAAAATGACTGAAACTGCACTATGCATCTCTATGTAAGAATATTTTTGTGAATCCCAGCTGTCCAGCCAAGCAAACAGCTCAGAGAGCAAACAGGCTAAGAAGCTCCCTCAGCATAAGTCGAAATAATTTCAGGAGGATTTACTGGAAAATCTAAAAAGGAAAGAATATGTTGCAAGTATGTCTTACTGCTTCAAATGTCCTTGTTAATGTAGAGCAGCCATACGTTTGGCTTGGTGCAAACAGAACACGTTTGATGTTTGATTCCCATACAGAGACTTAATGAAAATTAGCATTGCTGTTGTAATAAAACTGAACAAAACATACAATCAATTCTTGTTAGATGTCATCACACCTCATATCTCCAAAGTGTCAACAATATTAGAAAGAACATTTTATAATGGAAGTTGATGGAAATAGATTTTTGTCCAGCTAATTTTGGATCATTTGAAAATATTTTGAAATTATTTAAGTATATTAAAAAAAAGAAACCAAAAAAAAAAAAAATATGTGAGGTTTTCCTCCGACAACAACAACATATAGCTATGTTTAACAGTAAGCTGTGGTTGCTAAACAACAAAGATTATTCCATGAAAAGCCCAATGCCTTTGATACATAATTCAGATGTCACGTCGGGTGCTTGGGGAGAGTGAGGCGAGGCACAAAGTGCAGGTTCTTTTTGATGGTTTAATACATAAAGACACAGACTCTACAAAACAAAACCAAACGGCACGAGGGCCTAACTGGAAAACACCACATAGTACATACATAAGGAAAGGGTCTCATGCAGGAAACATCAGGGTAGTGTGAGGGTTGATCCACAACTAAAATACAAAACACTCTCAGACAAGAACCAATCATAACGCCCAATCACTTAAACTAATACACAGAACATCTACTTCTTTCAAAATAAAAGTCCCGCAAAAAAACCCAGCCCTAACATCAGAATTTTTTTTTTTTGTGTGTACACAGTCATGTCGAGTGTATTTTGATAGTTTTACAAACACTTCCAACAATTTTAGAACAAGAACTAACCATTTAAAAAAAACTGTACCACTTTTAAAAGGATCATTTCGTAACCTTTTCCCCCTGGTCCTGTCTCCCTATTCATTCATGGCCCATTATTTGGGTACTGGGTCACTCGGTCAATTCCCTATCACATATCAGCTTTAACAATCTGAGAAGGCGGTGTCTATACACACCTCCTCCAAGCTACATAAACACGGCCACTGCGTCTTTTAATACCATCCTTTATGCACTTTATTACCTTGTTATTTCTTAGTATCATGTAAAAGACAAAATTCTTATTTTTCTGTAATTTTCTAGCAAAAATATTATGATTTTGCCCATCTGCAAAATGGTTTCTGATAGTTTGTAGGTCAGACATATATAAAATGTATGAACCACTGTGTGGTGTATTATGGTTTCCAGTTTCCTTTGACTTTAATGAGCCAAGTCATTAAAAAAAACATTGTGCTATCTACGGAATCATCTTTGACCAATATGTTATTTGGCAACCATAGCCTACAATCTAAATCTCTTGGACAGTTTGTTTCATATAAGCACCCTTTAACTGTGGTTTAAAAAGTGGCTCAGTTTTTGCTACTGTAATTATTTTAGAGATACAATTTGAAATGAAATTAATAAGAAATGTGGCACTCCACAGTCTTCCCCAAGTAGACCCCCAGTTTCCAGGGGCCAAAAGTAAATGGACAACTGGCTTTTCATTGGCTAAGAGAGCTTGCATCTTGCATCTGGATTGTGTTGCTTCTGTCCCTCAACATAAAAAAAACTCCTAGATCAAATGTTCTGGAAGCCCCCCCCTGTACATTTTGGTGTTTTTCATGCTCCAAACACACCAGATCCTAATCTAATCTTGTAATTAAGAAGTCTCTTCTTGGTTAAAAAGGATGTATAAGAGCAGGAAATACACAAAAATGAGCAGGTCAGGGGGGCCTCCAGCATCATGCCCTGGATGTTTGGTTGGGTTGTGGACTGCTTGAGGCCATGAGGAGCAAAAAGGAAAAAGTCTTTCCCAAAAGTCTTCATTTCTTGAGCCAAAAGCAAAAAAACAGGATCAAGGAACAGCACAGACAACCGGTTTTGAGCTGTTTCATATATTATACGCCATATAGCAATTCTAACCAAACAGACACACATTCATGAATGTATGTAATTAAATTATTTTCAGGATATAGTCAAGGTACAAACTACCAGTCAATAATGTCATGTGGTGACACTCAAGCTAACACTTGAAGTATAGCAGTCATCAACTCTGTACGGACACGAGCCTTCAACTGGAGCCTGACGCTGTAGTTACGCCCAGCTCCACATACACATATACTTTTGCATACATGCACATACATTCTCATGTGCACAAAATCAACAGAGCAACCGACCAAAGCACACCAGATCACTTCACCAAAACACCAAGACCAGATTGTTTTCCCACGTGATTCCTGTTTCAGCATTGCCCGATAGGTCCCTGCACCACGCGATCAAATAGGCCTTTATCTTTTCAAGGGCAGTTTGGGAGCAAAGTTTTCTCCTTCTCTTTTTTACTCTCACTCTTTGCATGTTCCCCTGAAGCACGTTTCCCTGAATGGCTCAAACATACAGCGAGTATTTGTATGAATGGAGACACGACTGCGACTTCTGATCAGTGACTAATGAAAGGTTGTCTGATACACGGCTTTTAACACTGTGTGCTCCACTGGTCTACGTGCGATAGTCCCATACTGCCTTATACAACTGCTATATACAGAAAGATGGCTTATAACGACAAGGAGAGTGACAGTTTATGCACAATGATGTATGTTTCAACTTCTGTGTTGTGCTGTTTGGTATTGGTTGTAAACTCAATGACTGTAATGATTTTATAAATTACCAGTTTTTCACAAAGGTTATGAAGAGCTTTTGCTGGTGCCTTTATGTTTCACAGTATAGTCCATTTGTAAGTGGACAGTGACAAAATGTTCCAAGTATGTTATTTTTGGTTTTTGGTTTTAAGTGACAACAGGTGGGTTTCCATTAGCCTGCTAGAATCCAGTAATTGAAACATGAATTTCAAAAAACAACTTATTGCTAAAAGATTTTTAAGTAATTCAATGACTCATTGCATTTTTCACATTTAAGTCCCCAGACATGACATAAAGAGTCACATGACACCCAAAAACATGACAAGTTTTCTGTGGTGGAGGTGTTTTTATGATTGATTCAAGATAAAAACAAAAAATCATTGCTAATCATTGCAAGCAACAAATCTAACTGTGGACAGTTACCTAAGGTCTTGCAGAGGTGAAGTGTACAGAACCATTGTAAACGCTCTGATTCAATCAGATCCTTCAATTTGTAGTAGGATAACGACCCAAAACATACTGTTCAAGCAACTGTGGAATTTTCAGGGCCAACAAGCGGAGTGTTGTTGACTGGACACGTCAGTCATCTGATCAAAACCCCACTGGGCACGAATTTCACATACTGAAATCAAGACAACACTTTAAAGGGCCCATGCTATGGACAGCCGACCTTCCCCTTTACTTTTTAAAATTAAATACTATAATGTATTTAAAACATATGATTCCATACACTATATGGACAAAAGTATTAGGACATTGCATTCAAATGCATAAACTTTAATACAGAGTTGGTCCCCCCTTTGCAGCTATAACAGCTTCCACTCCTCTCTGAAGGCTTTCCACAAGATGTTGGAGTTTCTGTGTGAATCTGTGTCCATTTATTCTGTAGAGCATTTATGAGGTCAGACACTGATGTTGGACGAAAAGGCCTGGATCAAAATCTCTGTTCCAGTTCATCCCCAAGGTGCTGGATGGGATTGAGGTCAGGGCTCTGCATGGGCCAGTCAGGTTCTTCCGCACTGTTCTTCCCCAAGCTGTGTCCACAAAGTTGGAAGCATGGTAGTTGTCCAGAACGTCTTGGTGTGCTGAAGCATTGAGATTGTCCTTCACTTGAGATAAGGGGCCTAGTCCAAACCCAGAAAAACAGGTGTGTCCCAATACTTTTGTCCATATATCATATGATCCACTCCCAGTCCATATGGCATGACAGAGACCAATGCATTTATATGCATCCACAAATTCAGCCCCACCCATTCACACTGGAGTATCATACAGGGCAGCCAATTAGACGAAGAGTGAATATATTTCACTCCTAAGGGTAAAAATTGACATTGAAATGGTGGTACTGTATATAAACTGGGCAGGAAATTTCTATAGGCTTTAGCCATATGTCACAAACATGCATGTACTCAAATTAAAGTGGGCATTCTGCACTACAAGCTTACAGTCATTGTTTCATTTCAAGTCCAGATCCATTCACATGTCCAGTTACTCTTGGACTGCATTTAACGTGCAAGCAAATACCATAATATAAAGCAGCAGAAATTCAAGACCTGTATAGTCCCACCATAGACCTGTATAGACCCACCGCAGACCTGTATAGACCCACTACAGACCCGTATACAGCATTCATTGATACTCCAGGTGTTAACTGTGTTCGCTTTTTCTTGTGGAATAAATTGCTTGCTAATTTATGCATTTTGTCATTAAAACAGCCTGAATCTGAATTTCATTTTAAATCCAAGTCATATTTTATTGCAAACCATTTCTCACTTGGAGGTAACAATGAATCACTTGCTACATTTCATAGGAAAAAAATGGCCTGACTCCTGTGCCATACTGGGAAACTCTCTGCTTGCTGGCCTAGGTATCACTCCTGAATTCTGTGTACTGTAGTGTTCTCGGTATCCTGATTTTGCAGCCCATTAAAATTGCGAAATTTGTCTTTTTCCACCATGGCCTGTCTGTCTTATGTGGACTGGTGTCAAAGTTCCTGTGAGCGATCAATCAGTGCTCTTTCAGCAGCACTGCTAGCATGTATGCCAGCCATGTACCTGGAAAAAGCAGGACAGTTCTGTTTTATCCTTTTCGTTGCTTAATTATGCAGTTCCATGCATTGCTATATTATGTCCTATGCACGTTTTATTTTCAGAAATACCGGACCAATTCAAACCATTGTTATTTCATCCGCAGAGACCATATTGACATCGACGTATCCTGCATCTCACTCTTATTTGCACATAGAAGTAAATGTACTGTATATTATCATACAAATCTGTGCATTATTGCAAGTTTTACATTTGTGATCAGCAGTAATGGGGCAACAAAAGTAGGATGAGTTGTTATGCTTAGTACAGATGGAAGTGGTTGCGCCATACCATAACAGGACATCAGCCGGAAGCATTAGTCATGATGTGAGGCCGTATTATAGTGAGTGTCCATTCAACCCTAAGTGCAAAAAATAGTTCTCCACACTCTTTTTTGGTGTTTACATTACATTACATTACATTCTTTTGGCAGACGCTTTTATCCGAAGTGACTTACAGTTCGTGTTTATATGATATGGCCTGCTAGTTAGGGAGGTGCCCCTGTGATCATGAGTTCGAATCCCAGGACTGCCAGTGGCACCACTGAGGTACCCTTGAGCAAGGGACCATCCCCACACACTGCTCCTCTGGGGCTGGCAGCCCACTGCTTCTCTGGATGAATGGGTTAAATGCAGAGAACAGTTTCACACTGTTCACTCGGTGTGCTGTGGTGTGTTCATGCATGACTATAAGGGGCCACTTTACTTTACTTCTGTATTTGAGATTTACAATTTAGGTTGCCTAAGATATACTGAATTTTCCCTCATTCTTCAGCCTTTAAGCCTTTTTTCTTTCGGTATAGTCTTTTTCTGTCTGTATAGTCTTTTTCTGTCGGTATAGTCGGTATAGCTAGAGTTACTCAACCTAAACGAGCACAGCTTATCCTCCAATCATTTGAAGCCTCCGTAACCCCTTCCAATCATTTGAAGTATCCATCCTGTAGTTCATTCACTGTGTATGATTCTCCAGCCAGTTTCATTAGGAGCAAGCTGTATCATCGTCTGGGTCTATTTCTAGAAAGTCAGCTGATAAAACCCTTTTTGCTTTCTCTGAAAAGGAACAGAGCACACCGTAGCTTGTGGTTGTGTTCTTTTTCAGCTCAATGAAACTCCTTTTGGCCCTGATATCAGCATGTTTGCAAAGACACACACACACACACACACAACCACACACGAATCACAGCCTTTTTACCTTTTTAGGCCTGTTCAGTGCAGTCCTATTGACTATCAATCTGCCGTTGTCATATCATGATCTTGTTTCCCTTTTTTTTTTTTCCAGTCGCTGCCCTTTACTTTCTGTGAATATTTCACGATGAATGGAGTATTAGAACTGGTCTAAAAACCAAATCTTTTTATGACTACTTACGGTATTCACACACTTGTGTTATTTATTTCACTTCCAGTTCATTCATCAAAACAGTTGTGGCACTACTGGTTTGTTCCTCTCAATTCCAACTTATCAGATGTCTAAAAAATATGTATTATGTCACATCGTGAAAATTCCTTGAAGTATCGAGGTATTATATTTTTTGCCATATCACCCACTCCAGCATGCAATTCATGTCAGAAAAAAAAAACGGCGTAAGTTCTTCTGACTGTATGTCGCCGCCTTGGCGAAATGTCTTCTCTCTTACCCTCTTTATCATTAGTCTGAAAGTCTTGCAGGATATTTAATTGATTCCAACTTTCCAGTTGTGACTTATCAAACCAGTTGTGCTGACAGGGATGATTAGGATTTTTGCTCTTCCTCTGTAGCTTTTGATTTTTATTATCAATGTTGAACCTGCTTTAGGAAACTTCTTCGCTGCATTTTTGTTATTTTTAAGTTCAGGGGATGTTCATAAAACATCCGGGGCTACAGCCATGGGTGGACATGTCCAATGACGTTCCTGCTGATCCATTTAATTACAAATACTGGAAACTCTATTACAGCAAGTGTACCAGTAAAGTGTGATATATATATATACTATAGACAATCAGATCATTACTCCAGACAAGTGTGAACGAATAGTGTGTCAGAGCTGAACGTGTGACAGTTCTGTCGGATTCTGTTGCTGTTGGCAGGACTGAAGTAGCGCAGACGCAGATAAAGTATGAACTCTTATGTGCTATTGATTACTTTGTTTTTGTAACTGTATAAATTTAGCTCTCAGAAATGAGTTCTCTCAGAGCGAGCTCCTGAAATGTTTTGGGTCTCTCTGGCCAAAATCTATATTCACTAGATCCACAGAGGGAACAACTTGCCAGTTATCTTTGGTAGAACTGACAGGAAATAAAGTGACTTCATAGAATTTCCTCAACCAAAGATCTAAAGTCGTATAAACCCACGTCATAGAAAAAGATTTCCTTAACAAGATGTCCTTGCTTGGGCAGAATAAAGGGAAAAAAAAGGAAATTCATATGACCACATTTGCAGTAGCACATTTGTTAAGCAATGGTATTATTATTATCATAACATATCGTTAACGTAATAATTATCTTGAAGCTTTAAGGGTGTGTTCACCTGAGGCAGCTGACTCAAAGTGCCAAACTGGTTTCTTGCACAATACACTGAAATCAGGTTTTGTATCACCATAAGTGTCATTGGTCTTATGCTGTTTAAATTGTGTGTCTTATCTTTGGCTCTAATCACAGACTATTTAGCCTGAGTTAAACTTTGACTAATGCGGGACAGGGGGTTGAGGGACCAACTGAAGAACGGCTGGGTTATTGCTCGGGACGCCTGCCAAAAAGCCGAAGGGGAAATAGCCGGAGAATTGGGATGTTTAAAGTGTCTAGGTCAATATTAGCATTTGTTTTGTTAGCTTATAGTTCAAATCTTGGGAAGATCAAACTGTGAGGAGGACAACTCATATTTCACTTCTGTTTTTAAAGAGCAAGAATAATGACTTTCAGACAGACTTTCAGGTTTTCAGACATTCTTCCCTCGATGATTTGGATTTTATTGACTTCGCCTCTTTTGTTCTTTGTCCTGTGCAGCGGATACGGACTGCGTAGATTTCTGACAGAAGTACCTCATATCCATAGCTTCTTGAAGTAGTTGGAAAAGCAATCTGGATATTTTGGGACATGTTTTGTAATATGCGTCTGAATTTTAGATTACTTCATAACCCAATCATACTATTGCTATATGTCCCTTTCTGATGTATGATGTCTACATTAGAGTGTGTGTATGCACAGTTTCAGACAGTATGCTGGAGTGTGAATAGAGCCGAACCTTCTGAATCTTGTAGGTCAGGAACTATATGATCAAGCTGTTTGATCAAGCCATGTACTACAACACCTGCTTTCATTTATTGCATATGTACTGAAGAGAGGAGCTCATTCATGAACACAGTTATTGTTGCATTGCACTGCTGTCACATCCTTTTTTAATACCAGCTGCCCTTCCAGTGGAAATAAAGTGGCCCCTTATAGTCACACATGAACACAGCACAGCACACAGTGTGAACAATGTGAAATTCTTTCTCTGCATTTAACCCATTCACCAAACGAAGCAGTGGGCTGCCACCAACGAGGGGAGCAGTGTGTGGGGACGATACCTTGCTCAACGGAACCTCAGTGATGACACTAGCAGCTGGGATTCAAACCCACAACCTTCTGATTGCAGGGGCAACATCCTAACCACTAGGCCCTCAGCTGCCCCAAATGGTTTAAAATGACTTTTAATAAAGTTAACTCCATAAACTCCATTTTTATTACCCTCAAATGTTTATTAATTGGGAACTATGTGAAACTGCACAGATTTTTGACTTCAATCTTCGGCCCAATTAAATGCTTCAGATTTAAAATTGACATTAAGATATAAGATACCCTGTGATGGACTGGCAATCTGTCCAGTGTGTTTCTCCTATGACCTATGACCACTGGGACAGGCTCTAGCAACCCCCTGGTTAAGAATAAACGGTTCACATAATGGATGGATAGGTGGGTGAATGTATGATATAAGATATAGGCTATAAAATTAATAAAAAATATACAATACAAGGTCAAGGTTAAGATAAGTCATTCAGAGTGGTCTGATTTGAAATGTTTCATTCTAAAGAAACTTAACAAGTCAGAATTGTTCAGTGGCGAAAGGAACTAGACGTCTGAAGAGATTAATGCTTCTAAAAGCTTCCTTACTGAGATGAATTACATGAAATAGTTTTGCATAAGCAGCTCATTGTCTGAAACAATATTTTATGATAGATTTCAATACAAGGTTTTGGTCTAAAATAATGTGCTTTTTTTTTTCTTTCAGATTTACCATTTTATCGACATTACATATACAAATTCTTTTAGGTTCACTGTGGCTCTGGATAGTATGTAAAATGGCAATATATAATGTACACGCCCTGGTTCCTATCAACCTCACTCTAAGGACTTTACAGTATGACTGAAATATGCAGAAATGTTGAAACATCAGTATGAAGAACATTCTTCTTATTGTTTCGAGTTATGAGGTTATCAGTCAAAGTTATCAGCAACAATATGGCAGAATAAACAGCTGAAGACACAATTTTACCAAGAGTGTAGCATTCCGAGCTCAAGCTGTGTGATGATGCTGTATGATGACATTTTTGTCTTTTAATATCACTGGCTACATGGCTTCGATACAGCAACGGGAAAAAGCCTTTATTTATTGAAAAGATTTGAGCGTTAATCATCAGTCCAAGATTAGAAGAAAACTATAAGATCTTTTATTAGCGGATCTTAGCAAGGCATTTTTCAGGACCATGGACAGCACACAAGTTGTTTGCTGAGGGATAAGGAGGGAAATGCCAAACGCGCAACAACACTGCTTAAACAAAATGTCCTGAAATTGAACAGTCCGTTTGTTCAGTCTAGCTCAGTCATAACTTTCCAGCAACACTTCTAAATCATCTGTTTTTCTGTGAGTTACCTATTCAACATTTTCAAGCAGGTACTGCCAGAAAAAAAACTATCTGTTCCCAAGTTTAGAGTATGTGTCACATCTCTGTGTGCAAGGCTGTGTGATCCTGTAAGTGGTAGACTAAGGAGTGTGAAGTGTGTGTGAACATACAGCACACAGCAATATGTCTCTCGGTTCCCATTGCTTCTCGGTTTTCAGTCACAGGCTTAGCCTTGTCAGGTTCATTAGGATCAGACTGCACATTAAATTTATTTACATTTAAAGTGTTGGTTCAGTCAAGGTCAGGTCACATTACAAATGACATAAACCCATAGATACATTTATAAAGGCTTTTTAAAATTGGCATCAGTTGACATAGCACTTTCTAAAGAGAACTAAATAAAAAAAAATTAAAAATAACTAAGTTGGCAAAAACTGGACTTTATGACAAATAGAGCATTACAGAATAAGCGTTTGCAAATGTTTATGTAGGACCTATGCAAATGTTACGTATCCTAACTAATACTGTGTAGTAATCAGGAAAGATACGGGTTTCTATGACTAATTGGCTTTGAACAACTGTGTGTTTTGTTCATGACTAGATATTGAGAAAAAGCTTATGAAAGGGAGCATCAGACTAATTAGCATAAAATCATCTTTTTAGGGATTTGTACCCAATTCCCTCTCAATTTAATTAATTATTCTGAAATTATTCAAAAGAAAAACTTCAGCGGTTAATACACAAGTAAGGACAAACAGTTCAGAAGGTAAGGGCCTCAGGTTTTCTATATATAAAGAAAATGTTGTATAAGAGATAAATGAGAGGACTGGTTAGTCACCAAGGTGCTCCTTGAAGAGGTGGGTCTTCAGATTATGCTTGAAGACAGCAAGGGACTCCGCCGATCTGACTGCAAACGGGAGTTCGTTCCACCACTGGAGGGTCAAGACTGAAAAGAGTCTTGATGCATGTCTTCCTCTTCTTTTGAGCAACAGAGGTTCAAGACGAGCAGTGCTTGAAGCTCTGAGAGGACGAGAATTGAGGCTGCTTGATCAGGCAAGTGTTAATGTTTTGAACTTAGTGCGAGCAGCCACAGGGAGCCAGTGAAGGTTTCGCAGTAGAGGCATACTGTGTGAGAATTTAGGAACATTGAAGACTAACCTTGCAGCTGCATTCTGAATCAGCTAAAGTGTCTCGTTACCTTCAGTGGAAGTCCAGCCAGTAGAGAGTTGCAGTAGTCTAGTTTGGAGATGAAAGTATCTGCATGTCCTGGAGAGGTGGTCAACGTGCAACAAGAATGACAGTTCTTCATCTAGCATGACACCTATATTTCTTACCATCTTTGGGGGGACAATAAGAGAGTTCTCAAAAGAAACTGTGAGGTCATGGCTTGGTGATGGGATTTTGCTGTTTTCAGCTTGAGGTGGTGGGTCGCCATCCAAGAGGAGGTGTCAGCCTGGCAGTCTGAGATGCGGGTCGAGACCTGATAATCACTGGAGGGAAAAGAGAAAATAAGTTGATCTGCCTAAAAGTGGTAGGAAAAGCCATGTGGGGCTATTACATCCCCAAGAGAACCAGTAAATAGAGAAAAGAGAAGTGGTCCAAGGACCGAGCCCTGCGGATCACCAGTGGACAATCTTCACTGGGTAGACTGGGAGCCATGCCATGCTGCCTGGTACCTCCGATCATCAAGATAAGATGCAAACCAATGCCAGGCTGTGCCTGATATCCCGAGACTGGAGAGAGTAGCCAGGAGGATCTGATGGTTAACCATGTCGAAGACTGCAGAAAGGTCAAGAAGAATCAGAGCAGAAGACAGCTTGGCTGATCTGCATGAAGTTCTTCTGGGACGGCTTGTAGTGCAGTTTCGGTAGAGTGCGCCGCCTTGAGCCCGGACTGGTGAGGGTTCTGAAGCCTGTTTTCTGAAAGAAAGATGCTGAGTTGGTTATAAACAGCACGCTCCAGAACTTTGGAAATTAGTGTGACTTATTGGACTTAGTGTGTAACATAAAGTAATAATTTCTTATTATTGAACTTGTATTTTTGTAAGCATCATAATGTAGAAATACTACTTTAGTCACAGCAAAGTAGGTGAGTAGATGTCTAATTTAACCCTTTAATGACCATGTGTCATTGTCGGCAAGTCCACAATGTCTGGCCACCCGAGGGACAGCTGTTATGTAGCATTTGAAGAGGAGCCAAAACACTTCAAATGCTATATAAACCAGAAAAACTGAGCTTTCTGGAAGTGTATGTTATTGTGTAATTGTCTGTGGTGTAGTGGTGTATCCTATGGTTTACTGTGCGAAAAAATGACTTCCATACTACAATTAATGGGAACGTTACAAAAAATGACTATATGATTAACTTACCTGCTCGCTAATGTTATGTCTCACACAAGCCAAAAGAAGTTTGTTTTGTTTCCCATATTCACTGTCATTCATATTCAAATTAGTCTTGTTCACTGGATCATAGCGGTCATGTATTAGAGCTGAAGACGGGTCTAGAACAAGTGAGATCTGACTTGAAGTGACTCTAGTGAGAAGGCCTTAAGGTTTTCACAGGGCCACTAAAAGCAAGTCGGCCGAAGACATGGCACACATGTCTGAGCATAAGAGCATGTGTTTGCTTCAGTGTGTTTGTAAGACCACCCAGGCACACTTTCATCTGTAAAAGTGTGTGTGTGTGTGTGTGTGTGTGTATTCTCTGTGTTCTCACAGCCTGCCATTCTGAATCACAGTCTATCTGCTCTCCTCACCTCTGACACACTTCTCTCAGTCGAGCGCTGCGGTGGCAGCGTGCCTCGTGCTGTGCGGCACTCGACCTGCTCGAGTAGGGCCGGGATGTCACAACGAATGTCCTACTCCAGGAACGCATGTGCTAAAGTAAATTTGGTCATTTGCGTAACAGGGTTACGCAAGTTGCTGACAGGGGTAAATAAACTTGTCCCAGAGCGATAATGAAGAGATCTCCATCCCAGACAGACAAAGGGCTCCTTTGTCAAATCCGGTAACTCGATATCAAAGCATGTGCAGTCAGTACAGCACTGGCACTTGTACTACTGGAGTCCCTCCACTGTCATTCAGAGGCCAGCTCGCAAAAGGTCAGAGCCATTTGAAGCATAGCCATTTGAAGCATAGCCACTCGGTCAGCCCAGAAATTTAATTTACACACAATTTTCCCTTTTACGCCAAATGTAATTGGTATAATTGATGCCTCGAGTTTGCGGTGGAGCTGCAAGGCTGATGTAGCTAACGAGTAATGGAAGCTCCCACGCGCCAGCACAGCGTTGTGAAATCGTCCTGCCTAAATGATCACACACTCTTCTCCAGCAGTGTCAAAATCTCACAGAGACTTGCCTAAATGATACTGTTAGCTACGAAGTTCAAGTTTAAAGATGGTTGCTACTACAGTTTATAGATAAAGTATGTGACGAACTTAGGTCCATTTTACATACCTCAGAAATCATGTACGCAAGTCTATGTGAGATTGCTTGAGGCAAGTGTCTGATGATTTAGATGTTCAGTTTATGACATGCTTTCATTACCATTACATTAGTGGGCATGATGCATCATGCCATGCCATTCATGAGTCAAAACAGTTTCCCCCTAAATGTCTGACTGTAATATAAAAAGGGATGGGGATAGTAGGAACAGGGAATAATATAAAATGTATATCATCATAAACAAGCCATTTTCTCAATACACATTACATTGCATTTTGGCTTTCAAAAAAAAAAGAGTAAAAAATGATTTTTTGGACAAAAAAGAACCAGTGGTGCCACATCTTAAAAATTCTGAACTTTGAGAAGAATACTTTTCATTCAGCATTTCACATGCTGCACTGTGCTACACTATATGTAATTTTACTGACCGGATTTTGCCCTCTTTGAAATCAAACTGGTCAAAGCCTTAAAGAGGTAGTGGCACCTCAGCTGTTTTGCTCTCTACCAGTGATGTTTCAGTCTACACACAGCCAACGGGAAGAGAGTGAGGAAGCCCATAAATAAATAGGCTTAAGCAAACACACAGACAAACATAAAATCAGTATTTACTGCATTAATATTAATTTGATATATTCTAATATTCGAATATTAGCTTTTAATAAACATATACTCCTAAACGAGTTTCAAAATATTTTCTCAGATGTTGTCTCTCTCTACCTCTTTCTCTCTCTCTCTCTCTCTCTCTCTCTCTCTCTCTCTGAGGATGCATATTTTGCCATCTCACCTCCAAACATTTTTTGATACGTTATACATGT
>JBBIGA010000040.1:21473031-21505972 GCA_037576975.1 Alestes dentex | reverse complement strand
AGAGATGTGTGACACACATCTGAAGCAAAAAAAAGCTTTTGCTATATATATATATATATGTAGTACACATTTAAAATTCGCTGTCTTTTACAATAAGTAGGAATGTATGACAATGAAGAAAGAGATACTTCTTTGCTTTATCCTGCTGTGACAACCATTAGATGGTACTAAATTTTAGTCCAGTTACATTAGATGATAAACCTGTACTCAAAATATTTTAGAATTGCTGAAACACCCAGTTACAGAGGCTGGTAAGATACATTGGTCCAAGTGAGTTACGACTGTCCTGGGTGTTTTGAGAATCTGGCCCCAGTACAGCAAATGTTGTCAGAACATGATATTCACTGTCATACATTATCCATCATTAACAACAAACTCAGAAATGCAGAAATGTACTCACGTCTACCACTGTCATTAACATCTTGCCATTTCAGGCACACTTTGTGAACACCATGACATTTTCAGTTCATCCATCTTCTCATACACATATTTTTTTGCCAGGCATTATGAAATGGGCTGGCTCACAGAGCAGTAGTACAGTGATGCTAACAGACAACATCTTGTCACGACCCATCACCAGATGGTGAGGAGTGCTGATCCAATCTTTCTGACTAATACTTCTCACTACAGTCCTGGACAGGCTATATTCATGCTCTTTCATCATTCTTTTATGCGTGTGTATTAGGACTGCACAAGATACATCCTCTCTATATCATTTCTGTGATTTTGTTCTACGCAATCTGCATATTTGTAAAATGCAAATGACCCCTCTAAGCTTTTGTTTATGATTGTGTATTATGAACAGTCTGACCAATTTTTAATGTTGTAACTGAGCATCTGTGGGCGATTCAACCTATTAATGAACATATGAGACATTCTAAATCTCCTTTGCTACATATGGGAACCATAAAAAAAAAACTGAAATGGCAACTTTACAGTAGAAGGCAAAGATTTTCTTTACCTTTTTAAGATAAGTGAACGAAAACATTTTATTGTCATTTTAGACCATTTCTGTTAGTCCGTTCATTGTGAACATTTAACACAATGTAAAGGGCAGCTGGTGTGTTCAAAAGTTAAATAAATAAATGAATAAATGAATGGTGACACGTGGTTTTCTTTGGACTGTGGTGATTTGCTCTCTGAGCTTGCATCAACACAAATCGGAAGAAATTTTCCAAATCTAATGGAACCAAATGGCTAAACTCAAGCTGTCTCACTTTTAAAATGAATACCTTTCAAATAAATAGAATTAAATGTAATTCAGCTTCTTTTCTTTAACAACAGATAATTACAAAGTGTGAATAGATTGTAATAAACGAATGGAAATTGTATTAAACAAGAAAATCCAAGTAGTTATTGTTAGAAATTCATCCAAACTGCATCATTTTAGACACGTTCGAAGTGTATTTATCCTTCTCGTACAAAGTTGTTGCTGATGAATGGGTTAAGGAATCGAGGAATATATGCAGATCAGTCTATAATCACGTCGTCAGAGTCCCGCTATGGCCTTATTTCAACTCCAAATCCATCATTTCCATTGCGACAGTGATAATTAGCTCCATCTGGGAGCCGTCTATCTGTTTTTTAAAGCCTAGATTATCGCAATGTGCCACCTCCATATCGTTCAGCTGTATTGTGCATATTTCTTCAAGTCATTACTTGTTTGCTTATGAGCATGTTTTCAGTCCTTGCCCACATAACGGGTGACAGATATCTCGCTCAGTGGGGCATCAGTAGTTGTGGTAGTCACTTCTCACAATAGAGTGACTAACAGGCACAGTGTGTCAGTGTGAATCTGTACTTCAGGCCTTGGATTGTTCCCCATTAACTCTTTCCTGGTCAGAGCTGCCATTGTTTCGACCGCAGAAAGCCAAGGATCAACTGATCTGAGGTCAGCGATCCCAGCACACCCCCAGTCAGAAGCACCAGGGCCTTCTTCAGCCAAGCTGATTCAAGAAAATTTGCTTTGGCACTTGCAAACAGAAGCCAAGTAATGGCGACATAAATCATCCTGCTAATGTAAACAGGAACATACGTCGTCACCACAGAACAACTTGTGGATGAAACGGAAGCAAAGCTGATGAATGACAGTGCCGGCACCCAGCAATGGAGAGATGCTGCTAGCTGAGAAAGATCCTCTTGTTTCTTTCCTTTTGATCCAGAGCCTTCAGGTATCATCATGTTTTTTTTCCCTATATTGCTGACAGTTCTTCAAACCTCAGAAAACAGCCCTGTCCTCAAATCACGTCAAAACATTTCCAAGTCTTATATAAACACCCGCAAGACAAAAAACCGAGGTAAATTAATATCTGGCATTCGGACTTTTCAAGCATTCACAAGGTATGAAGACAACCAGCAAGTGCAAGTTTAGGCCCGTAGAATTGCCAGAGCCGGGGGGGCTGGGGTTAAACAAGGTAAAATAGAAACAAACAGGCCACTTTTCTGCACCTGCATGAGGTACTGGAGGACGTTTAGCTTTTCTGTGTGTTCATATTCATATGCTCTGCATTATTTACAATTCACTTTCCATCCGCTTACCCATAACATGATCCACTTGCTTGCAGTAAAAGCAACAAACATCCACAGGGCACCGCTAATATGTATACTGCGTGCCTCTGAGTTGACCTTTTGACCTTTTGTGAAAATAAGTCTGTAAAAGATGAACAGCAACTGCTTTGCAGCATTTAACCCTCCCCTCAGGGAGGCCAGGTCCATGCCTGTTCAAAATGATCAGCATTACACCAAAAAATGCACAATCCACCCTCCGCAAAGCACCACAGTGAGTGTTAAGCATGATGTTATGGAAAGCAATTTGCATTTCTGGAAGAATGTGTAGCTGAGAAAATTGAGGAGAAATTTAAAAAAGAGACCAAGACACTGTTGAAGCTTCCATTGACTTTACTTAAAAAAGAGAAGACGTTTTTGGTACAAAGCATCTACATACATAAGCAGTACAGATAAAACAATAGTGTAACACAAAATCTGCCAGTTATAGATGTGTGCTATCATTGGGACCATTTTTCATATGTTTATATCAAAATAAATAATGCCTTTATACAGTGCCATTATTTGTTTCTGAACCAAGGAAAAGGCTTGGCGGCTCATTCTGCAAGAAAAACTGCTCATACAGACTACTCATAAGGTCAATGACTTGATGTGTCTGGAGACTAATTATACATATTCAAGTATTTCATTTCAAGCAAAAGCACTGGAATACTACTGTTGTACAACGAAGATATGCAAGAAGACATTATTGCTGTTCCCGCTGAAATGATTGTTCCATTTTGTACTGTATATATGCAGTAAAGACAGGAAATAATTGATAAAATGGAATAAGATTTAGACTGGAATGTTATGGTACAAGTATGTGGCATCTTAAAACTGCTCTTGCTCAAAGTCCAAAACTTCACTTGTTCGCAAATGTCCTCAACAACGGTATTCCTCGATGTTTTCCTCCTCCTAACTAGAAGCTGTCTCACAAGACAGTCTGGGGCTTCATCTTCATTCTCCTTAGCCAGCGTAATGGATCTCGGAGCACAGCTTGAGTTGCTTTAGCTCATCCAAAATCAAGCTACTCTTGATTCGCCTTTCTAACATTGTCTTGTTTTTATGCGTTTCCTAAAACGGAAAGTTTAACACGAAGACAAGAGTAAATTGCTTTCCATCTCTTCTTTGAGTCCGTTCTCAAAGGTAGCACCATAAAATGATCATAACGAGCAGTTCATAGAAAAAAAAAATAGTGCCATTATCATTGTCCATGACATTGTGCAACCTGCCAAAGTTTTTCTTCATTATTGCACCACAGGGGGGGGGGGTTGAAAGGTGCATACAGAGGAATCTAATTTCAATAAAATCGTTCTTTATAATGTAACTTTTGAATCACAGGTGCAAACGAGACAGCCAGTCTTTGCCTCGGAGTTAGATTTTGTGGAATGAAGACTTTCATGACTCATCACTTTCAGTTCTAGATGTCCACTTGATCTGCGAGTCAGAGACTACATCTCTCCAGTTGCCTGATCCATCGTTCTCACATTCAGCTCTGACATCTCTTCTGCTGGGTTAGGTGGGACATAACACAGAGTGTTCCTATCTGCATTTGCAATGGATGCTTGATGGCAGGGTACATGAAGAATGCCTCTGTAGATCAAGGCCAGGGGTTATAATCCTTTTTTTTTTTTTTTCAAAGCATGGGCGCTTTTGGCTTCAGTTGTGGCTGGGGTGACTGTGGGAGCGCGGAACCATAGGTGGGCGCCTGTTGGGCATGGTCATCAGGGGCCGGTGAAAATCAGCTTCCTCCTGGGCTTGGACCTTCTCAGCCTGCCTCCTGAACTTTCTAGCGCGGAGGATGTTGGGGACCCCTCTCCTTAGCCTTTGAGCCTTCTGCTGCCACACCTCATATTTGGAAATCCTCACGAGGGTCTTCCTTGGGCCATCCTGCAAAAGATGGATCACTTTGAGTAACCACACTTTAAAAGCTCAGTGAACATTCAAGGACCACTTTCTAGAACATTCCTGTCCTCTTCGTTGCACTTTCATCTTGCCTCATACACTTTGTATATCTCCCAGTCTAAATTACCCCATTATGCTTGCTGAGGTTTCAGGGGTCAACAGTATTTGTGCTGATACTCGGTGAAGTAGTTGCAGCTCAAATGTGGCATGTAGCATTTAGTGATGCCAGTGTTATGACCCATGTCTCAAACATAAGCCGCTTTTTGTTCTGCCCCAGCTCCGTGCACCAGTACAGCCAACACATTCCAGTTATTACCGAGCATAATGGACCAACAACCGTCTCGGAAAACTGCAAGAATAGCTCTCCTGTGCGCGAGGCACACTGACCTGGAGGTGCACTGAGAGTGTGACTCTGCACACCTACTCAGTGTGAATGTACTGTTCTTAAGCGTGGTCCAATTGTTTTGCTGCGATTTGTTTTTGTTGTTTTGAATTTCAAGCCCCGGCCAGCTGGCCTACAGACTTGCCAGTGCTTAACATATTTTCATGCCAAGACCACATGGCATAACCACTCACCAGAATGTGGCACGACACTTGTTTTGGTGCTTTGAATAATGACATAATTCCAAACGCTGTCCAATAGGCTTGCATTGTGTTTCCACAGCCATGTGTTTGAGCTGACTGTCTCTATGTTGTCGGGGCATCGTCTTTGAAAGGGTCAACCTTCTGGATTATCTCTCTTGTTTTTTACGTGCTTAGCACTGATCACCCATTTATGTAAAAAAAAAAAAAAAGAAACAAAACTCTGTGTGGAATTTTAGTGACAGGCAGTAGATCAGAGGGAGACAAGCTGCAGCACTCACCTTGTGAAGAGTCTGTAACACTGGAGTGACCTGCAGCGAAGTGGCTGAGACGTCTCGCTCAGACTTTGCTGGCTTTGCACAATACTGCTCCAGCAGACTCAAATCACAGCTACGAAAGCAACATTCCTCCACTATCCCTCTGTGGGAACGCCGGCTGTTTGATCTGTAGGGCCTGCCTGGGGGGAACAAAAGAGCCAGAAACATATAAATATAAATCCTATTTCAACATCTTGCTGTTCATAACGTATAATTAGCATTATTAGTAGTCATAACAAAAAGACATGACTGAAGTAGTAGTAGTTTTACAGGCCATTCCACTTCAAAGACCTCTTCAAAAAGTCCAGAAAGTCCAGGTAGACTGCGAGTTCAGCAAGGAAAAACTCTTGGACGTGTGAACAGCTAAGCTAAATAGATATTTTAACCTTGCCCTTTGCCTGCTCAACAGAGATAAAAGCAAAAGAACAACAGGAGAAGAACAAGAGGGGGAAGTCCACGGTCATTTCACAGAAACGAGTGAGCGAGAAAGAGGGAAAGACAGAGAGGAGAGAGAGGGGGACAGAAAAGGGTGGAAGCTAATCTAATTTGAGCTTTTGTACCAAACTCTATTAAACAGGCCACAGTTAAGACAACTAAGCCAACATTTTTAAAAAAAGGATGTTCCACTTTACTGCATGCATTGCTTTAGGACCAGAGTGAATATGCAATGGAGCAGAACCAGGAATTAGCCTTGAAACAGTAAGAACAGCATTCTGTGATACAGCTAGATGTGGATGGGACCATATGTTACGACGCTTGATCAGGTAAATATAAGTTAGCACTACAGAATACATTTATACTGAAAACCATGACGGCACAATCAGGAAAAAACTAAATCAAGCAAGAATATGCTGCTATATCTACACACACATTTGTCTAGTGAAAACTGTTTTGTTTGTGGAGTAAGCACTTACTGAAATAAAAGCCTCTGTCTTCACACACGAACTGCAGGGTATCTACCAGCTCTCCTCCACACAGGGTCTCTGCTGAGGCTGGAGATGAGCACAGTGCCACCGCCACCACGAAGAGCCAGACGCAGCTCGACGAAGGCATCTGCAAGAGGCCAGAACTGGATCAGCGTTCAGTCCAGCAAAGTTTTTCCAGCAGTCAAAGCACTGGACTCCTGTCCCTTACCACAACCACGTGCAACTGATGCATGCATGAACTCTAACACAGTTCAGTCCTTCCACAGGTTATGGGAGCAAACTGTGCACACTTTGGCAACACTCGGGCATGCAAAAAGACTAGGAGAATTCACTTAAATCACTATAAGGCTGCAATGCATGCATATACACCAGACAGGTTGATGCACGAGGGTCTTAAAAGTAGCAGGATTGCAAAGGGAGCTCTGGTGCAAGCTCCAAACTAAGGAGGCACAAAAAAATGCACAAAAAACTGTCTTTTCAAACGGCTAAAGGGGCTCAATTGTGGGGGGAAAGGCCATTAAAAAAGTGCGGGCGCTGCATGGATGAGGTGCAAACGCATAACGCATCACCAAAGTAAGAGAAAAGAGTTCAAACTCTCTTACCTCTGCTCTCTGCTTGCTGGTCCTCCTGCACGTCCTGCAGACTGTGTGCTGTGCTCCGGGCTGCTCCTCCATCGCTGTTTGAGCATGAACAGTGTGAGGGAGCGTTGTGAGTGTGTGTGTGTGTGTGCGCAACTCCGGACTGCTGCAGGCTGGACTCACGCTCCGTGCTGTTGCATTTGTCTGTGGGATGGTGCTGTAGTGCTGCTTGGTGGTGGTGATGATGTTGCTGTAGGCTGTCTCAGTGTTCAGAGGACAGTCGGGGGGGATTGGGAGTGGAGAGGCAGTTTTATACCCTACCCGCCCCACGAGCTCTTGGTGTGTGCCCCCCTCCCTCCACCAGGCGCATGTGTGAGTAGCGATAGAGAGAGAGAGAGAGAGAGAGAGAGAGAGAGAGAGAGAGAGAGAGAGAGAGAGAGTCCAACAGGGTTAGACTAGATGGAGTTGGCTTTGGGAAGAACTTTTTTCCCCTCTAGCTACTGTCAGATTTTCCAAACATGGACACTAAAAGGAACAGAGGTTCGCTCGATCATACTTTACTCGAATTTGGCTTCACCGCCACTGCCTTGAACTAGCCTTGATACAAATATGAACATGCGCACTCATTAATTAATTAACTTCTCAGCTACTTTTTGGTGCTGATGGTACTTTTAAATCAAGCCGTTAGTTCAGTTAGACTGATGAATTAAGACCGAATCACAAAGAAGACATTTAGTAACACTATGCACTGTTAAGCAATGAGATTTCTATAATACTCTATAACAATATAATACTCTGCGTCCTATAATAGTACTGTAGTATAAACTATGGTAATTGTCCAAATTGACTTACATCCAGTACGTCTGTAGAAAACCTCTACATTACTGTAGTCCCTTTCTTAAGGTAACGTATGAATAAAACAGCGGAAAAGTGCTATTAATTAAGTTAACTTTCTCACCACATGCTACTTATGGACCAGACCCCATGCTGGACAGCCTTGTGGAGCACTCACTGCTGGTTTTATTATGAAGGCACTGTCCCAAGTCGCAATCTCAGTATGCATGCAGAGCATCACTATGCATGCACGTTCCCAAAAAGTTAACTGTTTTGGCAGCAAGAAAACTGTACATCACATAACCACACTGCATTCTTAGTCAAATGGCTTCTGCTTAAAGGAACCTTTTGGCAAGAGGTCAACGAAAGGAATTTTAATTGAGGGTAGACTGCATTCTTCCTTCTCACCATAACAAAAGGGGCTTGCAGACGCATTCCAACGTATGCAAACACCCACAAGACTGAAATTTCACTGTCACCAGCACTGACTGACGATGCGTCTCCATGTGTGTGGCCATGTTTTTAGCCCTCTGTGGGGACGATACACCCCAGGACGATAGGAAAACATTTTCGCGACTTTTATCTGAGAAAAGACATGAACATTTCCTTCGGGTTCTCAAGATTAAAATTAGGGTGAAGTGTGTGTGTGTGTGTCCATGTATTTGTCACAACTGGTTGCAGCCTATTGCTGGCTGAGTCCATTTCAGCGCCCTGCTTATAGCGTGAGCCGATGACCTTTTTCTAAATGAATTTGAAAGCACATTTCATGAAACTTAAAGGGTAGAAAAGGTGTAGGTTAAACAGTGGTATGTTGATTGTGTGCCATGTTCGAGAGGAGATCTTTCTTGCCTTTTGTCTTCCAGTGGCTCCAAAAATCCATTCCTCACAACCTGAATGAATCCCAGGCCTATAATTGAAGTATTACATAGAGAATAAGGCAATCTGGCTGAGTTGTTCTTAATTTACCGGGCTGAGGAATGGAAGCATGGACCTAGCGGGCAATTAAGGGTTAATAATAACTCATAAGTCACTTTATTAGGAGAGTCATTATAAGATTTAGGATGTGGATGCCTGTGAAGGCACGCACATGGCTTCCAAAGCTATTTCTTCCAGTAATGAATGTGCTCTCTCTTTGCAATTACATATAAAAGCGCAGCCTGCGTTGGACATTGGAACTTTTGTATTGATTCCCTGAAATGGGATTAAATTTGAACGCTGATATAATTAGATGAGCAGGAACATGTCTTAGCATGCCCTGAACTGAAGCCCCCCCACGGAAGACTGAAGGATGCAGCCAGAGCCAGATTATCCTAGTCTACTCCCCCTTCCACTAACCCAGTCCATCCCACTCCCCCCCGACCTCTCCCACAGCCCTGGCGGTGGAAACCGGACTGCACTGGCCCCTCTTTTAAAAAGGAGTGTTTGCACTGTCAACAGCTTCTCAGTGTCGGATGAGATAAATGCATGATGGCATGGCTGCACATCATAGAACAAATCCACATCACATTCTTAGAAAATCTGACGTAAGTGATAATATGACACATTTTGGACCATGTTCAACACAACCCAAGAGAGACAAAAAGGTATTTTTCTTTGTTTGAGCATCTAACAATGTGACATACGCGCTCTGGCACTCTCTAGTGGTGCAAAAGTGACTTGTATTGCGATCCACCATTACATTGTTTTCCCTCATACCTTTAACCTATCATGGCTCTGTCTGTTCACTGAGCAAGTATAAATACATTACCTCTTATACAATGAGCATGTGGTTTATTTTAAACTATTAGATTATTGAAATGGTTATACGACTAAGGTTGCCTAAGGGATCGCAAGAATTTTGTCAATTCTGTGCAGTGAAACACTTCTGTATGAAACCATGGGATCAAGAGAATTATGGATGATGTATAAGGCTGAAATATTTTGCATAACATTTCTCTCATCGGTCACCCACCTCCAACCTGCTTATTTATAAAACACTGATATCACATCTACGCTTCCACTACATTACATTTAAATTACATTTCCTTCTTTTGGAAGACGCAAGGAGATGCATTAGGAGACACTTTCCATTTCTGTGCAGTCATCAGTAACGTGAAATACACATTAAACCATGTCATATATAGGTTATTTTGGAACCTATAATTTGAACCGATACTAAAATATACAGTGTATGTTTTATTATACTGTATCCAAACAATGTACAACAAAGTATATTTGAAAACTGTTTGAAACCTTGCTGGAAATTCTGGCATTCTGTAAACAACAAACAAACATGATATGCGATGGCTATTTGCATAACATCGTATGTCAGCCTTCGTATACCGACTGGGGCCTATCCCAGCGGTCACAGGGTGAAAGGTGGAGAAACACCCAGGACAGTTCGTCTGTTCATCACAGATCAGTTTTCACATAAACAAGATTTTATTTGTCCCCATCTGTTGGTTCCATCTTTGAATCTGGAATCTTTTGTAAGTTCTCCTTAGCTGCCCCGTTGTTGTTACTTTTTAATAGGTTTAATATTCAAACTGGTAACCAATGAGTGTGGTCTCGATTATTGTGCTCATTTATATTTTCTCTCTATACATAGTACTTTTACATACTGTTATTTTGCATTACTGGCCATGCAAATGATATACTATGTGCAGACATATTTGTACATTTTTATATGCAACAGTCACAGATACTGTGACTGGAACGGTTCTTATTGCATCTTTATGTTGTAACAGTCCATATGGCCATCTATTTTATATATATTTGAATAATATAACATTTCCAGTGTATAATCTGCATAAAAGTCAAATAATGGGTCTTGAAGTTTGCGATGCTTTACTGTTGTGCCTTTCAAAAGACGGGTTGATCTGATGGTGTGGAAGGGCAACGAAAGAGAAGCAAAAACGAGTGTGGTGGGTTTTCTTATTCTGAGTTCTGCTTTATGTTCCCACGATCTATGACTGCACTGCTGGCCAGAAAGCAGTCAGCTCGTTATTTATAGCAGGGGTGTCGAACTCCGGTCCTGGAGGGCCGTGGTCCAGCACGTTTTGGTGATTTCCCTGCTCAGAAACACCTGGTTCACCTCGCCAGTTAATTTTCAGGTTTAGTGAATGTGTTTGAGGAGGAAAACCATCAAACTGTGCTGGATACCGGTCCTCCAGGAGCGGAGTTTGACACCCCTGATTTATAGGGTTCGGAATGACAGCCAGTTTAACACTCTGTAAATTAAGACCTTCCTCTCCATATGCCCCACTGCTGCTCAAGCTCTCCTTAAATACTGTGGCTCTGACGTTAAAAGAAAATGGGAACAGAGCAATAAGCAGCTTACATAACTTATTTGGGAGAAACGGAAACAGTTGTAAAGTGGATTGATCGTAAATGAGGACTGGTCATCATTTATGCGTTTAATGCTGAGCTGAACTCGCGTCTTCTTACATTATAGCACAATATTCACTTACTGAATCTTAATATTAGACTTTTTCACATATCTAAACATTTTAACACATATCTAAACAAGTCTATAAAAACATCTATTTTATAGACTTGCACTCTAAAACTATTAAAATGCCCATTGATGACTAATAATCTTTTTTTTTTTTTTCTTCAAAGTTTAACTTATCTTACCTCGGCTTACCCTATCGGACAGGTCTTAGGGACAGAGAATCGATTTCAGATCAGGATAAAGGACCAATGTCCTCTGAAGACTCTTAGGTCATTAGATACACAAGCTTGCTGGTGGAACAGAGGTGGTGCTGTGAGGGGGAATTCCAAGAAGCGGATCCTGTGTCGGTCTTCTTGCCAAGGGCTGTGGGTCTTCAGCAGGCGAAGGTAGAGCTGAAGTGGTGAGAGTGATCCGGGTGGTCTCCCAGCCTCTTTCTTCCTGCACCATTCCTTGGTCAGGTGTTTGCTTTGGCCACGGCTTCTGGTCTGGAAGTTCTTTTAAAAAGCAGGTGCATTTGACTGGTTCACGCACCAGAATGAGATAATGCATATCAGGCATTTTACATTATTCTTTTTTAAATAAATTCATTCATTAAATGGTTAATTAAAAGTAAGTTAAATAGCATGCCTTCGTGTATTACAACCCTTATCTGGACTTCTGGACTTCACTGCCAACATTGCCAACAGGGATGAAGAAGTAAAACCAGTGATTAGACGGCCATACAGGCAGACAGATAGAAGGATAAACAAAACATTTCCAAAAAGGCAGCAAGGTTTTTTTTTTAAATAAAAAAATCAGTTTTAGAGCAGTGTAAATTTTTAGTACATGGAGCAAGTTTTTATTGATTTGTCTGTTCAATTATTCAATGAAAGTTTTAGCAGCTTTATGAAACATAGAAGAAATCGCAAAATTTTGCCAACACTTGTTTTGTTTGTCCTGCATGATATTGAAGGCGCTGTAATATGCAATTATCTGCAATCTTCAGAGCCATAACCGAACATAATTATGCCTGTAGGAGCATGAGAACCACCGAAAGGTCACATGATAACACGAGGGATCATATTTTCAATGAGAACCTTCCTACGTCCTGCACTGTGGGGGCCTGTTTTATTATATGTATCACTATTTAGGTAGTCAACAAAGAAACTGGAACCACCTGACCCATAAACCTGGGTAGCAAATTCAATTTTAACCATTTTCTGGAGGTTTAAATTGCAGGGTCAAACTGAGCCCCAACATAAAGTATGTTGGTAAATTTGAACATAACCTGAGCGTTATGATTAATGTCATACAGCGCTATAACAGCATCTCATTCAGGACACAGCAGCTCTGATTAGTGAAATAAATTCATCCTGATCTAAACATAACTGATCAACAGCACTGCTATCTTACCTCACGCCTTAAAATAGTTGACATAGCTGCTTCCAAATTGATCATGATTCATTTGCAGCTTAAAAAAGCCATGTTGGCATCTGGGCCCGTGCCAGCCCCCGGTCTTGCTGCCCACCGTGATGTGGGCCCTCAGCCCCACATGCAAAGCAAAGCAGCTGAATCACAAACCTCCCGTGGGAAAAGCCTGGACGCCCAGTCCAGCTATCAGTCTGCACCGAACCCAGCAGCATGTGGTGAGTCTCTTTTTACATCCAAAGCTATTTTAGATCGAGAGCAGTGTTTCAGCTAATTGCATTAAAAAAAATGGGTGCGAATGCATGAAGCATGTAACAAACTGGTCTAGCATTTTCTGCCTTGTCCAATCTAACCATGTGATTAATGCTGGGGTCAGGAAGCCGTGCTCTTACCCCGGAGTGTCCTGGCATGTGGAGCTCCAAGAAGAAACTGACCAGAGGAAAGGAACAGCCGTCTGCATCGCCTTAGGACTGCTGTTTGCAATGACCACTGGATTAATCTACTGGAAAATGGATCAGCCCCATGAGCACTGGCTTCTCCAGGGCCGCCTCACTGGACTTTTCTGGGAGTCCAAGAAGCATTCCCTAGTTTTCAAGACTATTTCGGAGGACAAAACAGTCCTGGAGGTTTCTGCTGGACTCACAGGAGAGCCTGATGTGCATGTACACTTTGTGAAAAATCGTTGCCGGCACAACTCAAGCACTTTCTGCTCCAGATGGGGCAGGCAGCTGGAGGTAAGGGTGGCTCTGGAGCTAGACGAGGTGTCTCGCATGGAGTGCTACAACATAATGTGGAAGCCTCTGGATTGTCATGTTGATCTGAGGGTAAGCTGACCAAAACAAATTGGATTTGACAGCATTTGCTGAGAGCCTGGTTATTAGGGAGCGGTGGTAATGTCCCAGCATTGTGGATGTGCTCATTTTTTTAGCATTGCTTTTCCATGAAGACTATCTTCTGGTACGGTGGAGCGACTGTCCCGGCACAGAAATGGCCCGTAAACTCTGTGAATATCCCATTGCAGCACTTCACTGCCAGTGACTTGAGACATAGTCCCTCAGGGTACGGATCTGTGCTGGAGCACCAGTTTTTCGGATCAACAGGTGAGAAGCTCATTGTCTCACATACAGACAGACACATATAGACGTGTATTCCTATCACATAGAGACTCACATGCGTGCGTGCAGCACAGCATAGCATGGGCTTGACAAAAGCTTCAAAGGAAAGACATGGGACAAGCTATTTGAATAATGATTTATTTATGGCTCTCTATTGTTGAGATAGTTGGCATGGCGTAGTAACACATGCCACAGGCTTATTCAATCAGGATGCTATTTTAATAGGCTCCTAAGCCCAAGTTAACTTACGAAACATTTGTTTGAGTAACCTGGACAGCAAGTGCGTGCGTGTTCGCATTCACACGTACATGGCAATTGTCAGACACACGTAGTTTGCAAATCAAGCACATTTTACTGGGGATACTGGGAAGATGCTTCTGGCCTTTTTGTTACTTTGACATTTTTGATTTTATTTGATTTTTGTGGCTTTAATTTTGAAATGTAGGATTTATTTACAATGATTATTTTTTTCATTATCTTGAATTATTCATGCCATTATTTAGCAGTAAATGTTGTTTGCCCAACATAACGGGATGGTTTTCTTGATATCTCAAGATAACAAAACTTTTTCCTACACAATAACAATCTGACATCAGGAAAAGAGTAGCCTAAGCCATATGCAGCAATGCTTTTAATTTAGAAAAGAACTAGAATAAATGCACATTAGAAGTCTTGAAATGATCTTGTGTTAAATTAGAATCGATCTATCAGTGAACCCATGGCATATTAAGTGCGAAACACTGGCAAATCTCAACACACCTCTGGACATCCAACTTGTCATTTCAGAAGAATGTTTTGTCCCAAAAGTAGTTTTAGGGAAAACAAACTTGTTCTCTTGAGAAAAGTCTCTTACTATCTCAGGAGAATAACCTCTTTTATGTAATCAAATTGACAATTAAAATGAACTTATCATGGCAAAAGAAACAGAATAAAATGTATGAATTTTTGGCAGTTTTGAATTTCTGTACTCATTTGAATGTAATGGTAATTGCAACTGTAAAGTAATTGTAACGTAGTGTAAATTAAAAGCCCCAATCAGAAAAACTGCTGCAACTGGAAGAGGCATTTAAGAGCATTCAGTCATTTACAGCTTTCAAGAGTGGGGTGTACCAGCTCAAAGATACAATGAATATGTTTACAGCATCTCTGTTGTTGTACTTAATACTGAGTTTGACTTTCAGTGCATTTAATATTTTCTGCACAGAGTCTTTATACCAAAAAGTATTTTCAGTTGACTCTCAGGTGACTTGTCTAATATGTCATTTCCGACAATGAGTATATTTGATTTAAAGACAAGCCTGTTGGTTTGATGTAGTGTTGTGAGCTTTGTACTTTGCATCGTCTTTTGTGACAGGTGTTGCAGTGCTGCTTTCTCCAGATGTCCCCCTGAATGTTGGTATAGACAGAAATAGGCAGCTGTGTGTCCAGCCACAGCATGAACAGGTCATCCAGCCTCTTCAGTACAGCGTGTGTGTGGGTCACAATCTTAAAGGTGTTCATCAGAAAATAGCACTTGAGCGCAGCCCTGACCCACCACAGCTGCCTAACATGGGCATCCTAAGGTAACAAACATAGAATTTGTTTTTAAGCCGCTTATTTTAAATGAGGTTAATTTAGAGCCAACCATTTATTTAGTCAAAGTCACTTGATTGGCTTAATTTGATATTACTTAAGTTGCATTAATATTCCTGCCTTTTGATATCTAATATCACAGACCGGCTGTTCACACAGTCTCTTCTTCATGTGCTGCATATCTGATACATGGGTACAGACTGGGCCTATTTCCTAAAGAAGACACCCGTGCTATAAGTGGGACAAGTTGCGGTGCAGATATTTTCATTGACAGCATTTGTTTACTTTCACTCAGAAATGCACTAAAATGTGAAATTAACCATCAAAACAAGTGCAAGGCTTAGATGTCTGCCAGGGATAAGTCAAACTTGATACAGACGCAAGGTCTTCTGGCATTGTTTTACTTGGATGATGATTTTAGGTCTCCTCTATGGAAACTGGTGGTGAATGTAGACTCTGGGGCGAAGCTAGAGAAAGAGCTGAGGACCTTCGCCAACCGGCTGAGGAGGCACCATATGAACGAGGGCATCATCAGCCTTGACGAACATTCCACCTCTTTGCTCTTGGATACGGTCAGTTAATGTCATTTATCTTCAATTAGGAATGAGTTTAAGAATCAAAAGTACATCTCCGGAAATGTACGGAAATATCAACATTGGTGACGTATTGGTGGGTCCAGACTCACTCTAATCTTACCCACTCATTCATTTCTCACTCTAGTTGAGTATGAGAAGCCTAGAGTGAGGTAAGTTACTTTATCAGCTTTGTAAGAGTAAAGTAAAAGCTGATAGCTGCACTGTGAGCACTGAGAAGGGTGGGAAGTTGTGGATCTCCTTTTAGAAATGCCCGAGGCCTGCCTTACTCTGGGCTTCACATTGCTCCTCTCCGACCCCATGAATCTTCCACTGGTCAGCGAGCCAGCCAGACTTGGGCAGCTGTTACACACCGCTCTCTCACGTCATCGATTCTGGGTGCCATCTTCACACTCACTCATCCAGGTTTCAAACAGACCCGAGTCTAGTCCTGAACCATCTGGGCCGATTCGCCGCTGACTGACCAGCGTCCAGGAAATTGTATGCATGCGAATACTTATTTTAATTGTAATACTTAATATCACATCTGTGACTACCTAAACATCTGTTTCATCAGGGCTACAGTAATTCCCATGCACAGAACAGGAACCTTCCACTGGTCAGACACCTCAACATTTCTGTCACTTTTTCACCGTATGTGGGTGTGAATACCCGGCAGTTTCACACATCGCTACACGAAGGAAACGAGGATTTCTGGCTCAGCCGGATATCTACTACCCAGGGGCATATGGTGAGAGAATCAAATTCAAGATGGCCAGTATTTCATAATTTAGTTATTTTTCTAACCATCTTTTGGCTTTTGTTAGCCACCCAGTTGTGACTATTCAATCAACTAGAAATACATAAATACATAACGGGAAAATACTATGCATTGTCAATTTCAGTTCATTTGGCTGCATCCATTTGAGCTAGGTCTGCTGTCTGCTGGCCTCTCGCCACAGATTCCTTCAATGAGCCCATGGAAAGGGGATATCTGTGTGAAGCTGAACATCTCCAACCCAGCAGCGGTCAGCTGGTTCTTGGAGCGAGTGGGTAACTGGTCTGCCCAGCTGGACGCAGAGTACGTCATTCTGGAGGGAGGGGAGGGCAGCCTCTCTGATGGTCTTCCAGAAGTTCAGGTCAGTCAGGAGTACATCAGACTCCTGGCTGGCCTTGCTATGAGGATTGAAAGGACGGCCATAGTGACCTCAGGGTCAAGGTACGAAGAACCCAGAGAAATTTTTAATAAACTCAATGACCTTTCAAGTTTGTGAAGTTTATTTCTGTTTCGTCAGGACCAGTGATGTACCACGGTTCATAATCACATCACCACTGCAAGGCAGCTGGACCTACTCGGGAATTAAGGGCATCATTCCATCCCTCCTGCAGTACAGTATTCTTGGATATAACTTCATAATTTCTGATGCTATTGGCAAGTCTCGGATTTGGTGTTATATGAATTAAAATGCCTTAGCATTTTAATTCATGAGTTTTATTTTTAACGCTTAATCTGTTTCTTGTACACAGGCGGTTCACTGGTGAATGACCTGGTGGATGAAGAACTCTTTATCCGCTGGCTGGAAATTGTCTCATTTTTCCCGGTCATATCTTTCCAGACACCTCCATGGGGTTTTAGCCAAAACTGGGTGTGTATATTACAAACAAAAACAAACAACAAAAAAAAAAAAAGTATGCTCCCGACAAAGGGAGCATACTTATTATTATTATTATTATTATTGGATTTGGAAACTTGCCTCATTCTTCTACTATAGGTTCTTAACCTCACCAGGTCCTATCTGTCATTGCACCATGGCTTTGTGGTTCCTCTCATACTGAAGTATGCTAACGAATGGAGGGAAACAAGAAATCCAGTCTACAGACCACTTTGGTGGATAAGTCCGGAGGACCCCATCACGTTTACCATTGATGATGAGTTCCTTATTGGATCTGAGGTACTGTATCAGATACCAGAAAGTTCAGCTAACTTAATAAGGACTCCTGAGTCGCACCACTTACTAAGAGGCAGATATCACTGAGTCCAGGGTTTGAATGCATAGGTGCATAGGTGGAAGTTGCATTGATTGGCTTCATGCATCTCAGAGCAAACACGTGCATTGCACCATACAATAGAAGGGGTTGGGAATAGCTGACAACTGGGGAGATAACTGGAAAACAAAAATTTACTTTCAAGTTCCAAACACTCATTACAATTTACATCACAGGGAAGGAGAGGGAACTACGGTGTCCTGGAGGGCTTCTGCTTCAGTTGCTACAGATTGTGACTCAACTGTCTAATGTAACTATCTAATGCATTGAAGACCTCCCCTCGAGTAGTGGTCAAAAACATTCTTCCTGGAGATCTACTTTCCTGCAGTTTTGTTCTAACCAGCATCTAACATTTCCTTACGTAAAACCAACGCATCTGATCCAGTCAAAAAGGGAAGAAATTAATTAGCTAGTCCAAGAGTGACAGATTGTGGCTGGAACTAGACACTGCAGGAAGAAAGATCTCAAGTTGATGACTTCTGCCCTTGGGCATGAAAAGGTTTGCAGTCTGAAAGGTACACGTTGATACCTAGCTGAGAATGTAGGAATGTAGGAACATGGAGGATACAGGAGGTGCAAAACCTTCACAGAAGAGAGACAGTAGGAGATTAACAGGAAGGAGGGGAGGGCTTCAGATGTTGTCCTTCAATTCAAACCTAATTTATTTCATAATTCCTTATTTCTTAAAATGCATCCAGGTCCTGGTGGCACCTGTAACCGATCAAGGAGCAGTTAAAAGGAATGTTTATTTGCCAGGAGCGGGAATTCGGTGGCAAGATCGGTGGAATGGCCAGGTTTTTGATGGTGGGACTCTTCTACGCAATTATCCTGTTGGACTGGAAAATGTGGCAATCTTCCTATGCATACAGTCTTGAAGCCTTAATAGGGGCTCCATACAAAAGAACTTCCTCAATGCACGAGATGCACTTTCTTGAAAACTCAATTTTTAATGCTATTGTAAATGTATTGTTGGACACAGTACATGCATGATAAGTATGTATTTTTATTCTGAGAAAGGCGTGAATATTACACATTGTTTTATTATAAACACAGACAGATGTTCCAACTCGCATTCATTTAATTCCTTTTGGTCTATAGGCATTATAGTCATTCTCAATTCAGAGCCTTGCACTGACAACAAGCACAACCTACAACAAAACTGTGTGAAAGAAACAGAAAATAAATAAGTCTGACTGAATTAGATTTTTTCAAAGCTAAAATTATTTTCTAACCCATGAAAAGCTAAGTGTAATAAAACAAAAAAAATGAATGTACACCAATATTCGAAGCCTGTACTAAACAGGTCAGGGATAAGACAAGCTCCAAAATATTCTCTACTAAAAATTCTTACTGAGACTTGTAAGCAATACTGCTACAATTTCTTCTGGCAGAGCTGGACAAAATGAATCCATCAAAAACTTACTTCGCTCCAGATTTTCAGGCGAAATGTCATAATGCTTCTTCTTTTATAGCACTGTACACTACATCACTCTCCAGGAAGTGCGCAGTGCAGCAGCAACAAAGCCATGAGCTGGAAGGCCAGCAAGGTAAGTACTTGGTAACACTTCACACTAGATTTACCACAATGACGGCATCAACCACATTAAGGCTACGCAGCTTTGCAAAGGTTAGGTAAACTAAATAAGCCGCTTCCTTACTCAAGGTTCTTTCCCACTGCAATGCAAGTTGAAAAGTCAGCAGACGGCAGAGGTGTGGTTTTGAGTATAATCATTATCATTCAAAGCTAAGTACTAACTAAGTACCGAGAGTGAAATGTCTGAATGCTTCAGTTGATACGCTTGATTTAAACTTATCAGTGAGTGGTCTTTACCTTTCCCTGTCTTCAGCTGTTACTTAAGACTCTCATTAAGGCACCAGCACATTTAACACCCTGTTTCTTAATCAGTTTTCAGAGAGAAGTCCTCGCATGCGTGTGCACACACACACACACTCACACACTCACACACTCACTCCTCTCTCTTATTGTTTCAAACACACATCTAGTCATCCATCATCAAAAATTTCAAATGCTTCAACTTGCAAGTCATACTGAAGTGTTCAAACAATAATCCAAAACAAAATGAAATAAAGAAGGTAAACAAGAGCATTTGCCTTTCACTTCAGAGCCCTCGATTCCAGCTGAAACAAGCCCAACATGTCAAGCATTGCCTGTTTGATGTGGTTGCCAAAGCGTTGAGAGTCCTGAAAACAGAAAAAAGAGACATAAAAGAGATTTTCAACCAGCCAAAAATTCCCAGATTCCCTTCTGATACTATCAAAATACATGTGCACACAAGTGTATCGCATGCAAAGGACCTCTGCACTTACTGTTTCTGGACTAGACCGCTTGCAGGAAATGTGGAAGTTAATAAGGTTCTCGCCCACAATAATGTAAGCCACACCATAGCCATCATCAGCCACCTGTCACAGCAAAACAAAACTGTTATAGATATACAGTACCTCAGTGGAAACGACTAAAATCTTACACAAGCAAAAATCCTACACAAATTAAAGAAATTAATTCGTTTTTGGCTGTTCTGCCTGCTGTTAACATGATTTCTGTAGTAAGAGGACTGGCAATGCCATATTTCATGTATTCATTCCAAACAGTGATCACAGTAGTAATTCATGATTTATCATGAGTTTTCTAAGCTCTGGTAAATAAAGCCCTAACTACGATTACAGAAAACACATCCAGGAGTTCTACATTGAGACAGAATCACACAATGACAATCAGGCAATCAACAATCTACTTTTTTTTACTAATCTGGCAATTTTATCGATCTGATTCCGTTTGTAATTTACAGCTGACACTTTAACAGAAAGTTGTCTTCACTTATATGGGACTCACCGGGCCAAAGCCTCCACCACTGGACACATGTTCAGGGTGCTTTACCAGATCAAACAGCTCCACCTGCTGCAGGGGGGTCTGACTGGTGGACAACCTCCAAGGCTCTGACAGCACCTACAGACATATGGACATGGGCATGTTACTGGATATAGCACTGCTACTTTAACATCTACTACATAACTAGTGTCAATTACATATAATTAACTGCGTATTATAGCGAGAGCCACTGAAGGATTCTGAAAGGACTGCAGCTGAATTCCTACGTATTCTTAATATTCTTAAAAGTTTTAACATTAGTCAAGCCAATTGCAAAATAAGATAAACACGATGAAGCAAAACACCCACTGGTTAATCCCTCTGAAATTATATTTTGTCACCTCCAATCTCAACCCACCTCCTGAAGAAAGGGGGAGTCCTGTCCCAAGTACTTGGAAACCACATAGAGGCAAAAGAGGTGGCGGTCGATGCCTTTCCCTGTCATAGCAAGACGGTACAACTGCTGGTGTTTCTCAGCTGCCTGCCTCAGCAGACTCAGTTTCTTCTCTCTCTGGGAAAAAAAAAATCAAGGTAGAAGATTCAGAGATTTGTGGAAAATACACCTTAAAAGTTTCACAATGATGTGATCATCAAAAACTGAATGCATGAGCGTCACTAAGCAACTTTGGCATTATTTGCTTCCAAAGCAACTTTGTGAAAGTAGCATCCTCACTTTTTTCTAATTCATAAATGCCATGGGAGCACTACTGACAATCTTTTACATGTACTATAAAATCTAGAATCAGAACAATTTCATCGTTCGTACTTATAACAAAGACATTTGTTCACTACCAACCAAGAACTATTCGTTAATCTTTCCTGAAGCAACATCGATCGCATTCTTGTCACCATTTTTCTTTTCTATTTCTGCTGCTTTTTGTGATTGATTTCTAGCTTCCACTGCAAACCTTTTCACAGTATCATGAACAATCTCCCATAAATGCATCCCATAAATCAGTGGTCCCCATCTGGACAGCGCAGAGGTGGGCAGAAGTTATGAATATAAGACATATTATCTTGTACAATAACTCACTCCCTACATAGGATGATACGTAAGTCCTCGTTGCTGACGTTTTGCCAAAAAAAGTCTGCATGTGTTTGTAAATTTGCTCTCAGAGTGCCAAAGCACACTCTGTTCATCAGTAAATTCAGAGCGCTGTCAGAATACAGGTTCAGACATTCAGAGTGCTGAGCTTGAGGCACTCCGTGCGTACTCTTGATGTATGCTCTGGCTGAAAAGCTGGAGCCACAGCGTTCCAAAATGTTAGCCTTTTCAAATGGTAAGCATGGTAACCAGCCCAATACAAGACAGCAAATTCCACTTGCATTGGCCGCGTTTTGCAAGTCACTCAGGTGTACAGCTGGAGTCTACATGATGAAAAACGCTTCGTGGTAGCACTACGCATGTGAGCATTTCTTTCATTTCAAGCTAACGATATTAGGGCTATAGTGTAGTGCTTGACTAGTTTGCTTTTGATTTCTGGTTTTCAAACTTAATGACCTTTGTTACACTGATCCGTAACAGAAAAGCTAGACTGATCATTCACGATGTTGTGTAATAAGACTCAATAAAAAAGGTTTGGGAATCCCTGCATTGCACAATACATATTTGTCCATGTAAATGCCAGTAGAGTTTCAGAGAAACTAAAGTAGTGTGTACAAAAAAAAAACAAAACAAACCATTCAGTCTGAGCAGTGTGACTAGGACCTAAGTTTGTTATGAAGAAATCACGCAGCTTGAAAGATTTGCAGCACTCAAGCCTCTAAAACACAGGAACAGATCATGTTGTGTAGGGCGAAAGGTGCAGAGAGTGTCAGAATGTCAGAGTGAAATGTGTGCTTGCCAAAAAGCGCACAATGAAGTGTGAAATGTCACCATGTGCTTGTCAATTTTTTTCAAGAACAGTGTGGAGAGAAACAGGCTTGTTTATTTTATGCTACTATTAAGAAGTAATTCTGACCCAAAACAAGAACTTTTTTTATCTAACATAGCAGTAGAGGACAAAACATAACAATTATCCACAACTGCTCTGAAATGCTAAGAAAATTATTTGAATTGCCCAAATCATGTAACGAGTGCCATACCGGCTCATTGTCGACCATGGCCCTGACAAAGTTACAGGTCTCCACGGTGCATGACCGCACTGTCTCTGTCCGTCCCTCTCTGAACAGCCGAGTCATTGATGCCTCATAAGTCAAGCAGAACTTTCCTTTGTCCTGCAAAAGACAAATTACCATTCATATATGAACTAGGATATACGCATAATCAACATTAGATTTACTAATGATGCAGATAAACATCTATGTTGTTTTAATAATGCAGAGAGCTCACCTTGAAGTGGGCAAGCTGCAGGGCAATCTGGATGAAGGCGTCCGGGCTGGTCTTGCACTTCTTGATCAGGCCTTTCCCAAAGTCCTGGAAGGGAATGATGTGGGAGTCCACATCGTCAGCCAAAGCCTGGGCCACAGTCAGGGAGTTGGCGATCATGCTCTGGCACTAACAAAAATATGCAAAGAGACAAGAGAGCATGTCAGTCACAGCCAAAAAGAGTCAGGTTCTAGTCTGTGTTTACAATAAAGGGCAATCAGGGGGAACAGATGGGGTTGTGTTTTTAGTAGCTCGTCTCCAGGGTCTGACCTCAGTTGGGATATTCCACTGTAGCCTCTGGGGTCCAGGGAGGTTGCGGTGAGGCTGTCCTTTGCAGTGGCCATCAGCTGCATAACTCAGCTTATGGTCCATCGATAGCACATGCTTTTGGATACAGATTTCACCACAATTCATGTCAGTATCTGAGATTAACGATCAAGATGACCAAATAACATTGTAATTTCAATAAAAGTACATTGCACTGATTACAGGGCTAAAATTTCCAATAGGTGTTAATATCGCAATATAATTTTGCGTTTTAAATGTTCATTTTGGCCTCCTATATTTGTATTCAAACTGTCTAATAATATTTGTCTAATAATATGAGACAATTTTACTCTTAAGCAGATTTGTCTTCAGTGCCCTTTGTATTACATGATTAAACATGTAAATAGTTCAGCCTGAACTGCATTGAAATCTTAGGGGGAAAAAAATAATGTTTAATCGTTATAAAGTAAGATAAGTCATCGATTACCAGAGCTCCATCAAAAAAAATGTTCTGGTACCAATAAGTTCACAGGACCTCGTTATTGGCCAATGACATAATAAATGGAATAACAAGGAATGTACGATGGCTGTATGTACCTCCCAGAGATGGCCAATGATTGGAGCATCAGCCCAGCTGTGCTCTGCATTCAGTCCCATTGTTCCATTCTTGTAAACAATCAGGTTGAAAGACTTATCAAACCACCTGAAAAGACGAGATTATAAATAACACAAGCTACAAATAGGTACCATCTGCAAACTCTAGCACACAGCAGACAGCCTGTATGTTCTTGTCATTTTTTACTCCCCTACCTGTCATAGCACTTGCCATGCAGCAGAGACTTGGCGTAACTGCTGAGAGACTTTACGGGGTTGTCTGGGTCATTGCGCTGCTCTGTATCATCCAGCACGACAAAGAAGGCTGCTTTCTCCACAGCGTCCAGAGACTGCCTGTTCTTGCCTTGTCTGAGATAGGCATCACGGGCACATGCCCAGGGCACTCTGACACACGGAGAAGCACAAATTAATGAGAGAACAACAACTGGAGGCACGCTGAACATTTTTACATCAGTCATTCTATCAGTGAGATATGAACGGAGCTAAAAGCTGTTCGGTGTTAAAAAGTACTAATAATAAAAGATTATAATGAAATAATAAAAATGTAATTAAACAGAATGCCATATATTTGACATAGGTCATTTATTATTTAACACGTTACTACTGTTTATAAAAATAAAATTCTGAAAATTATGAGCAACTGCATACAGTCAAGTATAAAGACCCTCTTTACTTGACTGCTGTAAGGTATGTGAGGGGCACCTGTTTCCTGCAGTGAGGGCAGCGAGCTTCTCCTCTCCTGGCTGAGGCTCTGAGGTGTCTGATAGAATCCTCTCCATCTGCTGCTCTATCTCCCGTGGCAAGAGGAGCCGGCCGTCATAAAACATCCCTACCTTAAAATAGCGCCCCTTATGGTACACCACAATGTGCCAGCTATTCGACATGTGTTGCAGGGTGTCTGCACTCAGAAAGAGGAAAGAGTAATTGGAAAGCGGAAGTGTAGAAAGAAGCAAGGTTTTTTACAGTAACTAGAATTCCAGAGCAATCCTATCTCTATGGTTCAAATCTCTACACAAATGTAGTCACTACTATTACTGATAAAAAGGGGGGAAATACAATAATGTTTAAAGCATATCACAGGACATAGCAGCAAATAAATCAGGAAATGCCAAGAATCCAGCATCAGTAACATTTAAAACAAAGCAATATCACAACATGCCACAAGAGGGGGATAATGGGAATGAAATTAGGTCAAGACATTTGTTTCATGTACAATTTGGACAGAACTAATTGTGTTCATGTTTCTTTTCCCTGGTATTGGATCTAACAGCACTGTGACATGAAACAAATGTCTGACATTCAGCAAAATGGAGAGGAGATACTGAATTGCAGACTTTAGACTGGAAACAATAAGATATATGGCTTGAGCCCCTCTAGGTAAAAAAAAAAAAAAAAGTGCTGAATTTATGGGATGTTGACCTCATTGTATGTTCTTTGGATGTTCTTCACATTGCAATTCACTAAGCTTATAAAGTGATTTCAAAATCAACTATAAAAAGCATATTAGGCAATAGAAGTTAATACGCCTCTTTGATAGACTCTCATCTAAAGGCCAATAATAATCACCAAGCAAAACCAATAGAAGCAAAACTACTTGGTCTACGCCAGGCAGCTGTGAGGCGACGAGTGTGCTAGGTTCAGCGTGCAGGCTGTGGAGTGAGGTGTCTCAGTACCTGAGTCTATGCCTGGGATGCGACTGGTGTTGAACATGCGCTCATATTGTGACGAGCACATGGGGATAGTGTTTTGAAGCATAAGCTGAAAAGCAGAAAGGAAGAGGTCAAATAAAAGGTAAGGGGAGGAGGGGCTTGAACGGACTAGATTGGCTAATGAGGTCCTAGAGGAAATCTGTTCGGGAGAGATTTAGGTCACTAGTCACTGAAGGAGAACGGAGGAAAGAGAGGGGTTTGAGCTGAAATCACTGGGTCAAAGTGGAAAGACAGGGATCCATATGGGAAAAAAAAAAATCTCCACAACACACACACACACAAAAACAAAATACTAAAGGAATGTAATGGGGATGAGGAGAACTGGAGTGGGAAAAATAGTCCTGTATCACCAGTTTATGACTTTTCATATAAAGGCAATAAATTGGTCAGATTATCTTTAAAAGCAAAACTGATTATTCCAAACTAATCTGTCAGTGTTTGGTAGCACAGGACTAGTGTGGGTAGTCTCTGAGGGCTACTGCCGGGGCCTTATACTCATCTTACCCCTCTCCTGGCCTGGGATACGGCTGGTATTGAACAGCCGCTCCCACTGGGCGGAACAGAACGGTACGGTGTTAGCTAGGGCAAAGAGCTGCACCGCCGTAAACACAACATCAGGAAGCATGAAACAAAAACCAGCAGAGAGACTAAACAGTCAAGCCAGAAGATACTGCATTGGTAACATGCAATTACACATGTAATTAGTACTTAACAAATTATTTCTTGAGGAAAACACCAGTGGGTTGTTCAGCAAATTTAAAAAAATACATCAAATGTTTCTTCTAAAGCCTATTATATAATGAGTGTGTTTTAGAGGACCTCTAATGATATTTTCTAAGTAAAAAAAAAAAAAAAAAAAAAAACATGCTACAACATAAAAACATTCTAACCGGTTTTATCTGGGCTCGGTCCAGCTTTCTCCTATACAGCATGATTGAATGGATGGCGTTGCCAGCCCTCGCTGCTTGAAGTTGTGTAGGGAAGTCATAGAGGAAGTCCTGGATGGAGAGGAGGAGTTGAGATGTTTAAACGCTGATGAGAGCATATCAGAATCAGAACATATCAGTGTGGCAGAACTCTCACCATTGCATAATAGTTGCTGTTGACCATAATTGGGTTGCGGCTTCTAAGGTAGATATACTCCTCCCACCAATCACTGACCTGTAATCAGCCGCATATGTGATTAAATGCCATGTGAAAACATTGGGAGGACAACAAATGAAAAGTCATCAAACTTACGTAATTTGTTGCCCACAAGGATTTGAGCTTCAGGTACCACTGGAGTTTGGGTCCAAGATTGTGCTGAAAGTCTACTGCAAGTTCTTCCATCCTTTTGTACTCTTTGTCATCCAGAAGAGGGCGCACAGACTCCAGATACTGTGAACACAGGGGGTTTTATTAAGCGCCCAGCTGCAGGTTTAAAACAACTCCAAGTCTAGTGCAGGAAAAACATATTAAACTGTGAAGAAATGCAGCTCCCTGGGACTGCATCTGAGCAAAAACAGCACCAACATCTGTGCATGAAACTGGGGTTAAAACGTAAATGGATAGTCACACTCAAACAGTTGCTGAACTGAATACCGTTTCTAACATCAGCGTGCATTTTAGTGAGTTAACACACATCACACGCTGTACCTTATACTTTAGGACACAAATACCAAGTTAATTTTCCTCCAGACTTTAGTTTATGAACTGTTTCCAACAGCGTGCATTTTAGTGAGCTAGCACACATCACACACGCTGTACCTCATACTTTAGGAGACAAATACCAAGTTAACTCTGAAAACACAAAATTAAAGCACTTAAGGCAACTTACAGAATAACCAATGTTTGAAAAAAAATGTAATTAAGTTACATTTAAAGGTTGACTGGATTTCCACAATATTCAATTAGCAATTATGACTTCAATTTTTATGACAACATTGTTCCTTATGAAGCCTTCATCTTACTCGTCTCATTGTCTCCTTCACAGACGGTAAAGGTAAGCTTGGAAGCGATGTCTGGAAGCTGTACAGGTTTGGCGTTTGCATACCAGAGAAAATCTTCAAAAATACCTGGAAACATAACAAAACTGATGTACAGCAACCAACCAAGTGTAGTGAATATTACAGTATATTTTAGGATGAAAAGTGTAACTCCAAAAAGTCACAGTGAATGCGATCCTCACTAGCCAAATGCGTGTTTTCCATGATACGACGCCACGGCGTTCATTCATCCAGCCATGCCAGGACAGCAGCCCTCTCAGGATGTTCCTCATGGTAAATATAATGAGCACCCAAAGCCCTGTGCCAATCAGGACGCCACCCACTCTCTCCTGGGTGTCCAGTGACATGTACTTACTACACAAACAAAAGCACACACATAGAATCAGTGTCTAATATTTTGCAATCTACAAAAATACAGTAACTTACTATGAAGTTTTAATCAAACATGACAATCTACATCAACAAAAATTGACATCATTAATATTAATCAACATTTACAGATGTACATTTATATTAATAGAGTTGAACTCTGAAGGAACTCTGAAGGCATATATGCTACATGCAATCTGCTATGAAGGTACCAAAACTGTGAAAAAACACCCCTACCTCACTGGCATATATTTCCCAGCTTTCAGGAAAAGGCCTAAGGAAGGGTCTTGCTGAGCATATTTTGCCCTTCCCAGGTATCCTGCCATCACCAACACCAACCCTGGTGCGCTGCCTGGGTATACACCAGTCATGATACCATTCTGTGAATGGTATAGTTCCATTAGAGAACATCACACTGATGTAACTGAAAATGTTGTACTGCTCTTAAAATGAATGAATGGATCACGTGCAGAAAAAGTGGGCAAGTGAGGATACCTTGAAGCGGACAAACTTCTTTTTCCATGAGTGGAGACCGGAGAGATAGACCTGGCGCAGGGCTTCATGACTAAGCTGCAGGTCAATACCTTCAGGAGAGACGGTAAACTGAAAGGCCACAGCCTGGTGAGCTTCTGCCATGCTGACTTGGGCACAGGGTCACACGAGGACACCACTGAGTAAGAATGAGAGAGAAGGTCCACAGGGTTCAGGATAGAATAAATGAGCTAAAGTGCACGTATGCATTCCTGGACAAGAGTGGAAAAAACCACAAGCGTCTTTATTTACCCAGGTGAAGTCAGTCTATGGACTATGGACTAAACAGAGCCTCCACATAGTCCTATAGAGGAGCCCTTGTTCTCATTTGAGACAGTTGCTTAGATTTAACTGTATCATGCTGCTTAATATGAGTGTTAAATCCACATTTAAAAACTACTGTAGCAAAGACAAAAGTAAGAGTTACAACAATACACTGTATGGACAAAAATACGGGGACACCCCTGTTTCTCAGGGTATGGGCCAGGCCCCTTACTTCCAGTGAAGTGCATCTTAATGCTTCAGCATACCAAGACATTTTGAAAAACGACATGCTTCCAACTTCGTGAACACAGTTTGGGTGTTCCACTGCATAAAATAAGGAAAATAATAATTTTCTGTGTCCCACTGCATAAAATAAGGTCCAAAAGACATGGTTGAATGAGTTCAGTGTGACAGAACTTGACCGGCCCGCACAGAGCCCCGACCTCAACCCCATCCAACACCTTTGGGATGAACTGGAGCAGAGATTCCGAGCCAGGCCTTCTCGTCCATCATCAGTGACCGACCTCATAATTGCTCACAGAATGAATGGGCACAAAATTCCCACAGAAACTACAAAATCCTGTAGAAAGCCCTCCAAGAAGAGTGGAAGCTGCTATAGCTGCAAAGGGGGGACACAGTCCATATTAAAGTCTATCAGTCCCCGTTGGTGTAATGGTCATAATACTGTAATACGTCCCAATACCTTTGGCCACACAGTGTATTTGCGGTTTATTTCAGTCAGCAGGGGGGAAAGGGGAACCAGGCGACGTCAGAACATAGACAAGCAGAATCCAGCATCTCACATTAAATAAGAACATAAAAACCAATATAAAAACCAAAATAACCAATAACAGCCTGGGTTCGCATTTAATGTTAACTGACAACCAACCGAGCAGCTAACGTTTACATTTTGGGCTCGTTTATTTACTTTATGCAACCGGACCTGTCACTTACCTTCACAAAGTGTAGATGCTTTATTTACTTCACAAATGAAGCGGCAAGCTAACGTCCAACAGCAGAAAGTTAAATAAAAAATAATATATTTTACACCTGTCCGTTATTGATGCTACGTCTCTGCAAAGCTAATCGTGGTTTCACCGCATATTGTAGCTGCGAGGCGGGGGCGTTCAGGAGACTCCCGCAGTGCCACCTGCAGGCCTGGAGTGCAATCGTGTGCGTTTGAAAACATCAAAAAAACAGAACAAAATCCAAGCATTGACTCTATTTAACCCTCTGTTTATGTTTGGCGTCATTTTGACCCCTTTCAACGTCTCAGAACGAATAATTAACATCATTTTTCACATTAATGCATTCCACAGGTTCCTACAAACATGGCAAAACTGATGTATAAAGTTAAGAGGCCCCTGATAGTCACGCATGAACACAAAACAACACAGCACAGCACACAGTGTGAACAATATAAAATTCTTTCTCTGCATTTAATCCATTCACCAAGTGAAGCAGCGGGCTGCCACCAATGAGAAGCAGTGTGTGGGGACGACATCTTGCTCAAGGGTACCTCAGTTCGAAAAAATTGCCACATATATACATATATTATTATTGCACATGAGAATATGCTGTTCCACTGGAAAAATTATTGCACAGGACCGATTCTGTGAGTGTGCTTTTGTTTCTGTACCAAGTATGTCACTGGACACCCAGAAGAGGGGTGTCATCCTGGTTGGCACATTTGGCTTGTGAGTATCCCATTCATTGCACTCATTGCGGCTTTTAGAAGTTACACTTTTCATTCTAAAATATACTATGATATTCAGTATACTTTGTTGGTTGCTATACATTCAGGTCCTGGAAACTGACCCCAAACATAAAAGGATGGTTTAAAAAGAGTCAATATAGGGGCAACTGGTGTCCTGGTGGTTAGGGAGTTGCCCCTATGATCAGAAGGCCAAGGTTTCGAATCCCAGGACTGCCAGTGGCACCACTGAGGTGCCCTTGAACAATGTATCGTCTCCACACACACGTCCCCGGGTGCTGCATCGTTGGCTGCCCACTGCTTCACTTGGTGAATGGGTTAAATACAGAGAAAGAATTTCACACTGTTCACATTGTGTGCCGTACTATGATGCGTTCATGCGTGACTACTATAAGGGCCATTTTACTTTATACATCAGTTTTGTCATGTTTTCATGATATCAGTTATGTATTTGAGACTTTGAATGGGGTCAAAATGACCCCAAACATGCAAGGAGGGTTAAACCTACAATGTTTATGACAAAACTGATGCATAGCAGCCAACAAAGTGTACTGAATATTACAGCATATTTTAGGGTGAAAAGTGTAACAGTGAATACTGTGGGATCCTCACTAACCAGATGTGTGTTTTCCATGATACGCTGCCACGGCGTTCATTCATCCAGCCATGCCAGGACAGCAGCCCTCTCAGGATGTTCCTCATGGTAAATATAATGAGCACCCACTCTCTTCTGGGTGTCCAGTGACATGTACTTACTACAGAAACAAAGGAACACACATAGAATGAGTCCTGTGCAATATCATATGCTCATGTGGAATAAGAATATATTTATATATGGTGCAGTTGTATAATTCTGGAAGGGTTTTTCATCCTCTTCACACTGTAATCTTGGAATCTTTTGAAATATTTGAATGATGTAATATTATCCATCCTGTTTGGAAGCTTACATACACTTCCCACTTCTATGTCACACTACTGTCCACTTACTGAACTGTCTCAGATTCACATCCCACTCACACTACTGTTACACTGCTATATTGTCTATTTATTGGATTGATTCTGTCATCCCGTGCACTTTGTTCAATCCTGCTGCTGCCTCCTGTGCAGTAATCAAACTTATGGTACAATTCTCATCACTCCAGAAGGTTTATGTAGTAGTCCATTTATTGTTTGTCTATTGTCTGCTGCCTGTCGTAACTTGCACTCTGTTGAATGTTGTTCTATGTTGCACTGCGGGCCATGGAGAAATGTCTCATCACACTTTGTACATGTACACAGCTGCTGATGACAACAAAGTAACCTTGAACCTTGAGTATCCACAATTATACAAGCTACACTTAAACTTAATATTAACTTTCAATCACAAATGAAGATCTAATCCACATTCATTTTAACGCCTGGATTAAACAAGACACTCTAAATGCTACATGCAGTCTGCAATGAAGGTAAAAACTGTGATCAGACTAACAATACCTCAGAGGCATATATTTCCCAACTTTCAGGAAAAGGAAGGATGTTTGAAAACAGCGTCCAAAAAAATGAGAACAAAATCCCAGTATTGACTCTTTTTGAACCACCCTTTTATGTTTGGGGTCATTTTGAACTGATTCAGCATCTCAAAATAAATAGGTGACACAATTTTTCATGTTTACTTTTCTTAACTGAATGGGACAAACTGGGTAAACACAAAATTAATATATGTTTTCAGTGCCCTGTTAACATTTGATACACATCAGCGATCTCTGGGGTCAGCTTAACCCCATAATGTTTTACCTGTTGAAAATATATATAAGAAATATCAACACTTTCCATATTTTAGTTTTGATTGTTTTGGATGATATTGAGAGCACTTTTCTGTTTTATCATTTTCAAAAAAAAAAGAGGACCACAACAGAACATAATCATAACAGAGTTTGGAAACCACTGATGGGTCACATGACACGAGAGGGGGAAACATATTTTCCACCAGAATTGTGATTTCTCTCACACAACGCGGGCTTTGTGACATGTATGTTTTATTTAAAGCACTATTTATGTACACAGTATTTATGTACACAAAATCAATAGTGTAAAATTTGGAGTGTTAAATTGACTTAAGAGTTTATTTTAATACTGTATGTGTTAAATAGCCCCTAGCGTAGGGTGTTAAATCAAATCAACAATATTAAGTGTAACTGTCAACACTGGTAGTGTTCTTTTCTAGCACCATCCAGCGTAAAATTAACTCTACACATTCAACACTATTATTAGTGTAATTTTAACACTAAAGTGAATGTACCTGACACATACATTTGGGTACCAGTCTATCTATCTACTGATTTATCTCTATCTATCTATCTATCTATCTATCTGTCTATCTATCTATCTATCTATCTATCTATCTATCTATCTATCTATCTAT
>JBBIGA010000040.1:21450182-21466684 GCA_037576975.1 Alestes dentex | reverse complement strand
TGCCAGTGCCCGTCGCCTTACGTAGGGAAGCAATGCCAGCTAAGTAAGTACATGTGCTGAAAAATAATAAGACATTTTACAGTATTTGTAACACCTACATGAGCCTTTTAATGACAATTGACATCGTTCAGTTTACACAGTTAAATTGAATGATGTCAGTTTAAATCCCAGTTTTCATCATAGTTCCTCAGGCGATTAAATGGCATTAAAGTTAACAAAGATGGCCTTAATGACACCCACATAAGCCTTTATAGGTTTATGTGGGTTTGTCAGTTCTATGAAAGGCTTATGTAGGAATCATCTAGCTCTACAAAGGCTGCCCTTCAGCAAAGTGTCACTGAGACTCCTCTATTACCATCCACACACTGAACTGCAAGAATTATTATCCCTTCACAGTGTGTGAATCTCTATTCATTGTAAAGGTGTTTTTGTCATTTTTGTAAAATACAGGAATTACATAAAGTGTGTAATATTACATAGGATGACATAGTATATACCATAGTATAAGATAAGGTAAGATAAGATAGGCCTTCATGGTTCTGGACCTGATATGTTTATGTCTGTGGCAGGCTGTATCTCTATGTTGGGTATGGAAGGAGGGGGTATTGTGGAATCCCAGATTTCAGCCTCTTCAGTAGACTTCGGCATTCTGGGGCTGCAGCGCTGGGGTCCTGAACTGGCACGTCTCAATAATCAGGGCATGGTCAATGCCTGGAGTTCGGCCGCCCATGACAGAAACCCCTGGATTGAGGTTAGTCAGAAATATCTCTGGAAGAGGGTATATTTAAATTTTGTTACGATATGAACGGTTCCAGACCAGATACCAGCCCATTGCGCCATTATCTGAGTTCACAGTAATAATTCAATCTGTTTGATTTGTCCTCCTCTTTATTCTTAAAAGTTTTCATCAAGTGCTAAATGACAGATCCATGCCTTTTTGATTGCATCCCTACCTTTTTGTGCATTTTGTCAGTCAGTTTCAACATATTTAGCCAGAGCAAATATCAGAATATCACGAAAATGTCCTGGTGTATTTTAGCCACGTTGCTAAACCTTCACTGGGTTTTATGTTTTATTATGGCTTTTATGACAGTTATAGCTATATGAACACCAACACCTTCGAGTGTTCCAAAACTCTGATCATACTTCAGGTGGACTTGCAGAAGAAGATGCGAGTAACTGGCATCATCACCCAGGGAGCCAGCCGCATGGGCATGGCTGAGTTTATCAAAGCCTTCAAGGTGTCGTCCAGCTTTGATGGCAAGACCTACACAGCGCATCGAGGATACGGCCAGAAGAAAGACAAGGTGAGGAGCAAAGCTGAAAAACTTCTGTGCATATTTTGTACGAACTCTCGTGTTTATAGTTCTGTTTACTCGCCTGCAGGTGTTTGTGGGGAACACAGATAATGACAGCACTAAGACCAACCTTTTTGACCCCCCCGTCGTGGCCCGGTTTATCCGCATCATCCCTGTGGTGTGTCGCAAAGCGTGCACCCTGCGCATGGAGGTGATGGGCTGTGAGCTTAATGGTAATGTGCTGTATTAATTTATTTTTTATTTCTTTATTTTTTTATAACCCCACCACCACCCCCCTCTTCGGAGGACAATTTTATTTTTAATTACAAATTTGAGAACAATACTAAATGAAGCAACGATCAATATACATCAACAATCCGCCCCAGTTTGGCATCAACAGATAAGGGGGGGACATATACCATATACCACTTGAAGAAAAGAAAAAAGAAAAAAAAAGTGCTGTAATAATGAAATGTGTGTGTGTGTGTGTGTGTGTATATGTGTGTGTGTGTGTGTGTGTGTGGATATTAGTGACACCATATAAAACATGCAAACACATACACACGCATACATATATATGTATGAGTATGTGTGCATGTGTGTGTGTGTGTTTTATAGTTATAGCTGCTATTAGACCAAAACCTTGTATCTCCATTTTTGTTTTTTTTTTTGTTTTTTTTTATGTCTAACTGTTATTCCTTGTCTGTTTATAGTTATTACTTCTTACACTCATAATACATTTGAAAGAAACATCTGTGGCTCACCTGCTCATTCTCTGTTATTCCCAGTGTTTGCCAGTGTATCTCTTATTTCCTCTCTCTCCTGTTTGTTTACAGTGCTCTCCAATGCGGTCGGTTGTGTTGAGCCCCTGGGTATGAAGTCTCTTCTTATCTCAGATAGCCAGATATCAGCTTCCAGCGCCTACCGCACCTGGGGCATTGATGCTTTCACCTGGCTTCCTCACTATGCTCGTCTGGACAAGAATGGCAAGACGAATGCCTGGTCTGCTGCCATCAACGATCGCTCAGAGTGGCTTCAGGTGACACAGCTGTTTAAAACACGTTAAAATGACTTTTGCTTAAAAGTATTTTCTTGGGGAGTGAAAAAACAATGCACTGAATTTACTTCAAATGTGTATTATTTCCATATGAACAAGATGGTATAATTTAGGCAGGACCTGATTGTTCATTGTATGGCCCATTTCTCTAGAGCTGATGACCAGTTTTTGTAACAAACAGCTTGGTCTGACCAGATGTTGCATTTCTGCCCTGTTGTCACCAGGTGGACCTGGAGAAGCCCAAAAGAGTCACAGGCATCATCACTCAAGGAGCTAAAGACTTTGGCACTGTGCAGTTTGTGTCCGCCTTTAAAATTGCCTTTAGTGATGACAGCCAGATGTGGACTGTTGTAAAAGATGAAACCAACAAAACAGAGAAGGTCAGTGAGCACTCTTTCTCATTCTTTCTCATGCATTGCGTGCATTACTTGTTTTTTTTTTTCTTGTTCTGCCCTTTCCTTGTTCTTCAGTGCATTCAGAGACTTCAGCTTTGTTCCTTACATGTTTCCTTCTAGAGTAGTTGGTGTGTAGTAATACCAACATTGAGCAGCAAAATGAATCAGAGTGTGGAACTGGAGCTTTCTGTTTTCTATCTCTGTATAAAAGAAACTCCATGCTGCCTTTGTTGTGCTCTGTTGTGCACACACTCTCAGAATGCAGGACTCATTGGTTAGGGTTCATTTTTGATAGGTTTCATCAGAGCAACAATAAAAGGCAAAGTTTGAATTGTACTCCTATCATATTCCAAACAAAATAATATGAGTTTTCAGCTTTATTAGGTAATATTCCTAATATACCGTAGTAAACATGAGATCATTGAAAAATGTTCTATTTAATTGATTATTGTTATTAATTTACATGGATGTTATTATGATATTAATAATGTATAATGTTATTGCTTATTTGTTTATTCATTATGCTAATTATATTAGTATTAATATACTTAAATTTTGCATCATGCTGTCCTTCATGTCAAATTGTAACTAAGTTCTTGACTTCTACTACTACAAATCCTGACAGATTTGCTGTTTGTGAAAGCCTGTGAAAACTATAAGAGCCCCACCCATGGTCTATCAATCCACAGTTTCATATTTAGCTCTGGCTCGGGCATCCAGTGCCAGTTGTTTATTGGGTTCTGTGGGAGCCCATGTCCAGTTCAAGATACTCAGTCCGGTTTAGTTTGTGGAGGAAAGACTCATATTGAAAATCTTGTGGACTGTTGTTGTAAGACCAATTTGGAACCAGTTTTTTTTCTGGAATGTTTCACTTCCATGCTTCCATTGAGCAGCTTTGCTTAACCTAAAAGTTATGTGTGAGACCAGCATTCTACCCAGCGTCGCCTCACCACAAATACGTAGCTTTTTTTTGTCTGAATTTATCTGAATGAATCTGAATTTATCCGATTCAGATTTTCCCAGGCAACATCGACAACAACACGCACAAAAAGAACTTGTTTGAGCCGCCCTTCTTCGCCCGCTTCGTGCGCTTCCTGCCCTGGGAGTGGCAAGAACGCATCACCCTGAGGATGGAGCTCCTTGGCTGTGATGCTTAGGGACCCAGTGGATGACCAGAGGCCGTCTGACTCCCAGCTTACTTCCCATGCTCTTGCCGATGTACCCAGGGGCTCACACAGTCTCTGTTTCTTAAGGGTTGGGTTTAACATACAAAGTAGAACTCTTCATCTTTGCGTTGTCTTAATGGCATTAGGCTTATAATGGATTGAGAATAACATAATAACTTCCCTTTTGCTGTCTTGCTCATGCTGTTAATATGCTCATAATGTTAATACTTGCACTTTCTACAAACTTTTGTATTGTATGTTGCCGACATTGTTGAAGTGACCACAAGTAGCACAGATTTTTGTCCAGTGAGAGAAACGTGTTACAGGTTTGTTACATGGATTTGCTTGCAAGTTTCTACACTTTACTAGAAACTATTCAGCCTATAGCCACCATGCACAATGTGCTTTTGTGGAGCTATGCCATCGGATGAACTTTTGGTTCCCTAAAGAAGCTTTTAATTGATGGTTCTTTAAAGCAGTTGTCAAAGCCAAGTTGGTACCGCCTGGAGGAGTGGAGACTGCTTTTGAGAACCACTGTTTTAAGGAACCAGTATTGTAAGTGAAATGTCCAAATGTGAAGAACTTTTTTTTTAAAGTTTATGGCAAGACCCTGCATGCAGATTTTCTGAAAAGTGAAATATATTTATTTTAGTGTATTAAGATCATAGCCGTTCGCATGCAATTGTATTTTCCAAAATTTGAAGACGTAGCTTCGCCACTCTTTTCACAAGCACGTGTATGCAGTGTTTCTTTTGTGGAACTGTCAACATTCACACAAATGGTGCATTATATCTGAGACCTCACTGGGTAATGCAGAACCTGCCTTCTTGGAATTTTACTTGTCAATTCCTAACCATATTTTGAAGGATTTTACCGAAGGATTTCGTAATATATTGCTAAAATGCCTATTTAAATAGATAATGACTCATTTGCATATTTATATGTCAAATCTTCAAATACAAAAAAAAAATCAGTAATCATGTAATTTTTTATTTTCAAAAATGACCCAGTTCACCTGTAATGCCTCACCTTAAAGACTGTAAATTTGATTTTGCAAACATATTTGACCCCCCAAGCATGGTGTCCATTGACTCCCATTGCCTGTTGAAATCAGACTATAATAGTCAGGGATTGTGCAATAAATTGACAGAAAATAACTGTAAAAAATGTTGCACAAGCATGCACAAGAAACAGAGACATTAATGGCTATTGTCATTTTAACCTATTGGTAAGCCTCAGAAATGTCCCAACATATCACAATGAATCGTTAACATCTGCATCGTTAGTGGCTATATTTCTTTCCTTTTTTAATTTAATTTCTAATTCAGATTTCCTTTTATTCCTTTTATTTATTGACAGTCTCGACAACCAAATTCAAACAGGAGAGTAGAACATTTGTGGGGGTTTTTTTTTTTACCTTTTTGTAAAATGCATTGGTTGTGTTTAACAATCATCATTAAAAAAATAATAATTTAAAGGCTCTTCTTTGGTTGCTTCTTAATTTGTTCCTTTATGATGTGGTCCATAAGCCGTTCTGTATGAACTCTCTCTCTTTTTTTTTTAACTTACATTAATTGATAAATAAAAAAATATTGTCAAAAGGGGCTTCAAACAATTTAGCATTTGAGTTCATTTGCCAGACACATGGATTCCTAAAGCTCCGGTTAAAAGTGAACGTGCCACTAAAGGGAGGCGTATGAGTGAATAACCTTTTTGGATGTTAAAGACGCTAAAAGACTGGTTCTGCGAAAAATCGAATTGACATTTTTTTCCCATTTAGCCCGGTTCCAGTGAATCTACAAATACGTTTTGTGTTTAAATGACACTTTTTAGTTTTAAACTGCAGCTGTGAGGCTAAGCCAAGACATCAATAGTCTCACGCATAGCCAAACTCATTTCTTCAAAAACGCATCCCCAGAACTTCTGTCAGCCTGCACAAACTGCATCAAGCTCTTCAGGTGGCGCAGATTTGTGAATGCGGTTTACAGGCAGCCATTTCAGACGACCCCAGAGCTCGCATTCACAGTTATAAATTAAACCACATAAAAATCCTGAACCACTATGGCAAATTTTTGTGACCTTAATGGAGACCCAGATCAGAATCAGAATCAGAAAACGTAATGGATTCTGGAGGAAATTCAAGATTCGAGATTCAAGAGAGTTTATTGTCAGCCCAGCCACATACACAAGTACACAGAGCGTTCTCTGAAGCAAACAGTGTAGGACAAAGACAGGCAAAATTAAAATAAGGACATACAAAGAGCAAGACAACTGCTGCAACATTAGATTGCAGCGTCCAGGCAAAAATTTCTAAGGATATTGCTTATGCTGTGACTGCACAGACACACAGAGGCGCAGAGACGAAAACAAAATAAAATAGAAAGTCTAAATAAGTCCAATAAAAATAAACATCCATGAAAAATAAAAATCTGTAGAAAAAAATATGAACATACACTATGCCGTATACACAAATGCTGGGTCTAAATACTATAGATGAGTAACTTAGTATAAGTACTATAGATAGGTGAATTTCTAATGACACAGATGGTAGTTAGGAGTCTGTTACTGCACGTAGTAGAGATCAGTAACATATAAGTAATATTGACATAAGTAGTGATATTCCACATGGTAAGACTATTGCACCTAGGATATTGCACATAATAAAGGGATTTAGTGAATGAGTCTTCACAGAAAGTTGAGAGGTTGGATGATGTATGTTTTATGGGGAACAGTTGGTCTATTCGGGTGACTTTTGACTTTTAGTGTTTGTTAGTAACAATAGCTTCATAGTTTCAACACTATAGAACCACTATTGGACACTAAACATGTCGTGGCTGATGGTGTACATCTGGGGTAAAATGGGAAATTTGTTTTTTTTTGCTGAACTCTTCAAACCTCATGTCCAAGTCAAGAAGACATTATTTATGACACAGTGTCTTTGGTATATATCAGTATGTCATCTGCAGTACAGTATATAGGAAACTGACATTCAGAGCACAGTTTTGTTTTTTGTTTTTTTAACATTTTACAGTTTATTACACAAATTACAGCCTCCTCCAGCAGTTCCCTGCTATTCACACCAGCTCGGCATTCCTAGCCTGGAGCCAGGCCTTTCATCTGCCCCGCCGGTGTGCACACACTGCCCTCCCAACACACATAATGGCCCCAAGAGGCCGAGGACAGATGGGGGAATCAAGAGGTGCTTCAAAACAGACGGCTGATGAAACGGCTAAGCCCTTTTTGTCAGGAGTTTCAGATATCTGCCCAGGTGCTTGCTTCAGTATGATCTATTGGGCGTTGGTGATGGAAGCGGGTCTTTATCTGCCTCACCAAAACCTGGACTGCAGTTTTTCAGGCTTGTAATGATAAAAAAAAAGAACTACATGTACACCATCCCAAACGGCCTCATTCTCACTGGCTGATCTTCTGAAGTCTTTGGGCACCTAAAGAAAACCATCCTGCAAAACCTTTCCTTATCTTCTTGGCAGAACTTTAACCTGTTCTTGGATCAGTGCGAAAACGGACAGGGCAGTGGTGAGCCTTTTCTTCTTCAAGCTGTTTCCTGATGAGCTCATTTGTTATGGTTTAGACTACAGGGATAAATGGACCATACAATGATCTCATGTACAAAAGGACAGCATTCACAGCGCTCTTAGAGGGAGGCTCACAGGAACTTGGAAGTAATCAAGTCACAGAACATAATAAGATGTAAGTTCCTTTATTATTTAACCGATGTACTTTTGAAAAATCTTTTATGCATGCACTAGTTATTATGACGTTGTGATGACTATATTATTATTATTACTAGTAGTAGTAGTATTGTTATTATTATTATTATTGTTATTATTATTAATGACCATACATTTATGATACGTGGTTTGCTGTTTTTAAGAATGGTAATTTACTGCTTTTTGACATTTGTTATTGTTTTGTTGTACCTAGTGTTTCATTGTACATTATTGTTATTGTTTGTACAATAACACTAATGTAGTGTTCATTATTGTTTAATTATACTTGCTACATTTTTATTTCAAAATTCAGCTTTGTGACATTATACGGGGTGGGGGTGACATTACCCCTCCCTCTTAAGACAATGGAGTTCCTGTGGTTGTAGAGGTTTCCTAGTTTCCCCACCAGGTTAAAATACAGTAGACTCCTCTGGGTAGCTTTTGACCAACTCCTGTGGAGCTCTTGTTTCTTTTTCGCCTCCGTTTTTAGCCGTGTGGATCCTGGTTTTAACTGCTGCATCAGAGACTAAAGAGGAAAGTTCTCAGCTACATTTTGGATCCTTTTTGGCTGCAGGTGCCTTTTGTAGTGAATACAGCAAAGTAAAGGTCAGTAGGACGTTTTGTCATATTGTGTTAAGAAATTAGACTGCAGAATTATATCTTTATTTTACATTAGCCTACATTTGTGTACTGTGATGCACACAATTAAGCAGCCACTGCTGTGAATTTCACTTCACTATTTTTTTTTAATTGAAAATAATGACATTTTGAGGATTTTATGGCAGTATAAAGTATGAATTACATAAAAATATCACTACAAATTCTTGTCTTTTTTTCTCTTCTCTTTTCTTTCCTTTTCTTTTTTGTCATTTCTTTTTTATTCTTCGGTCTATTCTTCGCTAAATCCTTTTTACTCAGCCGAAATGTGGACAGTGCTCCCTCTGCTGGCCTTTGCTGTGCAACTGCTCTGCTCCTGCCAGGCAGCCTCCTCTGTTTCCAATGACTTCTTCTACCGAGACACGTTGAATGGCAATGGAAATGGAGAAAGTATGTCCCTATCAAGATTAACTTGCATGAAGACGTGTGTTTCTTTGTTCATTTCTAATTTTATTATTTAATTATATTATTTAATTATTTGTATGTGCCGTGGTAGCTCGGCTGGTAAAGCCTGAGACTCTTAATCTCACGGTCTTGGGGTTAAGCCTTATATTGGGTGTTACATGAAGACTTAGTGGGGCAATTTATGGCCTGGTGGTTTGGGATCTGCCTCTGATTGGAAGTGTTCAAATCCCAGGAATGTCAGTGGCACCACAGAAGTAGCCTACGCTTAAGTAAGGTACCGTCCCCACACGCTGCTCCCCCGACGATGCGTCACTGACTGCCCACTTCATTTGGTGAATGGGTTAAATGCAGATAAAGAATTTCACATTGTTCTCACTGTATGCTGTAGTTTGTTCGTGTGGGACAAATGGCCACCTTTCACTTATTTACACTTAAAAAAAAAAAAAAAACACAGATGTAATTTTTGAGGACATCCTGTAGAGACCAATGATAGGAATCGTTCACCGAAAAACACAGTCATGGATGATTAAGACGCCCATCCATTTTTAAATCCAGGGCAAACCTAAAGAAGCAAACTCTGTACACCAACATTATGTTGGTATTTTGACTATCTTTCTTGTAAGGAGAAATCGTGTTTTTTTGTGCGTTGGGGGGCTTCCTTCATGAACCTATATGGATAGGTATCACTTCACACCATATGCATGTTAAAATTAAAGGCTTGTCTACTTATGTTGTGACTAACAGCTTCTGAAGGATGTCTGTGCTTTTAAGTTAATCTCTAGTATCTCTTTGATTTTGGCTACAGTTCACTTCAGTGGAGTGAAACTGCGGGTTGAGGCTCAGCCGTCTTCTGTGTTCACCATGTGGGGCAGTAATGTCACCCTGCCTTGCCGTTACTGGTACGATCCTCCGCTGAGCAGCCCTCGGAGGGTGCGGGTGAAGTGGACCTGGCTACCCATCTCTGAGGACAGTGAGTCTGATGTTCTGGTTTCTATCGGTCAGCGTCACCGCAGCTTTGGAGTCTTTGAAGATCGGGTGTACCTTCAGGAGGACTTTCCAGGAGACATTTCACTGGTCATCACTAACGTGAGTCTGAACGACAGTGGGCAGTATCGATGTGAGGTCATTGATGGGCTGGAAGACGAGAGTGCAGCAGTGGACCTGGCGCTCAGAGGTCAGATGTCTGTGGTTTTATCTTTCCAAAGGCTTCCATACAGTCTTCATTATTTTGCTGAAAGTGGAAGTATAGAATTGTTACCTTTTTTTGCTACTATTTAAATGTAATTATGTAGTGCAGATTGAACCTCAAAATATGTTTGGGTCACAGCTCCACACTCATTTGTTTGGGTCACTGCTCCACACACTAGTGACCTTGGGCCTGATCTTTTTCTTTCAGGTGTGGTGTTTCCCTACCAGCCTCATCACGGCCGCTACCACCTGACCTTCCAGGCAGCCCGACAGGCATGTGAGGAGCAGGGCGCTGCAGTGGCCACATTCGACCAGCTCTACTCAGCCTGGGAGGAGGGGCTGGACTGGTGTAATGCTGGCTGGCTGGCAGACGGGACGGTGCAGTACCCCATCACTCAGCCCCGGACCCCCTGCGGAGGCCTCGGCCTGGCCCCTGGTCTACGCAGCTACGGAGTCAGACTCAAAAACGTACACCACTATGATGTCTTCTGCTTCTCCTCATCTGTCAGGGGTAACATCCTGCAGTTCGTGAATCTGTTTGTTCCCCACTGGATCAGATTGAATAGCTGGATAGAATTTTGTTTCCCTCTTATCTAACAGTGAGTTATCACTGTTTGTTTGCTTTAGGCCTTACTATGTAGGTGCTATCATGTGATTACTTCATGGACATGGGTTACATTCATTTTAATATATGGAAAAGTATGGAAAATGCCTTCAAAACAGAATATCCTCCATACTACTTACAAAGAAGGTGACAACAGTTCAGCAATATGCCCTTTGACAGATTTTATTCAGCTGTTTCAATGAGATGTTCATTGTCTTCCTTTAAAAAATCCAGTACTCAAGTGATTCTGACCTGAGCAGTCTATGGCTACGCCTTGTGGACAAAAGTATTAGGACACACCTGTTTTTCAGGGTTTGGTCTAGGCCTCTTACTTCCAGTGAAGGGAAATCTTAATGTTACAGCAGACCAAGACATTCTGGACAACGCCATGCTTCCAAATTTGTGGACACAGTTTAGGGAAGAACCTTTTCTATTCCAGCATGACTGTGCCCCAGTGCACAATGCTAGCTCCATAAAAACATGGCTGGATTAGTTTGGTATGAAAGAACTTGACTGGCCCGCACAGAGCCCTGACCTCACCCCCATCCAACACCTTTGGGATGAACCGGAACGGAGATTGTGAGCCAGACCTTCTCATCTAACATCAGTGGCCAGTGTTTCTGTGGGGGGGGCAACTCCATATTAAAGTCTATGTATCTGAATGCAGTGTCATTAAGTCCCTGTTGGTGTAATGGTTAGGTGTCCCAATGCTTTTGTCCATATTCAGAATCTGGATTCAGGCTGCCTTGTGCCTTATGACTAGTTTTAAATTCCCAACCTGTTTTTGTCACTGTGCCTTTAAGTAAATGACCTCTGGCTGTCTGTCCTATACTGTACTTTATTCAAAAAGCAGCCCAGTGACTCCTTATGACTTCAGTGGGAATAAATGGGGATAAACTGGCGTAAAACGAGTAGACGAATATATGTGAATGGGTTGGTGATGATATTGTCACAAAAAATAGCAAATTTAATACAGGTTTTTGCTGCTTTGTTTGGATATATGGACTGTATTTCAAAAAAGCAAAGGAATTTTTTCAAAGCTCTCCATGATATGGGGCTTTTATGAAGGCTTCTCATGGCGTATAGGCCATGTGACCTGATGTGTGTAGGTGTAATCTTTGTTAAGAGATTCCAGTTGTTGCATTTAGCTGTTTATTTGGCACTTAATGGTGAAGCACCATTGGTATTTAGTCTAAATTTAGGCTTTATTGGGGTCTGTAAGTCAGCCAGTGAGAGAATACAGAGTGAGAATTAAGCAACACACTGTGCTGTGGTGTGGTCATGTATGACAGAATGGTCACTTTACACTTACACTGTACATTTAACGTCATGTTTTCTTCCAGGCAGAGTGTACTACCTCCAGCGTCCTCAGAAGCTCAACTTCACTGAGGCGGTCCAGGCCTGTATTAAGGATGGTGCTCAGATAGCAAAGGTGGGTCACCTGTTTGCAGCGTGGAAGTTCCTGGGGCTGGATCGCTGTGACGCTGGCTGGCTGGCTGATGGAAGTCTACGCTATCCTATTACTAACCCTCGCCCAAACTGTGGGCCCCAGGAGCCGGGGGTCCGGAGCTTCGGTTTCCCCTCCCCACGTCACAAACGTGGGGTGTACTGCTATAGGTCCAGGTAAAAGCCTATTAAAATCTACAGTGAGCCTTTGTCTGCTGAATGTGAATTAAAGTGGCCGAGCCATCTTCCATCCAGAGTATTTGCTCTTCTAAAGCAGTGGATGAGCTGGGAGCTGGAATTTTTCCAGTAAGGATTAAACATAGATCCTTCACATGTATTGGAGAGTCGAGCTCAGTTTGCTGTATATATCTTAGGTAGGGAATATTATGGAAGTGAAATACAATATACGGTAGTTCCAATTGCAAACTCTTATGACAAAGAATGAAGCTCGCTATTCATTTCCAGTAAAATTTCATCAGAAAACGCTGTAAATGCAGAGACATCAAATTTTATATTCGATAAGACTCAATAACAACATACTCAATATGTTAGTTAGTTGCCTTGTTTTTTTTTTGACATTTTTGTGCATAGGAAAGCAACACAAAACAGTGCTGACATCTGCTGTCCAGACATTGTCACAGTGATGAAGGCAAATGCTGAAACTAACTGAAATCTGTAAAATTACAAATATGTTTCCACTGATATTTCTAGTTCTAGTTACTTTTTGTACAGACTTGATATAGCTCTGGTTCCTCATCATTTTTAGTAGAGCTTGCAAACCCCAGTGCACTGAAAAGTATGACAATAGTGCAGTTTTTGTCATGTGGACATAAAAGTTATCATTAGGTACTTTGTTATATGTTTTATGAACTTACTTTCTGGATTCACAGTGTTAAGAAGTAGGAAAATGTCTTCGGTACACAGAATGCAGTGACAACCCCAGAGATATCAACTGAAATGCACATTTGTACTGTAGTCTTCTTTCCCTCATTACACGCAAATACATAAAGGTGGTGGTTTCATTTTTAGGCAAGTAATAACTTGGTCATTTTAATGGCTAATGTGTATTGGTGTATTAAAACAAACTAATTATGTTTCTTTCTACAATGTAAATCATTTATTGACTGCAGTGAAAAAGCTCTACATTTATTTACTGTAGAGCTGTTGCAGTTCATAGATTAAATGCTATTACTTAAGTATCAATACCATCATTACTCAGTGACCATCTTTATTCTGTGAACTGGCAATGACTAGTTATTATTAGTTATTAAGGGGCACGAAACTCTTTTCCAAAATTGTATGAAATAGAGCAGTGTTAAAGTCTAAAAACACGCCACTCCCTCACCACTCCATACAGTCCATATATAGAAAATTAAGCTCAGAATGTAGCCTATTTTCCACTGACTGTTTTTGTGATGTCACAAAAACACATTCATTTATATCCAGCATATCTACAAGATCTATTCAGCCGCCAGGAGTTTAGTCCCACACATAAACATTTGAGTTTAAGGAGTATTACAGATAGGTCTGCTTTTCAAAAAAAAATAAAAAATACAGTAGAGGGCAGCCAATCAGAACAGAAGTCATTAACACATATATGTCTTAAAGGCACAGTTAAAAAAGAGCCCGTTTAATTATAAGGGATAAAGGGAGGTTGGAAAACGCTCGTGTAAGAATAAGACTACGTTTTTGGTACGTACACCCACAAAAAAGTAAGTGGGGTGGAGCTGAGGAGGACATATAAATAAATAAATAAATAAATACCAGACACATGTAGGATGTAGGATATGGACTCTTTAAAAGCTTCCTGAATTAACTCTTCTAGACAAAGTGTCTTGGAATATTTGAAATGTTATGCGTACAGTAGTTTTCTATTGTTTGGCCAATTTTAAACTAAAAAATGTTTGATATATGACATATGGCAGATTTGGTCAGACGTAATGTGCCCCTTACTTACTCATTTTCACTCCATTCAAACTACACATTTGGCCCAAACTGTGCAGAATGAGCTGATCTAGGATCTTGTCTCTTACACACTAATGAACACAGTCCTAACTGTAGTTCTGGGCACAGATTTACTCCTCAGAAAGTCTGGAACAGATGCCATGTTTTGCTCCCACCAGTAGGGGTCTCAGCTGGTGAGTTTCCTCAGAGGTGATGGAGGAGCTCAGGGCCGGAGAGGAGAAAGGGCTGGGCGCATCAGGAGAGCACTAAAAGGCTCCATTCAGCTAAATGCCAGCTGAATGCCTGCACTCCACCCCACTGAACAAACTGTAACTCCTGTAATTTTACAGCCCTGTAGCTCAAAGAAACGTCTTTGCTCTACGCCGACCCCACATGCATTTCTAGACTGGGTTGGACGAGGTGAAAACACTTAACTTTCCATTACGTGTGAACTGTGAATAACGTCTCTGAGTTAAAGAACTAAAAGCAGTGCATTTTCTCCCGACCACTGGTCTGTACTTTATCAAGGACACACAATGAATGAATGCATTTTATTAGAGGTGATGTGTGGAATGTTTTATTTGGTCATTTGTCACGTTCTTCCTTTTTGTGAATACAATTATTTCAGCTAAAACAAGCTGTGTGATGTCATCTCTGACTACTTTCACATTAGCTTCACAGATAACTGCTCAGGGTTGCGTTTTCCAAATGCTCCTTTGCACAAATGGTAGAGCGAGTATCACACTAAACACTCTCTCAACCAGTTAACACTAAGATACATTAAGGAAACTGGGCCCAGTTCTCGGTCCCACATTATTGCATCTATAATGGCTTCCTTTCCGTCACTGAGATACACATGAAGTCAAAATTGACATGAAGGTGAACCCTCTAACCTTTTTCCTACAGAAAGATTGTTGTTCCTACAAAACGATCATAATTTGCACAATATGAAAATTCCGTATAAATCTCTGGACTCAGTTTCAGGGTATCATTTTGTACTGCATGTGAACTTGCACTTATCAGTTTATTGATGACAACATTGATGATGAAAACAAGATTACAGCTTAAAAAAGTGTTCCCCTAATGCAGGGGAAGAGAGGCACAGCCTCTCACTGATACTAGAGCAGACCCAGCGGCCATGTGTTTCATTAGAACAACATTCATAAGGCACTAACTGATGGTAACTGAAAAACATTTTTTTGGGAAAAACAAGACAGTTTTCTTTGAGCAGAGAATGACAGTAATAGCAGTAAGCTAGTCCAGCTTCATGCTGGTCTCACAGCACTGTGCCCTGCACTGTTCACAGTGAGACACAACATGAAAACTAAACTGCACAAATGATTTCACGTTTGTATTAAAAACTGACAGATTGACACAATATGGCGTTGACACTCAAATATAATAGTCCACTGGCGAGGAAACACTTTGGGGTCCATAAAGCACCCTCTAGTGCACGGCTCCTTAAAGAGACAGTTTTATTAATGAGGTATGTGAGAAGTGTGAAGAACCTCCTTTACCAAATATGTTTTTCCTGGAGCTGTATGTCAAGTTTTTATTTTAGTGCAGCCCAGCCTTGTCCAGATGTACACTGAATAAAGTGATACACTGAATTTACTCAATTCAGTTATGCACATTATTTCCCCATAAATAAAATGAACCAATGAACCATTTTATTAGCAACACGTACTTTGTACCTACACTCAGTGTCCATTTTATCAGCTCCATTTGCCATACAGGTACACTTTGTAACTTAACATTACAGATTTCAGGCCATCTGTTTCTAAATATCATTTGCCTTGTTCATCAATAGTGAAGAGCCCCACATGGTAAGTGGAGCTGACTGACTTTTGGGGGCAGCTGGTGGGCTAGTGATTGGGGTGTTGCCCTTGCAATCAGAAGGTTTGTGGGAATACCTAATCACTGAGGTATCCTAGAGCAAGGGACCGTCCCCACACACTGCTCCCTGGGCACCCCTTGTTGTTGGCGGGCCCATGCTTCACTTGGCGAATGGGTTAAATAATACAGAGAAAGAATTTCATGCTGTAGTGTGTTCACACGTCCCTATAAGGGGCCACTTTACTTCAAAATGGACAATAAGTACAGATACAATGTAGGGGTATACCCAATGTATTGGCCAGTCAATATATATGTGTGTGTGTTTACTGTATATATATATATATATATACATACATATACTGTATATACTGTATATACTGTATATATATATAGACACACATATGTATATATATATATATATATATATATACATATATATACATATATACATATATATACAGTCGTAAACTAAATTATTCATACCCCTGGCAAATTTTGACTTAGTAATTTTGGCTTAGTTACAAGGCGTCTCCCAGAAGATAATAAGACGATGTCCAAGAGGCATCATTGTGGAGAAAAATACTTCTTAGCTTTTATTTACATTTGAACAAAACAGTGTCATGTCCAATATTATTCACACCCTTCTCAATAATCAATAGAAAAGCCTTTTTTTTGGCTATTACAGCAATCAAACGCTTCCTATAATTGCTGACGAGCGTTTTGCATGTCTCCACTGGTATTTTCCCAGAGACTGTGACAGTTTGCAAAAGGTATGACT
>JBBIGA010000040.1:21433760-21443864 GCA_037576975.1 Alestes dentex | reverse complement strand
GCTGCTCCCCACTTCCACTCAGCTGCTCCCCACTTCCACTCAGCTGCTCCCCACTTCCACTCGGCTGCTCCCCATTTCCACTCAGCTGCTCCCCACTTCCACTAGGGTCCTCCCCACTTCCAACAGGCTGGTCGCCACTTGCACTAGGTTGCCCTCCACTTCCACTTTCCAGAGTGTCACCAGAGAAGCCACTGGCTCCGGATGATACAGCCACAGACGGCTCCCCAGAGATGGTGGGAGTAATGGATGTATTCACTGTTGAAACAAAACCAACAGTTTTTTTTTTGTTGTTGTTTTTTTTTGCCAACACCTCAGGTGTTTAGAGATTGGATTACAAATTGATTAACAACCTGATATGATGGTGTCAAAACATAATAACAGACAAACTATGTGTTTCGTTACATTTTTACATTTTTTTCACAACGTTTTAACAAAACTGGGCAAAAATGGGGGTGATGAGGTCAAGGACAAGGTAAAAAATTTTAAGATATGGTTTAAGATATGCTACCAGGACTTAAAAGGCCAGGGATGGAGATCTGGGTTACCATCTCCTCTTCTACATTCGTCCTAGTCTCATTGACATATACAGCTGCAAAACAAAAGTGGACATTTAAATAAAAATTGGTACCTTGAATATTCAATGGATATTTATATGTGTATGGAAGTTATTTGCATTCCCTTATTTAACTGTGAATAAATACCTCTGAAGCAATATGCATCAAATTTGGAGTGTGCATCAGGATAGCCAGTCTGGTTGGGGGAAGCATAGACTGTATGGATGCCAGGTATCCCCCCTCCGCACTGGGGGCGGGGGTTATTAATGGGGTAGCGAACACTGCGGTCACTGAGCCAGCCAGCACGGCACTTATCAAATCCCTGCTTCCAGGCCGCATGCAGATCAGCTGTGGAGGCCAGAGAGGCGTTCTGACCCTGGCAGTGAGCCACTGCTTCATCATATGTGAATCCTTCGAATGAACTCACATGGAAAACTTCCCCTGGAAAAAAATTGAAAGCGTAGGTGTTTATTTTACATGTTCTTTTATGTTTGAAGTGAATAGCTTCTCTTTATGCATAATGACAACAGGATACTTCTATATTTGTTTTTGTATTGCTGTGCATCAAAGCTAGTGTAATTCCAACCAATCTGTTCAACCCCTTCAGTTTAAAATTTAGCCGCTTAACCTCTTAAACTCTCTTTAAGAAGTACACATGAACATATTCTCTATAGAGAATAAACTCAGAGCCGAATTTCTATTGAACTGCGATGGATTGGCAACCTCTCCAGGGTGGTTCTCTACCTTTTGCCCTGTGATTGCTGGGAGAGGCTACAGCACCCCATGCAACCCTGACTAGGGTGAGTTTAGAAGATGGAGGTATGGATGGAATTTTATTTATTTGTTGAGTTTAACATATTGGAAACAAAAAAATGTAATACTTCTGCCAATATTTAGCAACTATACAGTAATTAAGGCAGCTGGTGGCCTAGTGGTTAGGAAGCTGTCCCTGCAACCAAAAGGTCATGAGTTTGAATCGCAGGACTGCGAGAGGCACCACTGAGGTGCCCTTGAGCAAGGTACCATCCCCAAACACTGCTCTCCAGGCACTGTGTTGGTGGCTGCCCACTGTTTCGCTTGGTGAATAGGTTAAATGCAGAGAAAGGATTTCACATTTTTCACACTGCGTGCTGTGCTATGGTGTGTTCACGTGTGACTATAAGGAGCCACTTTAATTTAATTGTGCTCTCAAATGCACAGAAATGTGAGGCATAGAGAGAGAGAATGTGCACTTATTTTCATGTACAAACCTGACCAGGGCACCTACATTTTTGCACACGATTGTACCACCAACAAGGAAACCTCTTAACTTTTAATTGGTCACTTAATAACACTAGTTGCCCTTTAAATTGTGTGAATAAAAATGGTCCCTAACTACTGTTTGTTACATTGCTGTAAGCTAAAATGAATCAAAATCTGCTAAAGACTCCATTTCAGAGACGTTTTATGACAGCAAAGAGTTCAGGGTTTCTGTTGCAGAGTGAAAGACTTTCTTCCAATATTTCAGGACTAAAGCCTTTAAGATTAGCCCATTTAATTGAATAATAATTTAGCCTGTTTAAAGTTATTAAGAGTTGCAGTCAACATACCTCTTGGTTTGTCCATGTAGCAGTACACATCATAGCGCTCACTGGAGGGCTGCAGTCCGTAGGACCGTATGCCAGGCAAACTTTCCAAATCACCCGCGCATTTGTCACGTGGGGACACAATTGGATACCTGCGTTTTTTAAATAAAACATCAATAAACCAAGATAAGATGAGATACGATAAGATAAGAAAGAGCTTTATTCATCTCGAGGGAAATTCTTGTGTCATTAGCATGCTCAGTGCAACAAGAAAGAATAAAAGATAATAAGACAATAGAATAAAAAAATAGATAATAAACAATAAACTTCTTTATCATACAAATAAATGCCATTAGAAGTCCTAGAGAGTATCAAAGTAAGCTGCTACCTGACAGTCTGGTCAAGCAGCCAGCCTGCATCACAGTGGTGATATCCAACTTCATAGGCTGCCTGTAGCTGCTTGGGACTGGCCATCACTGCACCGATGTTCTGGCAGGCCAGCTTAGCCTCAGCGAAGGTCAGAGCATAGCGACTGGAGCCTGCTCTGTAGTGGAACACCACACCTGGGTGGTAGCGAAGAGAAGAAAGAAAAGACACATGGGGCGTTTGAACTACAGAAAAAGAAACTGTCACTTGAACACATTGGAAACAAAATCTCACCGGGCCCAGGTGAAAATGCCGCATAGAAATACATACATACATAATACAAACATACATACATACATACACGCATGCATACACACATACATAGACAGACAGATAGACAGATAGATAGATAGATTGATAGATAGATAGATACATAGATACATAGATATGTAGATAAACAGATCGATATATAAGGCTGCACAATGAATCAGTTTATTTCAAACAATAAAGTGAAATAAAACTATTTTGTACTTAAATTAGCTGCATAATAATGAGAATTGTGATTTCAGTGCTGAGCAAAATCATGATTATTATTTTACCCATATCTTCTACATAGTACACCTACATAGTATTGCACTACATATTACTTACCAGTGGGAGACATTGTAGCATTAGTTATATTTTCATGGGGGATTTCCTGTCCGGGTTGACCCCACGTTATCAGGTCAGTGATGACCTCTGTGGCGCTGGGTGGTGGAGAAAGAGGTAGCTGGGTAACATTCTGCTCTGTGTGTATGAAGTCAGCAGTGGTGGTGAGAGGTTTGTGGGTCTCAACCTCGCCTACCAGCTCACTCTCAGTGATGGTGCGCTTGATTTCTTGGGGGTGGTCTGTCACCATGCCCACATTCACTGCGGTGGTTGTTCTAATATCTGGGAGAAAGTCAGTTGAGCCTTCTTCATCCTCTTCTAAATGAAACAGAGCACATGATTTACTCAGTGAACTCCTATTTCTATCATGTTATTATACTGTTTAAACGTATGCCAGCAGTCACAAGGTTTTTCATTAAAAAGTTGAGTGAACAATTATAAATGAAAATATGTCAAATAAAATACATTTCCTTCATAGCATGGAAATACTATGGAACAATGCAGGTCTGTAATCCTATTGTTGTGAGGTGATGCAGAATCCAGTTTCAGACTTCTAAAACCACTCCTACGTATTAAAATGACCAATATATATTTTTTTATTAATAATAATAATAATAATAGGAAGAAGAAGAACAACTTGTAATAATATTTTTTCAATTTTTCCATGTATTTTTTTTTCCATTATGCATTAAAACGCAGTTGTATAGAATATTCAAAGATAGTATGTGACAGAATATTATAAAATGAAAATATTTTAATAGTAAAGTTTGAAAAATACTTGCCGCTCTACTCCCTGTAAATGTCAGACTTTAAATGTTCTGTTTAAAATAAATCCCGCTTGGTATGACATTTTGTTTCCTAACACAATGACCTTAATAGATTTGATGTATCTGGGGAACCTATGTGGCTTAAATGAACTTAAAATGAAAATTAAACAGTACTAGCGCTAAAGGCTTCTATGTGGGTCCACACTTCAGTGGATGACTCTCATAACAACGTGACTCATACATTTGTTTAAATTAATTCGTGTTAATACATTAGTTTCAGAATAGTTCAGAAGAGCTACTGAATGCAATGTTAGATAAGTAAAGCGCACAGTTCAGTAATGCTTAACTCAGTGGAAAGATTAAACCACAAAGAATAGTAAAGACATGTCTGGATACAGCTGAAAATGGATAAGAAGGACTGAAGTGCAGTCAATGGCTGTACACACCTGTGTAACAGATAGCATCGTAGCGTGAGTCTGGTAGAGGGTAGCCTGTCTGATTAGGATAGCGGTACACAGTCCGCACTCCAAGCAGACCTCCCCCACACTGCGGCCGGGCAATGTTGATGGGATAGCGGACGCTCCGGTCTGCCAGCCAGCCCGCGTTACACACATCCATACCCGCCTTCCAGGCCAGGTACAGCTGGCCAGTGGTGGCTAACTTGGCGCCCAGTTTAGAACACTGAGCCTCCGCTTCAGCAAAGGTGAACTTTTCAGGTGACATAGAATAGAACACCCTTCCTGTAACAGAACACTGGATGATGTAGGTTTTCAAACAGTTTGTCTAAATGAAACATTTTCAGAAGCTTGGAATCTTCCACGCACCTGTCATCTTTTCAGCAAAGCAGTACACATCGTAAGTCTCATTGGCATCTCTCACTCCGTACGTTCGGACCCCTGGGAATTCATACTTGTCACCATAGCAGGCCTCTCGGGGGTCGTGGATGGGATACCTTGGATCAACAGTGAAATAAAGCAAGACAATAACTACTACAGTTTCAGCAAAACATAACACGCATCTGATATCCCTGCAATCAGAAGGCTGTAGGTTTAAATCCCATGACTGTCAGTGGCACCACAGAGGAACCCATGAGAAAGGTCCCGCCCCCACACACCGCTCCCTGGGCGCTGTGTTCCTGGCTGCCCACTGCTTCACTTGGCGAATGGGTTAAATACAGAGTAAGAATTTCACATTGTTCACACTGTGTGCTAGGCTGTGGTGTGTTCACGAGTGACAGTAGTGGCCACATTATTGTACACTTTTTATCATATAGTTTCAGAGCATCACTGTTCCAATGCAGGACGTCTTGGCTCCAAGTAGAAGTGCTCACTTATTTCAAGACGTGGCTACCGGTAATTACATTGTTCTAAATCAGGGGTGCCCTTTCTTATCCACAAAGGCCTGGTATGGCTGCAGTTTTTCATTCCAACAAAGCTGGAGTGCGCACGTTCATCGTTTGAAGACTATACCTTTGCGGGTAAGGTCAGACACCCCTGTTCTAAACTGCCCCACAGAGTTACGACGAAGAGCCCTAAAATGACTGGCTCATATTTCTGTCCCTTTAAGATTTCATTGCATTCATACCTGACAGTCTTGTCAGAGAGCCAGCCTGCATCACACTGGTGGTAGCCCTCATCATAAGCTGCCTGCAGCTGCTCCGGCGTGGCGATCACGGCACTGTTCTGAATACAGGCTGCCTTCGCTTTCTCAAACGTCAGAGAGTAACGGCTAGTGATAGCACGGTAGTGGAACACAATACCTGGATAAAAAAAGATTAAATAGTTCAGAACCGGCATCCAAAAACACATTTTTAACCATAGTAGAGGGTAATAACACACGATTCCACTAAATCCTTCTGCAAAGAATACGGAAGATCCACTATAAACACCTATAAAACCTACAAAAATATAGAAATATGAGTTCAGTATCATGATTCAAAACCCAATTCATAATCCTTAAGAGCTAGTGACAATATGATAACATAAGAGTTAGTGATAACAATATGCTCCACTAAATGTTAAATACAGCAGTAAAAAGTTATTGCAATCCACTTTGGTGTCCTTTAGTGTCATTACCTTGCACCTGGACATCAATGGTGTCATGGCTGTCCTCGATTCCATGCATGACCTCACAGTGATACACTCCTGAGTCATTGGAGAGGAGCTCTGTGATCTTAATGGAGGCATCGGTAGGTGTCATGGGGTATCCCACCATGGTCACCCGGTCCATATACTTATCATTCACTGCCACTATGCCCTCTGAGGCTGCCAGAATGTCAGTGGTCTTTTCTTTGGTGATGAGGCGCCACTTGATGCGATGAGAGAGAGGGGCTATGGTGGGCGCTCCAGGGTCGTGGACTGTGTTATCCTGGAAGTAGCAGGGCAGGACCAGGCTGTCTCCCAGCAAACGGCGGAGAGGACGCTCAACAGGAATACTGACACTCAGAATGTTTTCAGGTTCTGGAATACAGATGACAACAAGAAGTAATTTCTAACGGAATTAATCTGACAGTCCGACAATATTATTGTGATGAATTATGTAACAATTTGAGTTTTAAGTTACTGCCAGAACTTCTACAACATGCCGATTTATATTATGGACATATAATAGAGAGCCTATAACAACCACACAGTATCAAGTAGCTGATTGGATAGCAGCCCCCATTTTATTTGGTTCAGTTACTTTTTGTGTCCTTCTATTCATTAGGGAATGGTTCACTTTTGCACAATTCTGATAATAACTATCTTGATACCAATTGCATGAAACTGTCTCTGAGGTGATTTTTTCTATTCCCCCAGCTTTAATACAACTCTGCGACTCATGCTGGTAGGTTCTCATTGCAGGTGCAACTTAACGCACTGCCAAAGTACAGCAGTTTCACATTATCTGCATTATAAAAATTGGCCACTTAAAGTAACAATCACTGATAAGAACAGAAAATTGCTCACCTGTATTTACATAATCCTCAAAAGACCACGTAGCTGAGATTACCCGGAGGCACAAACCCAGTAACAGCAGTGACGTCATGGCTCACCTAGATGTTAAATTAACCATTTAGATTGTTTCATTATAGTTTCATTTACTGAGCATAAATACAGCAATAGCTACAACATTAGCACACTTCCGTTGAGTGACTATAAATAAAAGTTAAATCCAAAAATCTTTAAACCTTATATGTTGGCAACATATACAATCTCAAGGCAGCCCACTTCAAGTACTTTGAGAAAGCATGCCCAGAACAAGCCTCCTTTGTCAGAGGACTTGCAAGAACCAGACCGCATTATAATTTCCAGAGGAAAAAGCACAGGAAAAAGCACTTCTCTCTACACCATCGCCATTATACCAGACCATTTGGAAATTATCATGTCATTAATTATCAGATGCCAGCCATGAATGAATAAAGAAAAGCCTACTGTTTCTGCATCTCGAAGGGTTGTTTGGAAAAACTGCCTCAAATATTTGATGCACAAGGAAAACCTCAGCTGTAGGTTCAGTGTAACTGATTGCATTCCAATGTTGGCCAGCATAAAAGAGAGCGTGTATTTATTTGACTTGCTTCAGAGCGTTCCGTAACTCTTCCTACATGGACTAACCTTGCCCAATGACATCAAAAGCCAAGAGTGTCTTACTCATAGCAGAGAAAGTCTATGATTCTTCTCCACTTCACTCCTGTCTACCTCCTCGCCACTCCTGCCTCACTTCTCACTGGGCAAACAACCAATATTTTGTTAGAGAAAGTGTCAAAGATGTTAATGACGTGAACCCTTTGGCCCGCAGAAAGATCTTTCTGTACAGAATCCCTTAAACCAAAAAGGTTCAGTAAAAAACGTTTATGTAATTTCAAACCAAATACAGCATTTTTAAAACAATCTGTTATCCTGAAAACTTCCCAAATGTTTTTTATGGCAGGGTAAAGAATTTTAGAGTCAAAGCTGCTGGGAAATGACTGATAAAGCAGTATCAGTGGTGCGGCTCTGCAATATTTGGCAGCATGCCCTCTGCCTTTTATGTCCCTTTGTACTATTCGTTTAAGCCCTGATTGTATTTAAAAAGCCCACTTCCTTTCATTTTATTTATTCCCCTGAGGTCCAGTTAATTTGTGGTTTTATCCACCAAAAATAGTCATAATTCATTTTTACATGCTCATTTTCCAGCCATTTTCTTTATCCATTATACAAGCCCTTTAGTTATAGTCCGCTTAAGTCTGATGCATGTAAATGACCTCAGTTCTGATTGGCAGCCTTGTATTGTGCCTCAGTTAAAAAGTGGCCCACTCTTTACAGCTTCAACATTAATGGGTGGGCTAAATTCCAGCAGGTCAAAAAAAGCAGATATGAGTAAATGCACTGTTTTTGTGACATCACAAAATTAGTGAATTCAAAACAGGTTGCTTCTGTATTTTAGTCTCCATATATGCACCGTATGGAATGGCGAGTGATACATACTGAACCTTTACCAATGTTTACATGCTACGAAAATTCTTCATTTCAAAAAAGTTTTTCTATGATATGAGCCCTTTAAATTTAACTGACAAAACCCTTGTGCACTAAGACAGTGGAAAAAACACTTGTAGCCAAATAACGGTGCCAGAATGGGTTCTGGGAGCAGTGCTATAAAACAACTTTTGGTTCCTTCACAAAATTTTTGTGCCTGCTTAAATTATCCTTAAAAAACCATTTTGGTCAATGAGATGTGTGAGTGCAAAGAACTTTGCTATTGCTATTCCACTCAATGCAAAGGTTCTAACTACACATGTTTCCTAGAAATGTACATCCAAGACAAGTATCTCTGAGGAAACTTTGTTTTTTAATGTGTACAGCAAGTCTGAGACTTTAGAGCAGCATTAAGTAGCAGAAAACTACTCAGTCCTATGTTCCCCTCGGTCCTTCACTACTTCGTCACGGCAGTGAATTAGGAATCTTCGGCTGTAGAAAATTCTTCAGTTATTTTCCAGTTCACAGACTCAGACTGTCATGACCTTTCACTTCTCATCGCCATGTAACATTCCGTAGCTTCTAGTATTTCATTGAGTTTTTTTTAATATTCTAAACTGTAGAAATCCACCTCAGCATGCCTTTAAAGGGGGATCCTTCAAATCCTTCAAAGACCATTCAGTTAATGATTAATATATCTCAGATCCCTCCAGCTTATAAGTCTTATAAGACTCTGTGAGTGCATGAGTGCATGTGTGTGTGTGTGTGTGTGTGTGTGTGTGTGTGTGTGTGTGTGTGTCCAGCTGTGGCTGGAGTGGGTGGGTCTGGATCCCTCCGCTGTAATTTCAACAGTCAGGTTTTAAATCCCAACTGCCTGAGGACCATTCCAAGTAAAAAAAAAAAAGAAGAAGAAGAAGAAGAAAAAAGAAAATGAAATATTGCAGTAATTAAAATGTGAATACAGTCTCAGTTACCATGAATAGCCTTCTTAGGCAGCAAGAGAGGCTGGAGAAAAAGGAAAATCTGTGTTATGGGTATAGTAGTGTATAGCCGTACATTACAAACCACTAATAATTATGACAAACGAATGTGGTTCCGTCAGAAAAGACAGGCCATTTAGATAGCTTTATAAGCCTGTAATAATTTAATTATTACTAAAGAAATAGAGCTAATATAAAACAGCATCTTTTGCAATGAAATACTTGGGCAGTTAGAGAACTTGTCTATGGGTCTTGTCACCGAAATCAAATGTCACAGTAATCCCTTTGTCTGTAATTTGGTATCTTCTGAAAGCATTAAAGACCATTTTTCTATTTATAATATTAATTTTCAGATTGCCAAAAGCATCAGAATATTATCTCTGGCATTCCGTCACAGACACATCTCATAATTCATTAAACGCACTATTCAAAATCATCAGGTAATTCAAAGTTCAGTATTTTGAAATCTGCAAAATTCAGAATGTTATCTTAAAATAAAATCTTATACCACCCTTGGTTTCACCTTCAATATTAACCATAACAGTATTGAAAACAGTGACACTATGCTCATACAACTTCTAGGGTCTCTGCTTTCTTTAGAGCTACATGAAGACAGATCAACACTAGATCAGTTCTGAGATTTAATATCTTATTTCAGATCAAATGCATCCCAATAAAATAGCAATGTGACATTGGATACATGTTGTGTATATTTCCACTGTAGTTCCACAGGCAACTCAAATGGTCTTATAAATAAGACTCAAAGTCTTCTTAATAAGACTCAAAGTCTT
>JBBIGA010000040.1:21363491-21383536 GCA_037576975.1 Alestes dentex | reverse complement strand
CGTACAGTATCATATATATGATTAGTTAAACCGTAACTGTTAATCTATGAAACAATAAACAATTTGTCTTTTACTTTTGCAATTTACCCTAACTCATTTTTACAGTGTGGAGTCCTACAGTGCAAAACGCCGGTATTTTTAACTCGAGTCCCCGCGGCTGAAAGCATTCAACGACTCAAGTAACCTATATAGACAAAAGTATTGGGATACACCTCTTAATGATTGGTTCAGGAGGCCCTTTAACTTCCAGTTAAGGGAATTTTTAATGCATCAGCATACCAAAACATTCTGGACAACGCCGTGCTTCCAACTTTGTGGACACAGTTTGGGGGAGAGCCTTTTCTATTCCAGCGTGACTGTGTCTCACTGCACAAAGCAAGCTCCATAAAAACTGGATGAGTGGAAGAACTTGACTGTCCCGCACAGGGTCCTGACCTCAACCCCCTCCAACACCTGGATGAACTGGAACGGAGATTGCGAACCAGGTCTTCTCATCCAACATCAGTGCCTGACCTCATAAATGCTCTACAGAATGAATGGGCACAAATTCTCACAGAAACTCCAAAATCTTGCGGAAAGCCTTTCGAGAAGAGTGGAAGCTGTTTAATAGCTGCAAAGGGGGACCGACTCTATATGAAAGTCTGTATTTGAATGCAATGTCATTCAAATCCCTGTTGGTGGAATGGTCAGGGGTCCCCATACTTTTGTCCACACAGTGTGGGTTTATTGTAGAAACTCTCCCATTCATCAGTTGATTGGCCAGTAAAGGCTCCGGGGGGAGGGGGAGGGGAACTTCTACGTGAGCATGAGGCTCATGTGGACCAATCAGGTATCGTCCTTTTGCAATCGCGAGCCAACAGCTGCCCGAAAAGCCTCTCTACAGGACCATAAAAGGGCGCGCAAGCCTCTGCTGCTGGAACTAGCAGTGCAGACACACATCTAGTCATTACGCACCATGGCACATGTGGAGGTGCAGAGCGTCTCGGAGCGGCACGCGGCGCGCAGGACGTTCCCCCTGCTGGCCCGGACCAAGACCTGCCGGAACCTGTTCGGCCCGGTAGATCACGAGGAGCTGGGCCGCGAGATGAAGCAGAAGCTGCAGGAGATCTCGGAGGCGGACCGGAGCCGCTGGAACTTTAACTTCGAGCAGCACGCGCCCCTGCCTGGGAGTTACGAGTGGGAGGAGGTGGGCACGAGCTGCGTGCCGGCGTTCTACCGGGACTCCGCGCGGTGCGGCGCGAGGACTCTGCAGAAAAAGGAGCCGGCGCACGAGAACCCGACTGGAGAGGTGAACCTTGAGGACCGCTCTGGAGAATTGAACCAGGAGAACCAGTCTGGAGAACTGAACCAGGAGAACCAGTCTGGAGAACTGAATCAGGAGAACCGGTCCAGAGCGCTGAACGGGACACCAGCACGCACACGCAAACTGCGGAGAACCCGGTCCGCCCCGGAGTCTCCCAGAATCAACAGCACTCACATCACAGGTAAATACTCTATTATTAGTGGTATTAACAATAGACAGTTACTATTATTATTATTAGTGTTAGTGTAATAACACAGGATTAATAACGCACCAGACGAAAGTACTGGCACTTTATGATGATTAACAATAATAATACTACAATAATAACAATACAATACAAATACAAATAATAATGCTACTTCTACTACTACTACTACTACTAATAATAATAATAATAATGACAATAATGCGCATCAAAGTGCCATTTCCTTTATTATTATCAATAATAATAATAATGTTTTCCTTGTAATAATCATTACAAATTTGTTGTCAGTGGTTTTGTTGTGTGTTCATTATTATTATTATTATTATTATTGTTATTATTATTATTATTATTATCATCATCAATAAAAACAGGTCTGTTGTTGTTGTTTTGTCCTAACTCGAGTCTCTCTCGTGTCCTTCAGATTTCTTCCCCAGGAGAAAGAGGCCTGCAGACTGGAAGTCTGAAAGCTCCTCCACGCCTGTGGAAGTGACTCCACGCAAGAGGATCAGATGGTGAGGAGCTTCTGTCATTCTCTCCCAGCTGAAAATAGTTACAGCAAATTGAGTTGTTGTGGTTTTGGATAAAATCTCGTGTTCCATGAATTAATTTCAGCTCTTTGCTTCTTTTGCAGATGTCTGTTGAAGCTGCAGCTTCTGTGTTGATCTGCTGAGCGGATGAAGGACACAGAGAGGACAGACAGCTTGTTATTTTATAATTTTTATTCTTATTACTTCTCTCTCTCTCTCTCTCTCTCTCTCTCTCTCTCTCTCTCTCTCTATCTATCTCTCTCTGATGCATGTAGCAATACTGGCTCTGCCAAAACAGACTCTCTTGCAGTGTTACCACTTTCATAAATGGTGCAATTTTGATTTAATTTCTCGTTTTGTTTTGATTTGAAATACTGTTTTTTGTAGCCCACGACTAGAATTTTAGCCATACTTTTTCTATTATTATTATTATTATTATTATTATTATTATTATTGTCGTTGTTGTTGCTGTTGTTCTACTTTTGAAGAATATACTAACTTATGTTTTTTTATTTATGATCCACTTTTTTATTTACAGTCATTTGCAATATTTTTTTAATGTTATGTTGTATTTTATTTATGCTTTTTGGGGGGTGTCATGCAAAGAATGTTTCTGAGCCGATTTTTTGTTAATATATATGTATATATATAAATAATTCAAGCTTTGTATTGAATTGACAAAAAATAAAATCTATTTTTGTTTACATGGTGCTTGTTTTATTTTGTTTTGGTGGGTTTGTGAGGAGGGTGGGGGTTACAGTATCTCAGTATTGGGGGGGGGGGGGTGTATAGGGAGGGCGTGGGGGAGGGTGTCATGTAATAGAAATGTTTGCCTTGCACTATTTTGGGTGTGTGTTGGTTAAGAGGAGTTGTGCTCCAGCTCAGCTGTTGTGCTGATAGGGAGGAGGGCAGCTGCGTCCTGGTCAGGATTTAAAGGGCCTTTTCTCTCTATAATGAAGGAGGCAGGTGCCCTCGGAGCCCCCCTTTGTCCCCATAAGACCCTCATTCTCATCCCCCTCTCAGAGAGCCCACTAATGAAACACTTACCAAAGGCACAGCGACAAAAAAACACACAGACTCCTGCTACACGGCAGCCACCTGCCTCCCCACCCCCACCACACACACACACAAACACACACACACTTTCACAAACACACATATAAATACCCCTATCTCCACTCAAACACACTACACACTCTTCTAACTGCCCCATAGCTACACACACTTTCTCTCTCTCTCTCGCTCACACACACACAGGTCCGAAACACTCTCATACACACATAAATACCCCTATCCACCCAACACACTGTACTACACACACACTATTATAATTGCCCCAGTAGCTACACACACACACACACAGGTCTTACACGCGCTCATGCACACATAAATACCCCTATCTCCATACAACCATACTACACCACACACACGCACACACACACACACTCATATAATTGCCCCTATAGCTGCACACACACACTCATCACTACCTCTCTCCCTGCCCAACCACACGCTTACGCATTTATACACACATTTTTACACACAACAGTGTGAAAGACAGAAATACGAATTCACTGGTAAACAGCCAATAAATAAATGTGATTAAAATATATTTGCAGTCAGAAGAGAAAAAACAGCACCACAGAAAAAATACAATAAACACTGCGGGACAGGCCGAAACACCAGCATCCTCCAAAATGAACAAAAAACCGAAACGGAACGAAACGCCTTCGATCACCTGAGACTCATAACATGAAACGACTGGATTTCCTTATTGATTTTATTTTTTATTTTCCTTTTTTTCTACACGAAAACCATTTTACTGAACAAAAAAATATATCATTAATTAACGTTAAAAACTTTTAGGTACAATTTACGGGAAAAAATGTTGGAAAGAATGAGAATCCAAAAGCACAGGAACGTTTCGACTGATTCATCAAGAGGAAACAGAAAATAACAGCAGTTTCATATGTGTTTTATTTTGATTGTATATCTCTAAAAAAAGCTTTTTTTTTGTCTTCTCATTTCTTTTCACCACAAAGACTGAAGTGAAGGAAAAAACTGCTTATGGTTTTAGAAATTTCTGCAAAACGGCTTCTGTTTCAGTTTTAGACTTTTATTTGGATAACGGAGTATTTCTTTTCTTAATTTATTTCCATAAATCCATCTAACTCTCTTTATTCTTTCTCCTTTGTTTCTAAATCTAGCACATACATGGATGGGTTTTTTTGTTTGTTTAATTGTCTTGTTTTGTTTATATTTTTCTGCAGATGCATCGTCACTGAAGTAATCATATATAAACGAATCTAAACGTGCGCATGCTCCAGATACAGTTTTTAATTTTTTTAATTTATCTTTAAACTTTAATCTTTAATATTAAAGTCCGTGGGTGGGGTCGAGCTCGCTAAAGGCCCTTTTTTTGCATTTCTTTGACCATCTGGCACCAAAAACAAGGCGAAGCGGAACAAAGGGAGCCAAAGGCGAAGCGAGTGCCATCATTCACCTGCAAATGAGCTCGTGGCCCTTAATGCACACTCCCACTGCTCCCAGTGCTCCTCCTGCTCCCAGTCTTCCTATTGCTCCCATTAACGCTCCCACTGCTTCTCCCACTGCTCTCCTATTGATGCCTCTTTTCACTCTTCTGTCCCTGGTGCTCCAAAAATCCCCCACTCTCCCTCCGTATCCCTGGTTTAGAACAGGTCGCGTGCTGGAGAAAGCTTCCCCCCACCAGGGTCTTCAAAACGCAGCCTGGAGGTCTGCGCCCCTGAAACCCTAATCTAGATCAGCACTCGATCAGAGGCTTCTCTGTATCAGCAGATGGCATTAAATGTCCAAATCCAGTTGAAGGATCTGTCTCCTGATTGTGGGGTCGTTAGCGCATCATCCAGATCAGCTAAAGACCACCAAGCTTCAGATAAGCAGAGATCTAAACGTGGAAAGATCTCAGTTTCCCGGGAATATATTTGGTGGTACGCACTGATTGTGTATTGTGTATTAGGAACAACAACAATAACAATAACAATACCGATAATATCAATAACACTATTTCTACTATAAAAAATCTCAGTAGTATAACTAGTACTAATAAAACAACAATAACAACAATAATACTATTGCTACTAATAATAGTAACAATAAATTTAATAATTATAATATTACTACTACTAACACTGCTACTACTACCAATAATAACAAAAATAATGACAAGAAGAAGAAGAGGAAGAAGAAGAAAATAATAATAACATTAATAAAACTGGCTCTTCATGTATTATCACGTCCTGAGTCCATCTTAAACGTGTTTGTTTCATTGCAAATCCAAACAATTGCTTTTAGGCCCACAAGCCCCAGGGGCTTTAAGTGGGACTTCATTATTTGATCTTTTACACTAAAATCATTATGTCCAGATTGTCAGGGTTGTCACTATGCTTTGCGATTATCTGTGGGAGCAGATGGATGATTTCCTGAGGCTCCTGGGACCGCCAATTTGACTCGAAGAAATCCCAGAGAGCAATAGATGTTCAGCCCCTAGCAATCTGTATATACCTCAGTGAAGTCAGCTCTCAGTTAATTTTTTTCCTCTTTGGTTGAAAATAAGCTTGCGATTGATCTGAGACTTTAAATGAAAATACACATATATACTGAGTTGCACAAGGCAATCACAAAAGGTGAAACAATGTGAAATCTAATTTATTGAAGATATTTCCACCGACAACATATATGGAAAATGTATATACATACACATATAAAATTCTTCAGTGTGTTTTGTTTTGTAGCAAAATAATACATTGTGGTTAAGTTTAAAACTGTGTGACTGTATTGGGGATTTCTAAACAGGACTTAACCCCTCTGGCACTTTTGTTTTTATTCAAGGAAATCACGTTCCCAACACTGTTAACCCTATTAAGACTCCACCATTCTGCCAAGTTGCCGCCAAGCCATCAAACCATCCATCTTCTCAGTACTTCAGCCTCTATCCATTTCGGAGCGTTTCTTTTTCTCTCCGAATCACTTGGCCCATAAAACTAGCCGAGGCACTGGCAAGCTGTGTCTTCAAGGCTGGATACACATCTATGGGTTCACTAGCTTGGATTAATGGCATTTGGTCCCGAAGTTTGCTCAGCAGTCTCAGAAAAAGTGGCAGCAGTGCGTCCTTTTAAACGCATAACAAAGGCCCATCATTTATGTGGCGGCATATGGCCCAGACCCCCACTGTAGCAAGCCTGCTCTCTATGGTGCCTGCCAAGACTGCTGTCCCATAGCCTCCACTGTTGACATAGTTGTCTTGACATGGGGTAGCAAACTCCAAAGGACAGCTAACACCGCGACAACGCTTCTCTCGTCACTCATCTCCTCCGCTCCATTCTCTTTTTCTTAAATCCTTCTGTGTTTGAAACCAGCTCTGTAAACCATTTTAAACCAATGTAAAACAGCAATTGTTCTGAGACATGCTTGTCTTCTACATTCCTGCCTGACTGATTGTACATGTATTTCTTCAACATTTAATACAAGCAAGGCACTTTTCAGTTATAATGATGCTATTCATGAAGCAGCTGACTTTGGCCGCAATCAGGAAATCATGTGTGGAAATTTTTTTGATGATGGCGCAATTGTTAGTTTTGTTTTGACATGATATATGTCAGAACAGCAGTTCTGCATTATTAAATTCTAAATCAGAGGGGTTTCAAAATAACACAGAATGTATCCTAGAACAACCTGTTTTCAGTTTTTTTTTTTTTATTTATTTTACCCTGGAGTTGATATAGTTATGGAGGGTAAAGAAATGATTTTTTTGGCAAAAGTTCAAGTATGACTCATGATGAGGGGTAATACACCTTGCACTTTGATTAGAAATGATATAACCTAAATAGAGCTTCTTTAGAAGTGAAATGTTCAAACGGGTGTCATAATTAAGACGGTCATTCTCACCCAATATGACATGCTATGTAAATTCCATGTGTGAAGGCATGAGTGGATTAATCTGCCTTTCACATAATCTACTGGATTACTGGTTGCATTTCTCAGAGAAAGGTCACCATAACTCGGTCTCTTTTCAGTTCTTGAGAATGCTTCTGCAAATTTGCTCATTTGTTGCACATCTTCCAGGCAACAGTAGCCCACACGATAAGCAGTGAATGAAAGCAGTAGGGGAATCGGCATGTTTCTTCACAAGAGAGGGTCGGGAGTGCACACTGAGTCATCCCCATGGCAACAAACCCCCTAACCCACAAGACCATAGGTATTGTATTAAGGTCACAGGTCACGGTGCTGCCCATATGGTCGTGTGCTGCATAAGTCATTGATCTGTCAGAACGCACTAAAGGAATTCAAGCATCACTGACAGACCTTTCGAAAAAAAAAAAAAAACGACTACAACCATTCCTGAATGCCATAAATGCCTCCACACCGCCACCTCTGCCACCGAACCACTAAAGCCCTGTGGTCAGGAAAAAGGGCGGGAAACCGAGGACATCTGTGTAGGATCTGAACGGTGATGTGGTGTGAAGTAATAATGGAAACCCTCTGGAAACTACAACAAAAAGACACTGGTGATAGTTAATATTTATTCACGAGAACAAAGTGTCTCATTGCCAGGACTACAAAAAAGAAAGTATAAAAATCAAAGGCCTCAGTCGGTACGATATAAAGCACTGATTCAGTAGTGTCGCTTCACAAATAAACAAGCAATAAACACCTGGCCCATAATTTAAAAATGCACTAGTAATGTTATACTAAGGAAAAACAAACAAAAAAGTAGTACATGTATGCATTTGTGAATCAATGTATACATGTCTTAATAAATACACTTGATTTAAAAGATGCATCCCACCCCTGTGGTATTGAATTTGGCATTCTTTTTTGCATTTCATTTAATATTATTCATATTATTCATCAACAAACTTTAATTGGAATAGAACTTTATGTGGTGGTTCTATGACTGCATACTCTTTTAAGAATCAAAATGTGTTTTCTACTTTAATTGCTTCTTTTAACAAACTAATTGGTCTGAAATTGTGAGACATCAAGAAACTGTATCAGCTGAAAGAGAGACATTCAAAATTCACTTTTATCTGATATAGAAAATGAAGCTTCCATGATCTGTAATGTGTCAAAATATGTGCTGATGGACGGTAACAGTATATCAAATAGAGTGGCTTTCTGAAGCATTATGATTGGTCCCACTGAATGGGGTTACTGACTTATCTAAAGCGATCTAATCAAACTCAACCAGTCTATCTTCACCATTCTTAAGAACTGATTTCATCTTTCCCAAATCGTTCTGTCCCTCTAGTCTTCAAGACAAACCTAACACAAGATGAGGCACGCTGTGACGCTGTAGATCTAAGGCCACTTCAGATCAGGAGCTCTCCTCAAGGGTGGCTGGAGGGGTCGGGAGGGAGAGCATGTCATAACTGGGCAGGGTGCTGGACACAGGCAGTGTCTGTGGAGCTCCTGCTGCCTCGTACTCTTCTTTCTCCCTTACCAGCAGCAGCTTGAGGGATTCTGCAATGTGGTTCAAAGTCTTGTCCATTCGTGTAATCTGAGCGAGAGACAAAGCACAGTGCATTCTGTCTGGACACTTCATGGCAAAGTTATGCGACACATAAATTAACCTCCCAATCTGCATACTCAAATCGTTCATATAATCAAACATGCGCTTTGAAGAAACCACACGGCATTAAAACTAGCCATGCTGGAGCCATTAGTGCTTGGTGAGTGATCTCATTTCAACATTCTTGAGGAATATTAATAAAATGATTAAAGGTGTTCTTTTTATGCATAGTAACCCAATTAGGTCTGAATTCAAAAAGGAACCTTTTGCTATTAGCTGGCTATTTTACTTAGCTATTTCAGGCCTTCCATTGAACAACACTGTGCTTACCATTCTGGGCTGATATCATACCACAGTTGAATAAAACCAGACCGTCAGGATTTGGCCATGTTATAAGCAAAGACGTCATCATTTTTTGAATGTTAACCACAATGTTGTGTCCTTTCAGCCTCTCTCAAATACATGGGTACGTTTGTCTGGCATGTACTATTTAGAAGTACGATGAAGAGCGTGCTAATATTGTTGTTTCTGATTTGCTGAACAAACGAATATGTGCAGACATGAGGCAGCCATGTGTTTATAGTATATGTTTGGATGCATATGGAGCTATACCGCTCTGGGGTTAAAGGTCCGGTCCATGTTAAGTGATGTTTGGAGCCGAGTCTGTCTACACTCCATTAAGAATCAACAGACAAGTTGTTTCTGACCAACAACATCGTTTATACCATGATAGCATTAAGAACACACTTGGCCATACAGCACATGGCATGAGGCTCAGCATGTAAACATGCGCAGGCTCTCCCACGTAGACACACATATACAAATATACACCCTGCTGACCGCAGAGAGACAAGCACCAGCTCAAATGAAGTGGAATGGGACTCAAAGCTGTCTGCCATGACTGGGAACAGCTGAAACCACTTAGTGGGGATAACTGACATGCTTCAAATCTGCCATTCCAAGTCAAGGCATTGCGTGCTAATACTGTATAGGGTCGTGTGGTCACCCACGGTTCGTACAGAGCTGCTGATCACATAGACTAGAACGTTAAAGAACCATTTCCTTTATGTATTGAATAAAGTAATGCACTGAACTTACAGTATTTTATTCAGATTAGTACTTCATTTCCACATAAAATGTATAACATCAAATACTCTCTGAACTGTTGATTTACTTTGGGCCATATCTGTTGACATTTTTTGTCCTGTAGAAATGATATACACGTTTGAATCGAGTAATTTCAATACAACCCAGCTTTTAATTTAAAAGCTTCTTCTAACTGATAACAAAGCATTTGCTATGCTCATTTAACTTTCTTATGATCATTTAATTTGTCGTGATCATGTGCTTACATTAAATTGGACCACAGTCAAATATGCTGGCAATAGATTACAAGGGAATGATATGTATTCCAACACACACTAGATATTATTCAATTGTGTCACACAAAATATGTTACATCAGTGTAGCTGCTGTCTTTAAGTCATGCTGATGTAAAATATTGTCTCTATGTGCACCCACCTGACATTTTAATCATGTATATTCAATGTGCCATTGTTTCAGAGTGCTTTCAATGTATTGCACATCATATAAATACAGTAAATACATGTTTTTTTTATTATTTGTGGCTGGTTATGCAGCACTGTTATATACAGTTGAGATCAAATGTGCACACACCCCTGTTACAATGCCAGGTTGTTGTGGTGTAAAAAAATGAGACCACAAAAATTAATTTCAAAACTCCTTTAATGTGACCTATAATCTGACCAATTCAATTGAAAAACAAACAAATTTGGTAGGGAAAAATATGACAAATAAAACACATACAATAAGCTGGTTGCATAAGTGTGCACAGCACAAAATCCTGGCATTTTAACAGGGGTGTGTACACTTTTTACATCAACTGTATGTTCCAGTGTAACAGTGCGGTCTGGTGTCACAGTGGGTGGCAGAGAAGAATACAGAGAGCAGGTCAGCAAAATACTTCAGGCGGCTGTTTGCCTAAAAAGCTCCAGCTATTTGTTCCTGTTTATCTCAGACACTGTCTGCTTCCTGTTTACTGCCGAATTATGGGAAGAAGCACAACAGTTCATGGGGCAGGGCATCCTGTCATCCCTGGCTGCTGTCATCACTTTCTCCCTGGCAAATAAAACGGGTCCACAGCGGGGACAGAAAAACAGTCCAAACAATCCAGTCCAGAAAGAGAAGACTCTGGAGCGCTCTGTGACTTTTGTAAAACTAAAATGTAATAATTTTGAGGGTCTGTGGGTCAACCATTGCTCATTGAATCTCTTTTTTTTTTCTAGCTAAAGTTATACCAGTCACTTTCTAACTAAAGGTACTCCGGTTATCTCAGAACAGAATGCTTTCAAACAAATTGTTGTGGGGAATTCTTCCGTCTTCCATAGAATTTAAATATGTAATTAAAATTGAAGAGAGAGAGAGAGAGAGAGAGAGAGAGAGAGAGAGAAATACAGACAGACAAACAGATAACCAGTCAGACAGTCAGAGACAGCCAGCGCCAGAGACGAGAGAGGCGAGAGCGGAGGAAGAGAAAAAGGGAGGGAGGGAGTGTGTAAGCGTGTGTGTGTTCCCCTGAGTTCATGTCTGGGATGAAAAGTGTTTGTAAAAGGATTTAGAGCCAGAGTGGCAAATGAACAGGAGCAGAGTGAGTGTTTGCAAAGCTCCTGAGTCGATGTCTGTCAGTCAGGCTAAGAGCTTTCTCATTACACACGCACACACACACACACACACACACACACACACACACATACGTGAAGAAAGCAGTTTCTTTCAGACTCTAAATGTGCTTATCAGCACACATCACTCAGAGAAATACTCAAGGAATACGTTTAAAAGTGACATTTGAATGAAGGGCGAGGAGGCGTCTCACTTTGCCTCAGGTTTAAACCTGCTGAGTGAGGAATGAGATTTAGATCTGTGGAATTTTCAACAGAAATGATAAAGCTCAGCCCATTTACAAATTGAAGACTGGCTCACATGCACATGTACAAGTGAAAAAGTGAGTGGTTGTTCGTTATGGGTCAGTGAATTCCCATCATTCTGTTTATTACAAGATTCTGTGATTCTGTCTGAAGGCATGCAGGGCGAGGCAGCCGAGGTATTCTAAGTATCTGAAACTCAGCGTCTCCACCAAACGAACCACAACACTGCCATCAATCGCATTCTCGCTGAACACAAGCATGCAAAAACATTACCTTCTCCTCCATCCTGTTGAGTCTGGAGCCAATAGTATTTAAACCTCTGTCTTTGGCGCGGTCTGAGGGAAACAAGAATACCACCGGAATCATGAGTACACGGTAGTAACGTCAACAAAGACAAAACAAAACACTGAGAAAAGCCAAGCAGGCATTTGGGAATAAAAGAATGCTTCATTTGTACCTGAACTTGTCTGGAAAAAGGTAATTTTTCCCAAGGACTGATCCAGTCTATAGAAAGCAGGTAAAGAGCAGGTGAGATATATTCATAGGTCTAACAGGCTATACCTCCATGCACAAGAAAGTAGGGGTATTGATATAACACATATGATATAAAAATGTTCTTTTATTTACCAAAGGTCCAAAGCCATTTGCACAACTGAAGAAGTTATACTTAAAAGATTTTTGATATCAGACAAATTGACATTGGTTGGAAATATTTCCAAAGTTCTGTTAATGGATATAAAATCATTAACATTTAGAACTCGAGCAGTATAACGCAACGTTTGTAAATGGCCAAGCTTTGTTTGGCTTTTCTATGCCATGTAGAACAAAATTTATTATAAAACTACAGAACAAAAAACATAAAAACGTCTTTTATTTTAGGGTCATTATAAATAATCGGCAAAGAAATACACGTTATTTGAACCCGGGAGAACTTCCAGGATAGTTTCTGGCTACAAGTAAAACCATTTGCACTCTTTATAGTACAATATGGTGCAGTCTTGCAAAGAAGTCTTGCAAAGAAGGTGATGCGCAAAACCATTTTTCCATACATGAATTCATTCAAAACACATTAGAATAAAACCAAATTTACAATACATGATTACATCGAATTATAAAAAAAATGGCACCAACTTGCAGCAATTTTTAATAATCATCAAGCCACAAGACCTACTGCCTGATCTTGAGCATTCAAAGCTGTACCTCCTCTGAAGCTCCTTGATGCGCACCATGAGGTTTAGATGGCCTTGAGAATACTGCTCAATCACGTCCCTCACGTCATATGGTTTTCTTGCTTGCTGAAATATACACATACATTTTTATTTGCCTCTATTTATCTAGTGTGAATGACAGGAAATACTGCTTGGCACGTGGCAAAGACACCACTGACAAAGTACTGTAACGGAACACTGTGAATTAGCTGCTGATTAATTGGCATAGTGGATTTTTGTGAAGTTTACAATTACTTCACGAATACTATGTGAAACTTTGTGAACTTTTATCGTCACCTGACATCCTTACAGCCTTAGATCAAACGCTAGGATCTGTCGAGTTTTGCCTTTGAAGAAGAGAAGCCACATCTGCCGACACCAAACCTAAATATTGATCAAGCGCTGATTCCTCGCTTTTGAACCTGATTAGGCCCGGGCTCTGACACCCTCACTTGTTTGATTTTATTTGAAGTCGCTGAGTAATGAGTGGGGAATGTGGAAAGTCACATGTTTGCTATAAGCCTCAGAGTTGCTTAAGCAAGAAAAGCCTGACAAAAAAATGCAAACATTCACACGTCTGTGGTGGGAAGCACCCAATTCAGACAAGAGTAAATCTGTTCAAGGACTAGCAAACATCGTCATGAGTTTAGACACAGCGAAAGTGGTTGACAGCATCCCACACACAGTCATGGTTCTGTGTTTGGTGTCACACGAGTGTGTGAGAGAAGAGAAGGAGGGGCGAGGGGATTTCAGAGATTCGTAAGTGTGGCAAGCAAAGGCAACTGAAAGGACACTAAGAGGGAAGGAGGACAAAGAGAGATAGAACAAAACAGAAAACTGTGGGCAGAGTTCAGTGTCTACAGCAAGAGGAGAGTGTGTACAGTTGTAGGGCTGGGCGACAGGGCAAAGTAATCAGATATTAATGACAACTGACAAACAAACTTGTTTGCAATGTTTGAAGGTCACTAATCAACCAAGTTATGGAGCACTAGATGTACCCAATAAAATAAAATAAAATAAAATAAAATAAAGTGTCCTAAATAGGAATATAATGTACATATAATGATTTACTGTTAGTTTGTCTCATTAATGAGATATTAGGCAACACTGAAGCAAACAGTTTCTGCTGCAGGCTCCCCCTGTGGCTACATACTATTTAAGGTACATTCTGAGAATTTTTAACACATATTAATTGCTCTCGTTGTTCCATTTAGTCATAAAATGACTTTTCTTGTATTTTCTTACAGCTGCTAACAGTTGAATTCCATACCGTTTCCATGCTTTAAAGGGCCCATATAACTGAAACCTGAAGGTTCTTTGTTTTTTTTATAAATATAAATAGTTTAATGTTGGCATAAACATTGTTACATTTTGAATAATTGTTTTGGTGATGGCACAAATATCAACCCAAACAACATACAGAAGTTTCACAATAATTCAAGGACAAGTATTCCAGTCTGTACAAGGCACAATGCAGGCCAGCCAGTCAGAGGGGAGGTGATTTGCATGCACTGGTTGTAAAGGCACAATAACAAAAGCATACAGTTTTAATTTAATAGCTATGGCAGTTTAGAAAAAGGTCATGTAAAAATGAAATATGACTATTGCTGGTACATAAATGCACATAACCATCATACATGGCCCTTATATATCTATGGAAATAGAGGCAAAAATGTAGCCTATGTACCCTTTACTGAAGGAAAATATCATAAAAGATTTAGCATAAAGCATTTAGCAGTTATTGTAGTGTGGCTGGCACCGTGTATTAAATGTGCCAGCCCAACTAAAGCATTTGGGCTAGAACCCAACACACTCCCCCTCCAGTAGGCACCAAGAGAAGCATTACATTCTAATAAGACCACAACCTCTCACGCAGACCTAATAAGTCTATGTAATTACTCACATTTTGCTGACCCTACAACTGATTTTCCAAGGGCTCAGTTCCAAAAATGTCTAGGAGCTTGTCAAGGATTAAATCAAATAGCAAAGACCTCAGTATGAAAGCAGATTAAGATACATGTCAACAGTAACGGCAGTAAGACTTCAGAAAAACTGAACTTAGTGAACATATAAAAGCCTTACCTGAAACCTTCTTTTGGCCACAAAGTAGCGCATTCGCTGGACAACCCGAATGGCCGCTCGATGAGATTCCCGCAACCTGGGTGTTTATGGATCATGTTATTCATGCAGGGAGCAAAAGACAAGGAGAAAGACACATTACAATTTGAAAGCAAACTCAAAGTGAGTCTTTCAAAGCTGGGAACAGTCTCTTTTAATTAAAATAGAATAGAATGGGAAAAGAACCCCCTTTCTAGTTATTCTCATGTTTGTGTTTGAGTACTTGCCATTCATGCCAAATGAAAGTCTGAATTATTTATGGTTACAAGTAAAGGTAAGGACAGTAAGGCTGTAAAGTGCCAGTAGCATCCTCAGGTCAATAGTTTCTAAACACAGAGTGCGCTTCTGACACAAGCATTTGCAAATCAATCCAATCTGATTTGGGAAAGGCCCTCAGGTGAGCCTGAAGCAGTCCCTGCGGATGGCAAGGTCCAGGCAATGCCCCCTCACAGACACAAAGAGAGGTCATAACCAGGACATGGGGTCTAGAAAGGAACACAAACCATTCTTTCAGCTTTCCAAGCCTTTGAACAATACAAGTGTGCACATACAAGTGTGTGTCTGTATGTTTTCATGTCACATGAGCTGTCCTTGAAGGAAAATGGTCTGGATCTTCTGAAGCAATTTTTACAAAAGATCCATATTTCATTTTTAAAACTTAAAATTTACATTTGCCTTCTAAAATTCCATAAAACTTGACTGAAGGTCAACCGTCATAAGGCTATATAAGACCCACATAACATTTCTAAGGGTTTATTCCCACAAGTGTCACCTGTGATTGAAAGTACTTCAGTTCATTTTATCCAGAAAGTAATTTGAAATAAGCCTTAAAATGTCTATACATATTAGTGCCATAAAAGACCGCTACCCTACAATGAAGTGTAAACAAAAATTATTTTAACTTATATGTACTAACATTAACTCTATTATACAAATGATACACATAAATGACACCCCCATTCTGACATGAAAACAAGTGGGTGTATGTGAGTGCAAATGGTTATTTCCTTCCTATAGATAACCTTTTGTTTCTTTATACAATAGAATCATTTAATGTAATTGAAAATTAGCATTTTTCTTTATTGCAAGGAATGGGTAAGTATGTACATGTCAATCTATGTCTTGGTCTACAAGTAGTGTTTATGCTGTTTTGCCATACAAATGCTTCCATCTGGTGTCTGCCACACCAGTCACAAGAGCCCTTCAAAGAAAGGCATTAGCATTAGACAGGCTGCAGGCTATGAGGCCTGGATAGCTTCACGGACACAGCTGCCTGAGGGAGTCTGGATCTTCCTTGGCAAGGCAACATGGGGAAATGGAGGATAATACATATATGCATGGCTCCAGGCAAGTGCCAATATATGGCTCCCTGGTGAGCCATTCAGAACTTGAACCAGTATCCCTCTGGCAAGTTACTAGCAGTAAGTGATAATATTCCTTACTTTAAAGCTCTCCAATTCCTCTTAGTAACAAAACTGGCTCTATTAATTTGAAATTGCAGATCTACAAAAACACATGGCCATTGTGCAGACTATGCAGAACCGATCCAAAAAAATGCCGATGCTAACCATTTTCATTTTCATTATGAAACGTGAATGTCGCCGACAGCAGAAACAAGCCCTAACTGATATGGATGGGTACATATGAGAAACAAGCCATTCTCAAGGGAAGCAAAATTATTCAAAACAGCCTTGGCACATGTCTTACATTCCTCTAGAGCAGGGGTGTGGAACTCCAGTCCTGGAGGGTCGTGGTCCAGCACGTTTTGGTGATTTCCCTGCTCAGAAACACCTGGTTCACCTCGTCAGTTATTTGTCAGGTTTAGTGAATGTGTTTGAGGAGGAGAACCATCAAACTGTGCTGGACACCGGACCTCCAGGACCAGAGTTGGACACCGCTGCTCCAGAAGCTTTGACATTCATTATAATGTAACTACTGCATTTTTAGGTTGTGTAAAAAAACATGCTGCGAGATAAGAGCCTATCAAACACATGGACAATACAGACTTCGTCATCCCTGTAGGATGCAGTTTTAACAATGAAAGCTGTATAAGGGAGTGGTTCCTAATCTGTCTTTGAGTAGCTCTACCTTCACAATTGACCGACCCATGTTCTGTCCACAAATACATTTTTCGTATTAACTCTGGCAGGTATGGACATGTTTCACAAAAATCTCTTGTCACCAAAAGAGAAACTGCTGTGCACAATTCCGGAAATGTTTGGAAATTAACTCTGGAAATGATCTGATTTGTGGAATAAGGTCGGTTACAGCTGGAAAAACACCAGAATATCCAGGAGAGGAGTACTCCAGGAACAGGACTGGGAATCCCTGCGTTATGAAGAGTCTCAGAATCTGAGTGTGACAGTAATAACGTACAACATTGTGCTCTGGAATGGGACTTTAACTATCATTGGTCATTCCTGTAGAACACTAGGTTGTGCAGAGAGTGTGTATGCATATGTGTGTGTGTGTGTGTGTGTGTGTGAGTGTGAGAGAGAGAGAGAGAGAGAGAGAGAGAGAGAGTGGGGGGATAGAACATGGGAACCAACCCATCTGTCCACGAGGCAGCGCCACTTCCTCTCCCCAGCCCTGGTTACCAGCATAGCAACGCTGGTCTCATGACCTCATCAGGGTCACCATCTGCCTCTGGTGCTGGCACAAAGCCTGGCTAATGGCAAACACTGGCAAGAACTTAGGCAAAGGGGAGAAAGGGTTCCCCTGGGACCAGCAGGGCGAGCGAGACACAGACAGAGATAGAGAGAGATAGAGAGTGAAAAAGAGAGAGAGAACAAGGGAACGAAGAGACCAACAGAGGAAGAGGAATCTCTGTCCCATTCCCAATCCAATTTCACACTGGCTGATAGCAGCCAGATGTGAAAACAGTAGAAAACCCACTTTAAAAAGGAATTGTGCAGTCTGAAAAACAGGAGAAATGGAAGGAGGAACCGAGATAAAGGATTCAAACGTGAAGCTGTAAACAACAGCGCACAACAGAAGATGCCATGACAGTTATTTACCACAGGCATCCTAACATTAAGCAGATGGCAAGAGCATCTACCCGTCCTTCAGAAGAGCATTCTAACCAAATCAACCTTTTAAAATGCATTTGATTAAATTATATACTTTTACGAACACTAACCGAAAACATGCATTTATTATGACAAATCATGAGGTTTCAGTTGATTTATTTTCGTGCTTTAGTCGTAGGTGATTTATTTACTACCAGGTGATCAACAGAACATCTCATCTACTTACATTATACAAATGCTTCCATTTTTCAATGCAGCTTGAATCACATAATTTCACTTAACATGAGATGCGAGATTAACCGCTTGTATCCTAAGATTCTCTGAAGTTGCAGGTTCACGTAAAAATATTTTTGTCATTTTCTTTTCTTTTACATTTTGTAATAATTTTTATATGATTTTAATTCATTCAATATTTATAATATTTATATATTATATTTTATCATATGACATGCTTAATAGTGTGTTGGCTCCATCCAAGTTAAAAAAGTACACAAACTCAACTCAACAAAGGAACAAGTGAGAGATTATAGCTACTTAATATATCTTTTATTTCATTTTTATGTTTTTACTTTAAGGCTCATGCCTGTTTTCAGTGTTGACATTCAATCTAATCATGCTCTGTTTAAATATCTGTTTAAGTTTATAAATATTAAACTAAAAGGTGAGCTCATTCATCTGTCAAAAACAATTAAAAAAAAGCAAAATAAGATGCACAGAAAGCAATAGTCTTGTCTCTCTTTTCTGTTATATGCTGAAAAAAGAACTGAGACCAGTGCTTTGTATGTGTCTCATCATTTTTGTTTTATTACTATAATTGAAAAGAGGGGAAACACATTCAGAAGCCAGGAAACCCATAATAACAACCCAGAAACACAAATATGTCTATTTAACCAGAACTGTGGAAAAAAACACACACTTTAATTATAATGTGTTGTTACAAGAGACATAAAGCATCTTTACATAAATCAGAATGCAACAGTGTCAAGGCAAACCCTGAAAAGATGAAAAGAGGAACTCATATGTGATCTAATGCAAGATCCAAATTTTTTGGTTAATAAAATCCCAAGCGATCTCTCTGTGTTCGGCCAAGGACCCGAACTTTTTAAAGGTCATAATGTGCGTGCTTGTCCATGTGGATACTAACGGATGTTGTGCTTGTGACAATGACAGTGACAAGTACACTAAATAAAGATCAAAGAGGTGCAGCGTGGGACAGGAAACAGCCACGCCGTTACTGCCATCAACACCCTGCTCTGAAGAGCCTGCCCACTCGCATCAAAAGAACGGAGCTCTGCTTAACAGGGCGTGTTCAACAAAACACGGCCCTGCCCTTTAATTACTGACCTCAGCTCAGGCCGGGTTTGCTGCGCTGAATGGTCAAAGGGGATGAAATAAAAGGCAGCTGATCCTGAAGCACTAGCTGCAGGCAGCCTCTCTTAAGCGCAGAGCACCATCGCTTTGTTTGAGGCATCTCTGGACTTGATTGGAGCTGAAATGATAGCGATGCTGTAGAGTTAAGCAGTGAGGTAAACAGCTAGAACACTTCAGAGAGGAGTCATTAGCAGGGAAATGAGAAAAGTAAACAAGGTGAGTGGACAGAGAAGCATTTTCTGCCTGGCTAACACAGATGATACCAAATGATAACGTGAGACGGACACATGCTATTGGAGACTTCTGTCAGTGGAGAGAGGAGCTTACAGTACTTGAAAATGTGTCCGTTTGGAGATGCAAGGTTTTGCAACAACAGTGACGATACACTCCAAAACAAGGAAAAAGACAACTGGGTATGCAAGAATAATCGCTCAGGTTATTGGAGTTTTACATGTTTGTACTTCTTCCAGAGACATTCGTCTGACCTCTTCCCAGAGGGGCAAACTAATCTGACTGTAATCAGGACTAGACAAACAGGAAGAAAAACAATCGGTTTCTGGAGTTTCTGTCTAATCTTATCATCAAGATAGGGAAACATTAAGCCAGTGCAAGTGCAGGGCAACACACACACACATACACACCCATACACACACACACACACACACACACACACACACATATACAAATGCGTGTATATATGTATGTAGAGACACACACCCACACACACGCACACACCAGAATTATAATCCATGTTACTCCTCATTGAATACAAAAATGAAGCAGCGCTAC
>JBBIGA010000040.1:21341201-21355394 GCA_037576975.1 Alestes dentex | reverse complement strand
GTGTGTGTGTGTGAGTGTGTGTGTGTGTGTGTATTTTTTTCTTTTATATATATTACATATATGTATATAAAATCTATAATATATAATTATATAGAAGTTTTTTTTTGTCCAGTCATGTCCAGGGAGGGGCAACGATGTCTGTGGCATTAGTGATATTAGGGGTAGCAGAAAACTAAGACCATTCACTTCGTCTTAGAATTTAACTGTATATTGACTTTTGATGATAAAACTCTTCAGCACATGATGACATACTAAGTGGAGGCATGGTACATAAGATAAAGACTATATAAATATGGATATGACACCTAGTGTCACTCACGGTGCTAATAAATCAAAGTAGTCAAACTAACTTTCTCATTTAGTGTGAAATGCTGCCGCCGTGTCTGTCATGTTTGTTAGACAGAAATGTTCTTTCTAGGACACAAGCAATGTGAAGCACATCAAATGTGTGTAGGTGTGGTGTTTTTGTGTTTCCACTCACTGTGACACATGAGTGACAGGCAGGAGAAGGCCGTCCTTCTCTGCCTCCAGCTCAAGATCATCCGCAAAACTGCTGTTCCTCTGGAGCGGGGGAGGGGACTGGACCTCCAAAAGCCCTGATCTTTTCTTGTCTACAAACGCACACACATAAAACACACATAGCGTTGCTACACAAGGTGCTTGCCAACAAAGTGGATCAAATGTAATCCATAGTCTTCCATAGTCTATAACAAAATGTTTAACAACCCCTCATTTATTATTTCTGTTTATTATCATGGTCATATAAAAACCTCAAAATCATTTTTTTCTATTATGCCTTATGGTATCTTATGAACATGTCAAGATGAAGAGACCAATAGAAATGGCTCTAAAATTACCTAAAAGAAAATCGCTTTACATTACAGTATATATTATAAAACTTAAAGTGAGCAAAGCATCACCACGAATAGCTGTTACTTTAAATTACTTTTCTGCTACAGTAGTGCTGTTCCCACATTCCTAATAAAAGGTAAAAAAGTGAAACAACATTATGGGGGAAAGTGTCTCTAATATGTATTTCCTCCCTGTATGAACTGTTGTTTTAGGGCTCTGTAGGGCGGAGTTAAGCTGACCTAATAGCTAAGATCAGATTACCTGGAAGAGGGGAGAACTGGAAGGTGGTTATAGAGGCCCAGGACTGCTGTCGATCTACAAGAGGAGGGAGTTATACACGTTATCTCCTTTGTTTCACTAGCGATTGATCACATTAATGTACCTCAGATGCAAATTTCAGACATTTTATCAGATCGTGCTGCCAATGGAAAAAGCATGCAGCAATGAACACTAACAGCAGCTCACCAAATCTTCTCAGAGCATTTGCCTCTGTCATGAACAGTGACCATGAGGAGAGAAGTGAGTCGAGAAGACAAATGATCAGTGTGCAGAAATCAGACCGATTCAAAAAGCATTTAAGGTGAAAGCGGAGCAAAAATGATTGAGCAGAATTCTGAGATGCTAGAGGGAAAACAGTACACCGGTCCAATTTGGCAAGGAACTGATAATACCTGACAGTTCAGTACTGTACACCGTGTCCTGACTGGGGTCCCTTCCATTTTCAAAGTCGTAGGTAATGGTGGGGACTGTGGGAGAGCTTGGGCCGTTATCCTTTTCAGTGCTCTTCATCTTTCTCCTCATCTTCACCTGACAATAAAAAGACAAATATTCCCGTCTAGTACTACACACATGTCTGAGGCCCTGGGCCTTTGTGGTATTCATTTAAGACCAACTCAAATCGCTTTTTCTAGGATTAGTCCTGGATTATAAAGCATTTCGAATGGAGATCATCTATTGAAAGGGAAACGCAGTACATGAGTTAAAATTAATCTCTGACAGGAAAATCAACCCATAAGAGCATTTTCCCAGACAGGGATTAAACCCAGTCTTGGACTACGCAGTATTACAAATGGAGATTTTCCTTTAAAAGAGAAATATAGTCTGGGTCTAGTCTTAATCCCTGTCTGGGAAACTGGCTCATAGTGTTTAAATCTGAATGCATTTAAGAATGTTTAAGTTATTACCATGTTTCACATTATATGTCTGAAGTGGAGTTTTCTGACTGGCTACACATCTTCACTATACTCTACACTATACCTGCATAGTTTCTCTGTACTGTTTGCCTGCTAGATAAAAGTGGGTAAACATACAGTAGATATTATTTCTATAGCATTCTATTTTTTATATTGAACATAAAGTTTGGACACACCTTCTCATTCAGTGTTTTTTCTTTGTTTTTATTATTTTCTACCTTTCAGATCAATACTGAAAACAAACAAAATGATGAAGGAACACATGGAATGATACAGTAAACAAAAAAGAGTCGAACAAACCAGAATATGTTTTGTAATAAGGTAATGATGGACTGTTGCTTTTTTCATTTAGTTCAGTGGTTCTTGCCATAATGTGGAGTAGAACCGTAGTGGAACAGGATCACTAACTGTGTACCAACCCGACCATCACAACTGATGGTCCCAAACACATTAAGAAGGCAAGAAACTCCACTAATGAACTAATGAACTCTTGACGAAGAACACTTGTTAATTAAATAGCATTCCAGGCTGATTCCTCATGAATCTGACTGAAAAATGCCAAGACTGTGCAAAGCTGTCATCAGAGCAATAGGTGATGATTTCAGTATTAATCTACAATGTAGCCAATGATAAAAACAAAGGAAATCATTGAATGAGAAGGTATTGACTAGTAGTGTATGTTCTGACTTTGTGATGAAATGACATGGATCGTTTGATCGTGAAATGCGTATAGTGTAGTATATCACCAAGCTAAAGTAAAAAAAATATATAACAAAATGCCTGACCAGTCGCTTTCAGGTTTAGATCTCATAGGAATCTCATAATGAATCTGTCCTACTAACAGTTTTCTTGGGCTTTGGACTGGACAGTGCAGGGGTACTGCCAATTGGTTTCTTTCGCACAAACATCTTATAGGTGGAAGAGTCAGGGTTCTCTATGGCAAAGCACCTCCAGGACGTCTGAAGCAGATTGGAAACAAAAAGCAAAATGAGTTCCACCTTAGAATAGCACACAGATATCAAGGAAAATGAAATCAACAACAATGCACTGAGCTCAGCTCGAACCAACCTGTATAAGACATGCAGCAGCAGGGATTTGCCTGTTGAAGTGTTTCTGTCTCTGCTTCTGCTGCACTTTCAGGGCAAAGCCTGAACCCAGGATGCCCTGAAGAAATGCTTGTCTTTATCTTTGTAAAGGGGCTTGTGAAGGATTTATGAAATATACTGTAGATCTCTAAATTAGAGTCTGTGACTTACCGCAGGCAGAGCAAAGAAGGAGATGGCAAAGACAGAGAAACAGGAGCCAATGGTCTTCCCTATCCAGGTTTGTGGCACCTTATCCCCATAACCAATGGTGGTAACTGTCACCTTAAACATGACAAAAAACTAAATTTGTGACTAGGTTTAACAAGGCTCTTAAACAACACTTGCAAACTAGATGCATCGGTTTTATGGGCAAGAAATGTTTGCGGGAAAAAAAATCTTCTCGCACTGTGATGCAATCACACTAAAAATAAAATCCTGAAGCTTTCAGTTCAAACCAGTAATGCTTGGATGTTCACCAGAACCTTTCAGTTAATATAAAAAAAAAACAACTTCTGTGTCTGCAACATAATGTCTTATACAGACATGGAAGTATAACATGAGCATTTGCATATTTCTGATGGCTGATTTCTGGTATCTGAAGTATCTGATCTCAACTGAAAGCATCATGACTTAAGGTTTCGATTAAGATAAGATAAGATAAACCTTTATTAGTCCCACAAGTGGGAAATTTGCATTGTTATGGCAGAAAGAAAAAAAGTTAAGAGCAGCAAAACCTTTAGGGCCTCAGTAAACCCCATTTTTTATAAAATACTTCTTTATTCACAAATAGTGCTTACCACACCCCACCACAGAGCATCAGCATAGCTGGCAAACTCTGTGACTCCACTGCTGTCGACTGCATCTTTTTCCGCCAGGTACACAAAGTAGGAGGCAAAGATGAGGCCCAAGAACCCAATATAAAGAGTGGTGATCAGCTCCTGGAGGGATATGTTCATTATCCATGCGTACCTTAAAAATGTATGTACTGAAATAAGAGCATCTAAATGCATGTTTGGGGAAGTTCCTTGCCTGTCGATGGATGAAGACCACTGAGCCCAGCAACCGCCAGGTCCCTCCCTGCCGGTCCACGTGCAACATTCGCAGAATCTGTAGGAAACGAATTCCTCTGGGCAAAAACAAAAAGAAATGTGCAACCATGAAGAAAAAAAAATGAAGAATTCTATCTATAATCCGGTCAAACAAAATTGAATGCTCTTTACCTGACAGCAGAAGTAGCAAAGACTTGCCCATTAGAGCCCACTGAAAGAACAATGACTGAGGCCACCACCACAATTAAGTCTGTGAGTACAAACACAAAGAAAAATCGTCTGGACAGCTAAACAAAACATGAAAAGTTATTGCGGCACTATGGCAAACTGGCATGCAAATGGGAAAACACTCGAATGATCAATTGCAAGGGTCTTTATAAAGAGTTCACTCTCAAAACTACATGAAATATAAATTAGTCTCATAGTAGCTGACAACTGACTAATGAGCCTGCAGTTTAATAGGTTAACAAAACAATTGGAACAATGATTTCTCATGGTCTCACCAATAATAGAGATGGGCTTTCTAGCAAAGCGAAGTCTTCCCAGTATACCCACGTATTTGCTGCGGCATCCTGCTGACCACAGCCTCACCACATACTCCACTCCGAAGAACACCACCAGCACTATTTCCTGGCAGGGAGAAACAGACAGGTTCCCATTTCTAGCATACTTAAACAAAGACGTTTTTCATGTGTTTCACAATGGGAATCACTTACAGTGTTCGTTTAAAATTGCATTGAATTACAGTAAAGTGGTCACTCATTTCAGTAGCCATGGTCGCCTGCTTCAAATGAAGGTAAACAGTACACTTCATTGTACAACAAGATTGTTTTTCACAGCAGGCATAGTTTGTGGGTATCTATGGAATTCTCCAGAGAAGTAACCCATTTAAAACCACTATAAAAGTACTTTTCAATGCAAGAACCTACACGATCTTCCCTTTAAAACACTCTGTCTATGGGAAATATAAGGATGGTACAAGAATGACTACATAGTTAACTGTTTTAGGGTCCAATTTAGGGTTTATGCACAGGAAGAATAAATGTATAATTGACCCTATGGCCCAACCTAGGTGAAATTTAGGCCTAGTTGAATTAAAAGCTCGAAATGTTGTGTGTGAAAACACACAAGAGTTTAATAGAGCCATATTACCACGCAGGCAGGCAGTTGACAGGCGTCATGTGGCAACACAGGGAGGCTGGTTCATGGTCACGGCCAACAACAGCAGTTGCCCTTGTCTCACTCTTTAACAGAGGCACACAAAAGGAGGCTCAGAGTCTGCTCAATTCAGCCCCATTGAGAGCCGCGAGGAACCAGACAAGTATGAGTTATGAGGCTGGCTGCGGAGCCCTCTGTCCTATAAGCAGTCTGGAGAACTGGGCAGCCTGGGAAAGGGGCAATTCCTGGCACTGGGCAGACGGGTAACTTGTCCAAATCACTCCTCAGAATGGAGTGAAACAACAGGATCGGGCCAGGCCTGCTGCACTTAGCCTGGGGGCGAAGGTTAAAACAGTGCCAATAAAGCTACGGTGGAGTTGACCAAGAGGCAAACAGGGACAGAGTTGAGCCAGAAAAAAATGAGGCAACTCTCATACAAGGACTGCAATGGTTTTAAGCCGTTTAAACGTCCTATTAGATATTCCCACTCAGCACGTGCCATATTTGTTTTGTTCACTGAAAACACCAAGTGAAAAACTTCCTAGTTTCGTCATTTATCCAGAAAAGGCCCAATTTTGGTCAACCATGTTTACCATTGTTTTGAAGCAGGCTTGAATTGAGACTCCTAGTCACTGGGTCCATTTGAGAGGTGGGGAAACAGACAAATTGTGATAGCTATAAGTCAGAGCATCTCCAACTCAGCAGGTCTTGTGGGGTGTATCTGGTATACAATGTTTAGTACAAGCCAAGGGATGTCTCTGGGCAATGTTCTGCTGGGAATTCTTGGGTCCTGGCTCTCATATAAATGTTACTTTGACACATACTATATACCTACTGTTCCAGAAGTACACTCCTTCATGGCTACAGTGCTCCGTAATGGCAGTGGCCTCTTTTTGAAGAATACAAAAGAACAAAGAGTTCAAGGTTTTGACTTGGCCAAATTCCAGGTATTTCAATATAACTGAGCCTCAGTGAGATGATAGACCAGAGGTCCCGAAATATTTTATTGATTATCAGAGTCTGAAAGTATTTTATTTTTGAGAAAAAAAAAACAAAAAAATGCTCATCTCAGTCACGTGATATGGTACATAGAAATTTAGCCCACAAGCTAGCAAAAATGAGTAAAAAACAAACACACCTTGTTTTTATCTATATCGGTCCGTGAAAATATTATTTTACATGGAAAAAAAGGTTGGGGGCTGCTGTGATAGACAAACTAGTCTAATCCAAGGAGATCCAACCTCATAACATACAGAACCTAAAGGTGCCAGATACTACAGACCACCTTCAGATGTCTTGTGGAGTCCATATACCAACAAGTCAGAGCTGTTTTATTGGGACAAGAGGGATCACACCATATTATGCATGGTTCTAATGTTATGGCTGATCAGTGTATATACTACCATGTATAACCATACAGATGTTTGCGCATTGTATAGTACTTACATACTATAATAAGTGCAAAGTCATCACCGCTTTAAACCCATGAATCTGGACAATAACTGATTTTTTCAAGCAAAAACATAGTTAACATTAGTATGAATGGAGACAAACACTGAGGAAAATATATCAAGGATTTATTTCTTTAAATATTTGATATCTTGGGAACCAATTGGAAAAAAAACACACTTGTCTCCAGAATGATCCCTTTGTGCCCCCAGGCATTGCATTTTAAATGCATTACCGGATTTAATTTCAAGGAGCACTGATTAGCCAAACAAGCTATTGGATGAAACATCACCTTATTTGTACTTCCTCTAATAATGGTATTAGCAAAAATGCCAAACAACCCAGATACATGTCTTTTTTTTTTTTATATATAAATTCTTCTCAGGTGCCAAAGATTTTGGTATGGGACTGTGTATCATATGTGGTCACAAGTTACAAGATATCATATGTATATCCACACCAGTGTGACTCATACATTATTTTAATTAATCGCACTCCTTTTTCATTCACGACTATGAACGAAAGATGCCAAACACCTCTATGACAAAATTACACACATGAAGGGAAATTAGTTTTCCACACGTCTTCCCATCCAGACAAGCGGTGCTCCAGCCTGAATAAAAAATGATGTCCAGGCAAACGTCGAAGAACAAATTATTAAAGTGCACCTATTCACTGGTGAGACATCTTAGCCCACCCCATTTGTTCCAGTGCTCAGTATCTAATTAAATCTAGGCTAGTGACCACACTGACCAGCTGTCATGTAAAAGGTCTGGGTGGACGACCAGTGGGCGCCAGGGGCCATGAGAGCAGCTCAAGGGGAGACAGAGGAAATGAGACCCCAGATGCAAGGCCTCTCCCTGTTACCTTGGAAATAGAATTTCCCATCCAAAATGCAGCTGGAATGTGATCACCAAGGCGAGGCGAGGAAGGGGACGCCATAGCAACACAGGGAGGTTGGTGCGGGACAGCTGACCTATTAGCAACATCTCGGAGGGTTACATTACGTATTCATGAACCAAAAACGTCCACAATTAATCCGGCAAAAAAAGGCCGAGTTCACCAAACTGATCGGCAGGAGAACACCAAAAATTAACCCGTGACGATTCAGCAATAAACGTTCTTACTTTTTTTTCCAAAAATGATAAATAGAAAAAAACACCGTTAAATTCCATAATTTCAAACCTTGCAGTTATTGCCGCTAAAAGTGAAAAACGTTGACGAATGGTGAATGTGTGGATTCTAAATAATCAGTCAATATAATTTCTGTTTCTAAGTGAAAGCAGAAATACTTCCTATTATTTGGATTTCAACGAAAATATGTTGACTTCTGTTTTAAAGGAGTATTCCTTTTTAAGAGCATTATTTTTTAAGCTTTTTTTGGTCTAGATTTTGTCAATAATGGCTAAATGCCTTCATGCCAGCTGCTTGACGTGGCACGGTCCCCTTTTGACAATATAAAGGAAAAAGAAAAATATAACAACATAAAGAAATATAAAGAAAAAAGGTCAAGGCCGTTTGTTATTGCAGCTTAATGTAATTTACACAAACCCTGCGGCTGCAGAACTTGCGACAAAAATCTTGCGACAAAACACTGGTGAGGCGACAGGTTTGTGGTTAACTTGTTTGGTGGCCACAACGGATTAAAAAAAAAAAACTCAACAGATCATTTCTTTCATAAAGCCTTATTTAACTTCACAAAAAGGAGATATGGCGATAAATATGAAAGGTTAAATTCATTCTGGCGTTTGAATACAAGTCCAGCTATAAAATTACAAAAGTAACTGTAAGTTGTAGTTAAAACCTCTTATCACTGCAAGAATTCCTCGTGTCACCAGGGCAAACAAAGGAAAGGCATGTGTCACTGAAGAAGGGGGGAGGGGTGGGTGGCTGGGTGAAAGGGCCTTATCAGGGAGGTGAAATATGGCAGGGTGTTTAAGGTGATTCCTAACACCCTCTGTGACCAAATCTTAAAGAACATTCAGAACCTCCAGGGGTTAGGAAGTGCTCTCACCTCCTAATGGCTAATATCCCTTAGTCATGTAAACAGCCACTCCTTATAGCTAATTGGTGTTTTGTTCGTGCAAAAAAAATCTTTTGGAAATGCAGAGGTCACTAAATAATGTTTAGTTTCGCAACACTTTAGTCACAATCGAGCTCAACTGTGTGGCTTTGGCAAGGAGTAAAACATTACCATAGACGGCCTAAACACTGCAACCAAGGTCTACTACATATTCATGGATGTTTTACAACCGCAAGCGTTTCATCATTATTTGGGTCTTTAATGGGTTACAGTTTTATAGCTGTTTTTAAGGAGTACTCTTTGAGGGCAAGGCTTTCGTCGACAAAGACAAGGCCATCTGCTTGCTGACTAATTTAAGGCTTTTATATGCAGAACATACTGCACTGGGTCTTATGCTCTGTGTGTAGGCTGCCACCTCATTCCAGAACTGCTGCTGTTAAAGCACCTGAAGATGCTCATTAGCATAAGGAGGTGGCGGGATGACACCTATCGCACTTCTCCCTGAGACAGAAGCTGTGTGACTTCACAGCTCAGCAGTGTGTGGGAAGCACTAGTAGCTGTAGGATGTCCTGTGTGATTTCCTGCACCTCGTGACTGTCCTCACAGACATTTCGATACCTTTTTGTGGCTGCTCCATGATGGAGTCACACATGCACATTAGATACCTAGCAGGATAAAAGAAGGCCCCAGTGAATGTGCCAGCGACAAATGTGACACGTTATGCATTACAAATGTGCAGTAGCCCTCCTATCAGGAGAACAATGCCACGCTAAACTGGACTCTCAGAGATGATTAACAGTTCTCCCTATTTGCATTTAGAGCCGCCAGTAAGAAGTGTTGAGGAGCGACTCCCGATGCCCGCTGAGATCTTAGGGTGGTTTTTCAGTTCCGTAATGATCTAAAGCGCATATTAGAAATATCAAGACACAGCTACTATCAGCAACAACAGAGGCGTGGTGTCGTTCAACATTACTTTTAAACAATATCACATTTGTGTTGTCACTGCTTGAAAGCACGGCGAATGAAAGAAAATCAAATCTATGATACAGAATGTAAATCGAAAGTAAGTGTAATACAGAATTATATATGCATGGAATTATAGTGAACAGTGTCACATTTGTGTTGTCACTGCTTGATATCCCAATAAATAAAACAATTAGGTTCAAAGCTTTTGATACAGATTGTGAATGGAAAGTGGAATACGACGAATTGCATATGCATGTAATTATATTAAACAGTGTCACATTTGGGTTGTCACTGCTTGACATCTCAAAGAATAAAAAAAAAACAAATCAGATTTCAAGCTACTGATACAGAATCGAAAGTAAGTGTAATACAGCTAATTACATATGCGTGTCACATATTGAGGCTAATTTCAGTGAGTTACTGATAAAACCGCACATATAAACATGCTTGCAAAGTCATTCTTATCAACGTACAGGCTAGAGTGCATTTGAATGGCTGGACGCACTGCAGTATGGCAGCAAAGTGCATGGTTTCTGCCTTTGTTCACCCCAACAGCTGTGAGGCGAATACAGCAGGCCAGGCCTCATTAAAACAGGGAGTGCCGGGGGGGGGGGTGCTGAGGGGGTGGGGAAGAAAGGAGGGGTTCAGGTTTGCAGATCTACTTCCTGTGAGAAATATCCTCACTCGTAATGTGCCCCCATTTGTACTCCGTAATGAACAACGTTAAACTCGCTACTTAACATTTGATGGCAGACTTACCCCACACACGGAGACAGGAACACCTGTTACAGGCTTGTCTAAGTCCCAGTCCTCTTAAACAACAAGCATTGCTCCAGCTAATCCACGAGGCCCTGTTCCTGCATCAAGCTCTGGAGGCCACGGCGTTAACTTGTGATGCGAGGCGACACGTAATGAACGCAGCGCATAGCTTTAATCCCATTATCCAGTGGCCGCACTGACCTCTGACCTCCAGCGCCCAGTCACCACACTATAATCTCTGTCCCTTGCATTTCCCTTTTCCCTGCCAACCGGCCTGATTGATTCTCTCTTTCCTCCTTTTGTCTCTGTCCCTTGATGTGTAAAAGGGCAGCTTCGTCTAAAAACAACGTGCGTGTTGTTGCAAAGACCATGGACACTAACGCTAGCATATGGCACCGAGGCACAGGACCATACAAACAAGCAAGCCATAGTCTTGACTATAGTATTGATCATCATCATATCTGATATGGTCTCGCACAAAGGTCAAGGCCCTTGCATAATTACCAAACAGGCTGTAATTGGAGTATTGATCAGATCCGAAGCTCCTGTTACATTAATTAAGCTGACCAAGCAATCAATTGTCTGAGAAATGACTAGGCTGAAGAGGCAAGATGCAATAAGACCCTACTATAAACATTACCACCTGGACACAGTCAATATACTCCAATATTATGTGTTAAAGAGTACCATTAGCTTTTAGTAGGCAACTGGTTTATAAGACACTTATTTCCTGTGATGTATAACCTGCATTTGAAGAAATGTGTATCGATTCAGATGATTTAAATGTGGTTACACACAAATTATACATAAGAATATGCCTAACTTTTTCGTACACAAATTATACAAAAGTTATACACAAACAAATACAACAAATACAACATATTTTCTTTGTTTGCAACCATGTGACATTAAATCATGAACTTTTTTCAGTGTAAAAGGAAAGTAGATTATGTCTTATTTTTAGTCCTGGATGTAAAAATGGAGTCTGTAAAGCAGTTAGAGTTTTTTAAATGTGGTGCAGTGATGCCACCTGCTGGACAGACCGGGTTCATTACAACAGTGTCAAACCACATGCAGTTAAAACTACTACAGACAGTAAATTAGTAGCATAACGAGGAATAAAAAAAAAAAACAAATAGTAAAATAAAATAAAATAATAACCAATAAAACTCTCTGACACTCACCACCCAGAAAAGTGTCTCCTGTGCCAGGGTCTGATACTGATCAATGGTGGAGAGTACACTGAGGATCAGGCAAGACAGTACAATCAGAAACCTGCAAAAGACGGCACGCATACAACATTAATCCTTATGCTTACCACAGCAATATCAAAGACACAATTTATCATCTAGACATCACAATTTGGCCTATGTCAAAGTCACTCAGATACTTGTGCCTGATAGATTTCACCCTTTGACAGGAGATACGGTAACAAGACAATCACTGTTATTCACTTCACCTGTCAGTGGTTTTAATATTGTGGCTGACCCGTGTGTTTGTTTGCAAGTGTGTGTGTGTGTGTGTGTGTGTGGTGTGGGTGCATATTTGTATATATATATATATATGTAAAAAAAATACTGTTACTCACTGCTACCATCTGCTGGTATAAATATGTACTGCCACAGCCCTACCTGATCAACAGCAAAATATAAAAACAGCACTGTGTAATTAGAAACAGGACAGTTCAGTCAGAATTACTATACTGCAGGACCAAATTCATGTGATCTACTCAGTGGGTTGGCTCATGACTCACGGCACATTATGTAACATACAAAACATCCGTCACACCTAATCAATATGGCTACTAATGAATGCTGTGCTTCATGAAAAAAACATCTTCATACTGTTATTTTTAATTCCTAAGACTTTTTTGTGAGAGGCGTTCAGATGACCATGGCATTTTCAGGAAATAAGCAGTAAAGGTTTAAATGCATGAATATGAACTCGTCACATATCTGTATGGTATGAATAAGAATAACTGACACTCTCCGAATGCTACAGAACGCTAAATACCAGGCACAAACATCCACCTGGGAAAATGAGTCCTGACCCACATTCCCCTATTATATTTTTATTAAGCAAAATCATCAGAGTCCACAAAGTCCAGAGACACATAAATGGGCCAAAGTTAATATCACATGAAGGTGAAGTCAGAATAGCCTTTCCCCAGGGGTGGATATCTGCTGGCTCAAACAAGCAGTTCAGAAAGGTCTGGAGGATCATAGGAAAGATTCAGCTGTATGTCAAAGTTTGGGTACCAAAGTGTATAGATATATTTTAGTCCTCTCTTGCTCTCTAAGAGTTATCTACAGATCTACCAGATCTTCAGCTAGTCGCTTAGATGAGCAAGCACAAGTGGTTTAAAAGGTCATGTACTTTACTGCACTCTGGAATTGTCTACATCTTATTTGGATTAAGGTCAAGTGAGTCACACAAGCTCTGAGACCCTACAAAAAATGAGCTGATGAAAGGGCTGGCTCTTCCAACACTGCTCAACACAAGTTTCCACTGGGACTCCAACTACAACTGCTTTATCTTCCAAGTTCAAGATGAAAGAAAGTCATTCGCCCAATAGGAAGTGCAGCATTGGCAGCAGGAGCTAAGTTCAAAGAACAATGCATCTCTTACAGCCGCCTCTGAAAAGGTGGTAGATGGCATTGCTTATATTCAGACTCCAGATGCAGATGAAACTGTCTCACGGGATTTTTTGAAGGCTGCTCTGCATTGCTGCAAGGTTGCCCCTTTGTGTTTCTGTTAAGGTAAACCTGAGTGAAATCTTTACCTTTGAGGAAGACATTATATTCAGTGCTGTCACTTTCCATGCTGCGAGCAAGTTGGTGCTAAGGTACATTTACACTGAGAAACCGTGACTCTGTATGTAAGTTTATAATAAACTTCAAGGACTTAGGAGAAGTACACTTCCCGAACAATGGCACGTTGTGCATACAGAGAATAAATCTACATATATTGTAACAATCGAATCCCTGCAGCCAATATGAGGGTTGTTATTTTGTTCTCTGTTACAGTGTATCTGAATTGGCCAGAAGGTGGCCCTCCTGTTAAGGAGATTTTGAAACTTTGGATCAAGCTCAAGAGATCTGGCCTGCCATCACTGTCCACAGCACTCCCTACATATGGAGTCTCAGTGCTTTTACACTTCCCTCGCTGATGTTTGAGAGTTTCTGTCTAATGTATATCGGTGGTTGTTTTCAAGATACACCATACGACAGCTGATGGCTCTGTGGTAGTTTATCTGTTAACAACTACAGCAATTTAGCATGAGGTCTACAATCCAACAACAGACTCTTGAAGAACAGACCACTTTGGACTCTGGATCCCACCCTCAAGATGAACATGATGAGTGTTAGATGTAAACTATATGGACAAAAGTATTGGGATGCCTGACCGTTACACCAACAGGGACTTCAATGACATTGCATTCAAATCCATAGACTTTAATATGGAGTTGCCCCCCCCCCTTTGCAGCTATAACAGCTTCCACTCTTCTTGGAAGGATTTGCACAAAATGTTGAGGTCAGGCACGGACGTTTGAGGAGAAGGCCTGGCTCGCAATCTCCATTTCAATTCATCCCAAAGGTGTTGGATGGGGTTGAGGTCAGGGCTCTGTGCGGGCCAGTCAAGTTCTTCCACAACAAACT
>JBBIGA010000040.1:21304908-21332599 GCA_037576975.1 Alestes dentex | reverse complement strand
CATCAACTCAGAGGGACCTGTGAAGTACAAAAGGCTCATCGTGGAGCTTCCTCTTGATCATGTGTTTGAAGGACTCACCAGAGAAGGTCATACAGAAAATAAGAGGTGAAGTGCCCTCCTTCAAGCCTTTCACATCAAGATCATTGATTGGACTTGGACAATTTCAGCTTTATAAATGCTTTTGAGTGGTTCTGGACCAGTCAAGCACATCTACTTTGATAGAGATACCAATAGTACTTTCAGTTGAGCCTATAAACACTTGGGAATCTTCTCCAGCGCTATGATCGCCCACTCATTCCAGAAGGGAAGAGTTTTTATTAAAGAATGATTACCAAGTATATCTGGCTTCTAATCTCCTCCAGATGAGGTCCTCTGAGCTCAACCAAAGAGCGCCCTTTTGCTCTTATATATAAAGTATTAGGAGTTCAACCTGTAAAAGAAGCAATTGTGAAGAGTGCAGACAAACTCATTATCACATTCTGAGAAAAGGTAGCACAAACAGCTTATCTGCTCTGCAGTCTGATCGGAAGAGGTAGTTCAGTCAACCTGACCTTTTACTGAGAGGTGTAGTTTTTCTGAAATATTTCCAGTCTAAGAGGAAAGACTGATCCTCAGGGGTTGTCATTAATGTGTATTTCTGCAAAGAGTTCACAAATTGCAACTGAAGGTCAGTAAAAAGGTTGCATCACAGATATTTATATTTACAGGCTGCTTTTACATTTTAATGGGGTTACATGCAAGGAAAGGCAGTATAAGGAACTTTGCCCTAGGATTCTTATTGGTGTAATGTGGTGTGTGTGCCCAGACAGGAAATTCAAACCTAATTTGCTGTCTGGAAGACAGCAGTGTTAGCCACTGTGCTACACCAACCATTACAACTGCTATAGACCTGTCAAAGTGCTGGTATTACTCTTTACTCCAAATGACTTAGAAAGGGCAAAGTCAGGCCCTGGAGGGCCAAAGCCCTGCAAAAAGCAATCTGTTCCCTCCTCTTATGCTCATGAAGGTCAGCAAAGTGAAATCAAGGTGAAATCCCTTTCCTGTCATTTTGGTTATTTGAGAGGAGCTCTGTTGACCTAAGCAAGATGCAGTAGAAGACATGACTGTACTGGTACCACCAACCAGTACTCACCAGTATTCATCTGAAACCACAGAATAATAATATACATATATAATATACAATACGCATGTGTGTGTGTGTGTGTGTGTGGCACACAACTGTTTTTTAGGGTATAGGCCAGGATCCTTACTTCCATTGAAGGACAATCTTAATGCTTCGGCATACTAAGATATTTTAAACAACGTCAGACTTCTATCTTTGTGGACACAGTTTGGTCCCTTTTCTATTCCAGAATGACTGTGCCCCAGTGCACAAAGCAAGCTCCATAAAGACATGGATGGATGAGTTCGGTGTGGAAGAACTTCACTGGTCCACACAGAGTCCTGACCTCAACCCCATCCAGCACCTTTGGGATGAACTGGAATGGAGATTGTGATCCAGGCCTTCTCGTCCAACATCTGTGCCTGACCTCATAAATGCTCTACAGAATGAACGGGCACAAAATTCCCACAGAAACTCCAAAATAGCCCTTCCAAAAGTGTAAGCTGTTATCCCTGCAAAGGGGGGACCGACTCTATATTAAAGTCTATGTATTTGAATGTCAATGTTATGTCAGTCACAGCAGCTACATTCTAGAAAGCACAGAAAGCTGAAATTTTACTGGCCCTATTAGGTTTTAATGTGTGTGCGTACGCATGAGTGTGTGCAGAAACTGTCAAAAATCTATACAAAAGTGAAAGATTTTGGAGCTTATCTGCTTTGCTAAGAGTAAAGTCCAGGTGTATTTGAAAACACAGGGTTTAAGGTCAAACACATCACTGCGCTGCTCTCCTACAAGGTCACCTGCACTGCTGCATGGCTGGACCAACAAAAACTCTGCTGTAACGTCTCAATACTTAAGATAAAGCTGTTTTCTTTTTGAGAGATAAGGGCATTTTTCCTTGACCAACTACGCCATTCATCTGACAGGGACAGACTGTGCAAACTGCACAAACCACAATTTTCTTTGCACAAGGTCCTCTAAAAATTAACAGGCAGGCCGGACAGGTATTTTAGAATGAGTTTGGTAAACAGCACGTTGGCTAGTATTAAAACTGCATTATTTGTGTTTTCATGAGAAAATGGCAACAATAAAAAAACAAACAAACAAAACAGCAGACGCCATGCAGCACAGCTGCTGGTATGACAAAGAGAGGCCAGCTGTCACCTGTCAGCCCCAGACGCATAGGGAGGGGTGAGAGATGTAAAGAAACACTGCCTATGGGGATATGGCTGGCTGTCAAAACCTCCATCTTCACACAAGTCATTACAACAATCATTACCACTGAGTACCCGTGGACCTCGGCCCGTGTGGCCTTCAGCGGGACCGCGCTGCTGCAGAGGCACTGATGACAATCGAGCAATCCAACTGAAACGAAAGTAGCAATCCACAAGGTTTTCAGAAAAAAGACATTTTTCTATGGCAAAGACAGCAGCGCTCAGTGAAAAACACGCTGAAATGTGAAACACAAAACAAAAAATACATGCTAGACAGTCGAATGATTCAGACGGCTGTGTTATCTGTAACGAATTAAAAGTCCTTTAATTAATTAATGAGAAACAAAGTCATTTGCGGAGCATCAGGTAATCGTAATAAGCCTTTTCACACACAGCTGTAAATACTCCTAATTCACTGATGTGATGAATACCCTCCCCTGACAGCTGCAAAACGTATGATAACAGATGTTGTCTTTGTCTAGACCTCTTTATTAGAATTGCTCATGGTGTGCTTCTCTGAAAAAAAAAAGAATAAATAAATGAAATAATAATAAAAATAACTTTAGGATAACCCGTTGCAGCTATCATCAATGACATGACGAAATGCATGACGAGATTTAACATCAAATATTTCAAAGTCACAACTCATTCAAACCAACTGAGAAATTCTGCTGGAAGTGTGGATCATCAGCGTTTTAAACGAAGGCGATATTTAAATAAATGAACACCATATTTGTGTTTAAAAGCTTAAGAGGAAATGTTTTGTCGTGATTTGAACTTTTCTTTGCAGTTTTGCCATGTTTTTGTCAAATAGAAAACAAATAGAAAAAGTGCTCGAGTCTGTACAGAATGTATTTCCCATGTAAATGTAATTCATTGTATAACTGCAGCAAAAACACAATTACATTGGAACAATAAGCAAAGATTCAAGTGTAATTGTCATTACAAAACACTGGTCACACAGTGTTTCTATTGCAGATTGCACTGTCTTCTTCCACTTGTCCAGTCCCCTGTCTTATCTCGGATCCACTCGTCTGTGTCTCTCGCCTTTGGTCACTCTCGGTGGCCAGTGCACGACTCACATGACGACGGGAGACATTCCACTCGGCCTCGTATCACACACAGTTAGACAGATGACAATAAAGAATGTACCGGGAACAATAATTAGATTTATCCACACCTAGAGGTCAGGGGCGTGCATGTACTCACATATGCACATAGCCGTTCGTGCATGCACTAGCGTACCAGCCCACAAACAGAGAGTGGTCATGCTTTAGTGATAAGTGCCTTTCATCCCCTTCTATACAGCCCTGTCTTGCTGCCTTTGGAGCGGTGATAAGCAAGTGCGCATTCTTGGCTAGCCTTTCCTTGCCTGCCTCCCACTCATACACCCTCACACAAGGGGGAAAAAATACAGTTAGAGGAATGGTACACTGACAAATCAAATTTACACAAATTTCCCTCTACCCCAAGCATAGAGGACCAGGATGTTGGTGACCAAACTTTGCTTCTTCAGCTCTGGAGCTACGAGACTAATACAACAGAACCATATTTTGTTTTTGTAGCTGCATTAATCTCATAGCACACTTTGGACACCTCACTTTGGTCTTGGCACACTGAGCCCTCAGTAGAGGATAGAAACTTTTCGCTTGATAGCCAATGGTACGACCATCGACCACGATATGACCTTTCTCTCTCTCTCCATTCTTCTTTTTCTCCTTTGCCAAACTCCTGTTTTTTACTCTCCTCCTAAAAGGATTACGACACAATGTATCTCTTGAGTCACGACTTGAAATTTTTTAATGCTTGAAGTGCAAAGCAGTCGAGAGGCTGCAGAGAGCGTCTAAATCATCGATTGCTGAGGAGCGCAACACAAAACCTTCCCAGGAGCGCTGGAGATGAAAACTGCACTTTAAAAGCAATCTTGTAACACTCCAGCCACCCACTGCATGTGTTATCTTTGGAGCCTACAAACACGGCAGACAGGTACAACTGACTTTCACAACCCCTATACCATCTTTTCCTGACACCAGTGAGTCGCGGGGTTAGCAGGCCCTGCGGGGCCGCTGGGCTCCAGAGGGCAGCCCCCTGCAGCCAAGTTTAGCCGGCCATTATCACCTCCTCTCCTGCTGGAGATAGAAAACATGACAGGCAGCTGGTGCCTTCATTCTGGGCATTCCTCTAAACATCCCACCCTCAACCAAGCCAGCTCCCGAAAACTGAAAACAAGCTTCTTCACACTCGGAGACAGCGTGCTCTGCACCTTCCAGACTGCCACATGCAAGTCCACACTTCTTTGACAGGTTCTGGAAGTGCTTTGCACATTCCTATGCAGAAACAAACCGTTTTTAGAGACTTTATTAGCCATAAGCTTTTGTTTTCCCCACACATTTTACAGAGTGTGAAGTAATCCTCTCTTGTATTTCTCTTACTGAAATAATCACTCACAGACAGGAGCACCATAGCTGCAGGACAAGAGATGTTCAGCAACCTGACTTCAGTTAAAAAAGCTGAATTGAGGTTGGAGACTTAAACCCATTCATGCTCAGCAATAATTTTTATTATAAGGAAATAATGCTGCTCGGGTCTAAAATTGGGATTATTATAAACGATTGTATTATTATCTTCGATGAACATTTAAAAGTATCCATTTTATGATTACATATCATTTTCATACTTTTGTTCATAAACAGTTTTGCAATGTAATAAACATAGCTAATCAGCAGTCATGATGTGAATTCATTATGATAAGTGAAATGACAAAAACTCGCTTTTTTGCCATTTGATTGGATAATTCATGACAGACTCACATAGTACATACGGACCAAAGGCAATGTTCAGACAGGTTAATATTCCCACACACACCTGAAAAAACACCTATAATTTATGCTGTATTTTATAATATAATATTTAATCAAAACTCTATAATCCATACTATCATTTACATTTATTGCCTTTGGTAGTCACTCTTATCCAGAGCAACACACATGGGTGCTCATCATATATCATATCATATTACAGACATGCTTGATTGTTCATGTCTAGGTCTGGGATCCTTTAATCATTCAGCCCCCTCCGTATGACACCCCTCATTTAGTTTTTTTATGACATTTACAAATTAAACAATACATATTTAGATTATCAAGGTGGGACAGATACACTGATAAGCTGTAGTGCACCGTGTCATCAGAACTGCTATCCAAACAGTAAAATTTTTTAAGATACATCACTTGGACACAACCAGACCTTTTTTTTAAAAAAAAAAAACATGCTCTTAGGTTGTGTTGTGGATGTACTGATGATAACCCCTAAGGTTGTAAAAAATTCAATACACTTTTAAAAAATCTTATGTTTGACACAACGCAACTAAATTTAAAAGCATTAAAAATACTGAGTCATTAAGAAAAATTTAAGTTATTCAGAGTCGTTTTATGTGAAGTGTGTTTTACAGAAACTCACAGAATGCACACAGCAACCAAATGTCTGAACAGTTCAATGCCTCTAAAAGCAGCATCACAGAATGTTCCTACATTAAATAATGATGAAAGCACTGACTGATGTCTGAGACACTGTTTTAGATGAGATTTTGTCCTAAAATGTGTTATGGGGAGGACAAATGCATGGAGGGCAATGTAAGGCAAAATTTTCCCCAAAGAAAACCTTCTTCTAGTATAATAAATAAAATAGTGTAAAGTGACCATTTGTCATATGTGAACACACAACAGCACACAGTGTGAACAGCACAAAACTATTCTCTGCATTTAACCCATTCACCAAGTGAAGCAGTGGGCAGCCAGGAAAACAGCGCCCAGGGAGCAGTGTGTGGGGACGGTACCTTACTCAAGATATCTCAGTGGTGCCGCTAGCAGTCCTGGGATTCAAACCTATGACCATGACACAGGGGCAACTCCCTAACCACCAGGCCACCAGCTGCCCCCAGAGCGCAAACGCAGTCCCCCACTACCAGAAATTACAAGCCGAGATTCCCACATTTGGGGAATTTGCAGAAGGGATCAGCCCAACTGGAGTGCAATGGCTGAGCCTCGCCCTGGGTGAACCATCCTCCTGATCATGGTATCTGTCCTGTCAGGTAAGTATAGCACTTATAATACCCTATATAATAATATAAAAAACTATACATGTGACCATTTGTGTCAGGACTGTGGCAAAATCATATTGTTGCACTCCAATACCAACAATATTTGGCAAATTTATGTGATAATGATTATATCGCCCATCCCTGAATGACAGTCCCTGCTGCCTGTGCTCACAACTGTGACAATATGATGTTGCAACCTCATATCAATATTTTGCAAATGTATGCGATAATGATTTTCTAATGATATATATATATATATATATATATATATATATAAATATATCAATAATATTTGTGTGATCAACTTATGTGATAATGGTATTATAATGATATTATATGATATAATGATATTACATTATATAATGATCTAATGATATTATATCACCCAACCCTGGATGACAGTCCCTGTTGCTTGTACTCACACTGTGAAGTGATAGATGAAGCATTTCCAGCCTGAGGGTCTTTCCAGAAAGTTGTACACGCGTCCCTGGACGTAGGCTCTGGTGAGGACGGGTCTGGTGGTGCTGTACACGGACATGCGGTGCCCGTAGCCCCCGCCATACAGGTGGGATGCCCGGCGCTGGGGGCTGTTGAAGCCCTCTGGTGAAAGCCGGGCACCGTCCACAGGACCCGGGGCTCGGGGCAGGGACGACGAGCTCTTCCCGCTCGATTTTCCAGGAGGCACCTCTGACATCTCCAGTTCTGGCTGAAGTTCCCCAACCGAGGCCACCCGGACAGACCAGGAGTTGGTGGCATTTTGAGCTGGAGTGGTCATTATTGACCTGAGCTTCTCCTCCCAGCTGGGCAACTTTCTCCAAACGTTTCAATACTCACCTTCGGAGCTTCAGCAGGGCTTAAATTAGTTTGAAAGTGTGAGCTGTAGTCCTCTAGTCAACATTTTCATGAAGAAAATGACCATATTTGACATAGTGCACGTGTGTCAAAGACAGCTCCCTGGGTGTCCAGACTTTATCACACTCTCTGTCAGCCTGTTTAACTTTCACTGCCGGCAGCACTGCTGCTTTTTTAACCCACCTGCATTCCGTAGCCCCGCCTCCTGTACAGTAATTGGCCAATTGTGTCGTCGCCCCCTGTGCTTTGATTGGACAGTAGCATTTTAGACTCACCTGCTGGACATTCTTAGAACGGGGTGGGGTTGATACAAAAGTAGCCAATCATAGCACAGTGGGTGGGTTCTGCCGCAATACGGGTGGGAAATAAAAAATATAATAGTAACCCTTTTTGACGAGTGATGTGAAAGGAAACGCCATCAGGTGCACTCAGTTGTGGACAGATTAAAAAATGGACATCTGTCATCCACTTAAAAACTTCAGGAAAAAAGGAATCAGTCATCATTCTTTATCAGTTTAATTTTTGAATAAACTGAATATCAGTCGGATATAATGTTGAAATAAGATAAGAAATAACTATTTATCCCTTGGGAAATATTCTTGTGTCATTAGCATGCACCATGCAAAAAGAATTAAAGATAATACGACAAAAGATTAAATAAATCGACAATAAACAGTATGCAACACAATGACAGGGATATTAGTATAAGAAATAACAGTGTAACACTGTCACTGCTGTATGTAAAGTTTAGTGTACTGTACCAGCAGATCGGGAGTGCAAAATGGTTTGTAGTGCAAAAGTCACTTAGTGTTAATGCAATAGAAAATAAATGCAATAAAACAGCAGCAGATGATGAGGTAAAGAGATTAACATCTAATAGCATTCAGCCAATTCCCAGGTTGAACAGTTGAGTTTTATATTGCTCAAATCCGAAAGACTTAAAAGATCACCTCCAGAACAGGAAGGAGTTATACAGTCTTTTGGCCACAGATAGAAAGGATTTCCTGTGGTGTTCAGTTCTGCATTTTGAGGTTCTGTCTTTTGAGTTTCTGTACTTTTCTATATTTCATATATTTCATATAGAAAAGTATAGGGACATCAAAATAGGCCCAAAACCAGTCGTAACTAAAGAATGTGAGTTACGTGTGGAATATCTCACCATTTTAACCTTTCACCTACTGCAGATTGTGCTGGATCAGACACATTACCTGTTGCTACTCTGAGTTAAGTCTCCCTGCCACTGGGGAAACGCTGAAAAGTATTTCAAACGTGCAGGGGGGTGAAAGTGTAAATTTCTCCTGGATGACCTTGAGTACTCTCTGGATCATCCTTGGGCATCAGGAGAGGCATTGATTCGCTGAGCAATGAGTTTTTACCAAAGTCATGTGGCACCCAAGTGGTGACAGATCCTGTTGTCGGGCAGATATTATGATAGTCCAGGGGGAGATACAGAGATCAGCTGAACCGAGACCGCAGACTAATGCTTATTCCTGCAGCCTTGATTAAGGCCATCAAGGTCAACTAATGTTCTTTGTTTCCTTTGTAATTTTGTGCTGCTCTTTTTTTTTTTTTGAGGGAAGATGACTCAGTACCACATTTGAAACTTAGAACGAACTGATAACCACCTTTACCTTTAAAATGAAGTAATGCTTTAATAAGAGTTTTTATGTGGGTGTATTGCACTGAAAGGCCACATATAATTGGAAAACTTAAAAAAAAAAAAAAAAGGTGTAAACGTGTAAAAGTTTCAGCACTCTTCAGTCCATTTAGTCCATACATGTGAATTAAGTAAAAAAAAAAAAAAACAGCTCAGTTCACATATATTATTTAAGTGATGTCATTTACACACATTTGTGTATGTCCATGTTTCAGTCTGGACTGCTTTCTGAATGGTCCAATTGTCATTTTCCAACAACCTTTCAGAGTAACTCAATGTAAAAAGATGTTATTATGTTATTTTGGGCCATTTCTATTGTAATAACATGCTGACAGTGTGATGGCATTTTCAAACTGCGCAACAAACAAGCACATAAGGATAATAAACGAATGACAAAAACAGAGATACAGAATTGTATTCAGACAGTGATAATTTATCACTGTGAAAGACAGTCTGTATAATTATAAGGAATAAAGAGCGGGTGGAAAATAGTCCTGTAAAACCGTGACTGTGAAATAACCACACAAACAACATCAATGGGCCCAAAGGCAAAGAAATAATGAAATACAAGGGAGACCTAAGATACGTTCCCTTTAAAATGGACATCTGAAAGAACCGTGGCGAAATTATTCACACCTTCTGCTACCCTACAAGAAATACACATCCAAGAGAAACATGACAAAATTGCAGCTATTTTTTTAATTCACCCCCCCCCCCCAAAAAAAATATTACAGTTTGTATGTGCGCCAAATCTATTTAAATAAAGGAACTGTAATTCTGATACAATATTTATAATGCTATAATAGAAGGTATGCTCAATTTGTTACAGAATCAGACTAGATTTGTTCGTCCAGGCAGGCATTCCTTCGGGTATATGTCTGAATGAACTTATTCTGGCATGACAAAACACACTGACAGACCCTCACATGTAAGAGAGGCTCGTGCAGGGTTGCCATGTTGCGTGCATTTATGCAGTGACACGCAAAAGCCTGAAGTTTGAGAGCTACAGCTTTATGTGCAGGCCTTACACGCACATACACACACACACACACACACACACACACACACACACGCACACTGAAAGCACATAAGACAGAGCTGTGAGGTTAGGGGATGCATGCATCTTGCATTTAGACAAAATTGGATTGAGGTGGAATCCCTTTGTGTTCCACTCAGCTGCTAACGGATGCAAAATGCATGAAAGGAGGGAACACATCCACCAGACATGAATTTCTAGTCTCCTCGAAATGCATGAATGTTTAATGGAATACATGTACGTCTTATCACACATTAACCCCTTAAAGCCTCAGTCTAGGATTTATTCTGCTGTAACTACAGGGATCGCATTGCCAACTGGCAGAAGTCACTGAAGTACATATTTGTACCCTGCAACCCAGTTAACAGCTTACTTCTTTGAACTCAAGATAACCAGAATTTATTTCTGCACACCATAAAAACTTAAAATAGCATAGGTGATACAGGTGACACAGCTAGATGAGTCATTCTGGTGCTTATGTAAAGTGTCTCCTGGTATAATCCTGTTAGTTTTAGCGCTCGTTTGTGGCCTAGATTGGCTGCTGTGTCTCGTAGCGAACAGCAGAGTGCAGCAGTACAGCAAATTAGCCTTGACCTCCCTTTTCTCTCAGGACAAACAGGAAAAATGGGGATGAAACACACATTTTACCTCATCTAAACTTTAGTGTGGGAGAAATGCTTTCATTCAACATGCCGACGCTTCATTGGATTATCAGACGTCACAGCCGAATGAGTTATTTTGCGTCAGCGGCTGAAAATCAGCCTAAGTGGATTGTGAATCCTCCATGAGATTTGAGTGCATTCTCAGAATATATATTATGCCTATTGTGTTACAGCTCTGCATACTTTTCCCTGACTTATTACTGGTTAATATTAAAGCACCAACGGTCGATATTAATGACAAAGAACAGTGGAAGCGATGTAGCCTTTGTGGCGTGGAATGTTTCTGGAAAATTTACATGCATTTCCAATTTGGTACTTGATTTTTTATGAAGTTTTGCGTTCAAAGGGCAGCTAAAAAGTTAATATATAACCAGAAATGTGTCATGTTGCCGGCTGAAATCTATTTGGTTTAACATCTCAGGCCTCGTCTGACAGCAACTCCAACAGAGGATCATTATATTGAAGAAAATTGTTATAATGACCTCAGTATATTTCACAAATAGTTCCCCGAATGGGATATTCTCACTTATCAGCACTTTTTGCTACTTTTTTGAAGCTGAAGGCCAAAAAGGAATAGCCCTAGCTGCAGAGAAAGAGATGCAAGTCCCAAAGGCCATCGCATGTGTTTCCAACGCTGCCTGTAGTCCGTAATTAGACCAATCTGCCACTAGTCTCTTACATGAGAGGAATGAGTAGCTTCCTGACTAGGCCTGTAACTGATGCAGAATGAGACAGGCTTGCTGGGCTATGTCATGGCGCACAGGCAGGGTTTTCCTGCTGTGTGGAGAAAAGACAGTGTCACCTTGCGTGTTCTCACAGAAATTGTACCAGCTCTCACCTAGCAGAGTTGACATCGTGCAGAACCTAACACCCACTTGGTTATGAAACTAAGCATTGAATTCTACATCCCTGATATACAGCGTGCTCTTCAGGCCAGCTTTTGCTTTGAGGAACCTTGAGGCCTGTAATAAACTGTTACATCAGAGAAATGTTTGAATATGGGAGGCTAATGTTGGTTTGAAGTCTGAGTAGTCATTAGTTTAGTTACTTTTCCCAATACATTTTGGAAATCGTGTAGAGACTCTGATTTCAGTACCTTACTATATTCTACAAAGTTTAATTCTGCTGAATTTGAACCAGATGATGGAACTGGGCATTTTTTTAAATCATGACAATGTACCCTCTGAAGAATTTAATATATATTTAATCCAGTAAATAAATGATTGGATAGTGACATATTTTTGTTTTAATGTGTCTGCATTATAACACAATGGCTTGGAAACCAAAAAAAAAATCTACACAACATAATGAGATATATATATATATATATATAAAACACACAACAAAACATGTAACATTGTGGCAAACATGGCATTTTCTTCTGAAGCCTTATCTTTTGTCTTTCCCCATTAGACCACAGCAGTCAGTGCAAGTAGAGCAGGGCATCATGAGGCTGGTATAAAAGAATAAATCAATGAGAGTCAGAGCCAAAACATTAGGTGTGTAAAAGTCAATTGCTTTGGGCATTGTTAAGAAATGGAAACACATTGGTGAGCTGAGCAATAGCAGCCAACCAGGCATACCACAGAGGATAAAATATGAAGTCTTTCAGTCTATTGAACAAATCAAAAACACGATCCAGGATGTAGGCCATGTAAGACCATGAGGAAGAACGCACCACCATGGCCTCAATAAACAGGATTTTCCACAAGACATTACTGGAGATGCTCAATAAGAGAAAGGTCAGTTTGGTACACAGAGTAAATGAAAACACACGTTGTGAAAGATTCTTTGTTGAAAGGCTCAGGAACTGGATCAAAAATAGAAAAGTGTGGGAAAAAAATAAGGGAAAGGCTCATAAACCAAAGCAAACTGTGAAATCTATGATGTGTCTGCCAACAGTAGCAGGAGGATGAATGTAGAAGTTCTCAGATCTAACCAAAAGCTTGATAAGTTTTGATCAAAATGTGACCAAAATTGAACAGCACTTCACTTTGCAGCAGGGTGATGAACTGAAAAAATCTACAATGGAGCTGTTATAGTGTTTTGAAGGCCTAAAGGTGCAATGTTCCTGACTGACCAACCTGATCCCCCACTGACCATGCAAGGAGCACGGAGCGTGGAGCACCGCAACAGCCCTCAAAGTAAACAGCCCCAGAAGAAGAGTGAATTAAAAGCCTGAGAGGGCATCAGTAGGACAGATACCAAGCATCTAGTGTTGTTGGAGATGTCAGTGGATGACGAATTACAAAAGATTTGTAGACTAGTATTAAATATGACATTGTTTCACGTTTGTCAGTTTTCCAAAAACCCTTAAACACATTATAATGCATGCATTATACTTTACTATTGAATTAAAGGTGATATTCTGATATAAATATAACATTTAGTATCAGTAATGATTTAATAGACACATATACACTGGCATTCAAAAGTTTAGAATCCCTCTGTCATTACAAAACTGCTGTTATTGTATTCAGAAATGTAAGAATATAGTAAATGATTACAGCTTCTTATAAATGAAATTCAAGTCAAGCACTAGACCAGCATCATAATACAATCACTTTATATGTGTATCTTCAACAACAGTTATTAAAAAATGTAATTTCAGACCTTTCGAATGGTGATCTCATCACTCATTGTTTTAGTCATTGTTTCATTTCAAATATTATGTCCTTGAATACAGAACCAAAGCAACAAAACCTGTATTGCTTTCCATTATATATGGTCTGGGCAGCATGTTTCCCTTTCTGTCTGTAAGGAAACTCACTGCTTGGCTGTCCGTGGGCCTTGGCTAGACATTTATACATCATGTTTCTTTTTTTGAAAGCTTTCAGTTCACTATGATTCAGAACTCTGTAGTCAAGTAAGGTGCAAACTGCAACTAGCCCTAAAGCAAGTTACCCCACTGCTTTCCCTGACACCCTGAAGCGTGTTAATCCCTGAGCGCCCGCCTCTGTCTATGCCCCTGTGTTTGTGTGTGTGTGTGTGGGGGTGGGTGGAAGGGAGTGAGCGTGTGTGCTTGTGTCTGTGTGTGTGTGTGCGTGTTCATGTTAACTGCTGGGTGAGTGTGAGGTACTGTGAACTGCAGAGGTTGCTGCTTTGAGGAAAATGAGCCAGGAGATATTTTTATCCCCACTGCTGAAGCTCCCTTTGAAAAGAACAGTGTTTCTGTTATGACTGAAGAGTAGCCATAGGAGCATCTTTGATCGACCTGAGAGATTTCTTTGTCCTAAGAGGAACGGGTTTAGTTTCAAGGGAATTCGACGATGATCCAGTCTTTTCACATAGCAGGGACCACTGATGTTCAGTGTATTTCATGTTGAGTTATGTCAGTGCTGGTTCTGGGTTGAAGCCTGGCCCTGAGGCAGTCCGCAAGGCTGTACAAAACCTTGAACAGGCTCTGATTGAAAGGAGAGAATTCCGCACCAACATCAGGAATATTAATGCAATTCACGCTTTTTTACACCTGCAGTGACTCGGAATAGAGCAGCTTCAGTAAGCTGCTGCTTTGCTGTCTTCATGTGGAGTGCACCTGACCTTACCTCTCTCAAATTGTACAGGCACTATGCATCCAGACTAATGGCTTACAAACATTGAAACATAATGTTGAGTGAATAACACTTCATTGCGGTGAGGAGAAGGACACGATGTTCTTACCTTTAATGGGTACTAACACTTGTCACTTTTAATTGGGTCTTACTGTGCGTGAGTGAATGTGTCTGTGTTTCTGCCCTTTGATAGACTGACAGCCTATCTAGGGTTTTTCTCTACCTTTTGTATTGGACCACTAGGATAGGATACAGCACCTGCACAGCCCTGGTTATGGATAAGGGGTTCAGATAATGCATGGATGGATCGAAATCTAGTTTTTGATCGAATAGGTCTTCTAACCTTGGTCAGACTTCAGTGTGAGTGTATCCTACATTGTCCCATACACTATATGAACAAAGGTATTGGGAAGCCGGACCATCACACCAACAGGCCCTTTAATGACATTGCATTCAAATACATAAACTTCAATATGGAGTTGTTCCCCCTTTGCAGCTGTAACAGCTTCCACTCTTCTTGGAAGGCTTTCCACAAGATGTTGGAGTTTCTGTGGGAATTTGTGCCCATTCATTCTGTAGAGCATTTATGAGGTCAGACACAGGTGATGAACGAGAAGGCCAGGCTCACAATCTCCGTTCCAGTTCATCCCAAAGGTGTCGGATGGGGTTGCGGTCGGGGCTTTGTGTGGCCAGTCAAGTTCTTCCACACTGAACTCATCCAACCATGTCTTTATAGATCTTACTTTGTGCACTGGGGCACAGTCATGCTGGAATAGAAAAGCTTCTTCCCCAAACGGTGTCCACAAAGTTGCAAGTGTAACCGGCATCCCTTATGTCCCCTGACAGCCACCATAGTTTGGTCCTGCCCCTTTGTTAGCATGCTAGTGGTGACTGGGCCATGTGCTTCATTGCTGGAGGCTATAAAAACCCGATGGACACTAGGGCACATGGGGTCTCTGGCTTGCTCTGGCACCGGCAGGCTGGGTGTGGACCTGTGCCTCACTGGGGGCAGGTACTCTACCATGTAGCCTACCAGTGTTCTGGGTAGTATATGGATTTACTGCAGGAGAGGACACCGAGAACTCACATTGCCAGGGACCCCCATTGTACGTGCTAGCTAAGCCTGAGACTGATAAAGAGTTGCCACCGCTGCTTTGCCAGTCATATCTTTTAGTATAGGGTAACTCCAGTCTTCTTGCCTTCGTGGGTTGTGTGTTTGGGGTTTGGTTATTTTGCATTTCTTCATTTTTGTTTTGTGTTTAAATCTCAGCCTATATCTGAGGGTGTCTTGTGTGTTTCATCGTTCTTTCTTGTGGTTACACTATGGTATTGGCCTTGAGGGAGGTGTTGACTGCCACCATTAGTCTAATGCTATTGTGGTAGCGAATTAGGCTTTTTGTGTTTATCCTTTTAGCCTCCTGCAGCTAGTTAACCTACCTGTTCTCTCTCATTCATTTTATAGCTGTATAGGGTACCTCAGCTGGTCAACGGGGCAGGTTGCAGGATCTAAGTCCTTTTCATGCACTGTGCACAATATTTGTAGTGGTAATGAGCATCTCACCATTTGTTGTGATCACTTTTGTTGTGCAGTGTTTGTGTGTGTCCACGTTTGTGTGTGAGGAAAGGCACTAGAACTAAGAGCACGTTTGGGGTGTCAGCCTTACACTCCTAGGACAGGTAACTTACCTCCCTTCAGCTGCTCCATCTAGCCCAGGGGTGCCCAAACCTTTCCAGAAAGGGCCACTGTGGGTGCAGGTTTTCGTTCCAACCAAGCAGGAGGCACACCTGCTTCCACCTCTGTGATCAGTTGGTCTTGGTTTTCAGATACTCAGGTGTGGCTTCTTTTTGGCTGGAACGAAAACCTGAAAACGGGTGTGCTGATGTCAATCTATATATAGTCAATATATAAAAATCAGTAAAGTGTATAACTTAGTTCTACATTTAACCGGATTAAAATGATATTAAATCAGCTTACAAATGAGGTACAATAAGCGAAATAAAAGCATTTTGGTACCTCCTTCTGGAGAAGCTAAGTTGATGATCAACAGGGATTATCAATTAGGGTTAGGTTGAGGTTGGAGTTAGGTCTAGGGTTATCTAGGAATGTATTATATTCCTCTTATTCTTCAGTTGCTTTTAGAAGATGTTAAGATATTGGAACAAGTATTTTTAAATAAATTCTACTGGTCCTTTCAAACTGTGTGTAAAAAAATGGAGTGTTATGACAGTGACAATATGCCTATTAATGCCAATTCACCTCTATTCTACACTAAACAGTGCCAGCATTCTAACACTCTAATCAACCGCTTCCAAACAAACCTTTCATCAGAGCAGAAGTAGCACTACCGAGTACAGTAGATGAATTATACAGACATTCCTGGTAATTTGTTAGCACTAATCAAGCCTAAAGTGGAGCCGATTTGAGAATGGAGAGAATTACAAAATTGAAAACGCTCTTAATACACAACAAAGCACAAGTTTGTTAAACGTGCATGAGAGCATCACATACATCTCTCTGTACATGGGCATTAAGTCACCATGGCCATTAAACCTTGTAGACCGTAGACTTATTGTTTATAATTTTTAAATGATCATTTCCAACTCATTTTATCCCTTTTGTATATACAGGCTGATTCTGTTTTAGGGCATTAACAGAAAAGTCGACTAGTCGACTTCAGAGGCACAAGTCGACACCCTCTGAGAGAAGTCAACTAGTCGTGCGTTTTTTTTCCTTTCTCTGTGCGCGCACTTGTGTTCACAATGCAATCTCTGCCTCTGATTGGCTGACGCTGACACACGTTCCGTGACTTAACCAATTATTATAGTCTAGGGTGACCAGACGTCCTCTTTTTCCCGGACATGTCCTCTTTTTGAGACCTGCATCCAGTGTCCGGGCAGAATTTTAGAATCGTCCGGGATTTTGAGCTGCCTAAATATTCATCGGCCCGAGATGGGCATAAAACATATCAACCCTCCCGGACCATGGCTATCAACCCGAGATGCGCATATCCCCCCAGAAACATGGTCGAGCTGGTAAAGAAAGTACCGTAATGAATAAATAAATAAATGAATTAATGTATTTATTCATTATAAATTAATTAATTAATTAAAAACAGCCTGTTTAATTGTAAGAGATCAAAAGAGTTTTGAAAAATTCCTTCTAAAAATAATTGGTTTTTGTACACAAACCCTCCTAAATGTGAAAAAATAAAATCCAACAAAACTACAGGGTGTGAGGCCTTTAATATACGTTTATGTTTACGGCATTTAGCAGACGCTCTTATCCAGAGTGACGTACATCAGTGCTTAAGTAGTCTACGTCTGTTCTTCATACCTGTAAAGCTGTACTAAAATCAACACCTGCTTTTTACCAAGTTACTGCCAGCTAAGTTACACACCTTAACAAACCCTATCAAAAGAAAAAAGTCAGAGGTTCATACACAAGTAAGGGCAAACAGATGAGGGTAAGGCCCTGAGGTTTTTTTAAATATAAAGAACATGATGTATAAGAGATAAATGAGAGGACTGGTTAGTCACCAAGGTGCTCCTTGAAGAGGTGAGTCTTCAGACAACCCTTGAAGACAGCGAGGGACTCCGCAGATCTGATTGCAAGAGGGAATTCGTTCCACCACTGGGGAGCCAAGACTGAAGTTTTGCTGGGATTCAGCTTGAGGTGGTGGACCATTATCCAAGAGGGGATGTCCACCAGACAGTCTGAGATTATCATTGGAGGGGAAAGATTAGGTCTCGACCCGCATTTCAGACTATATAGTTTATGTTCATGGATGAACACTACATATTTAGACACCCAAAGGCGAAAAGAATATACATTTGAAGTGGATATGTGTACCGAATGTACATCAAATAAAAACAAAAGGGTCTGAGTACTTGTATTCCCTTATTGAATGAGACCTTTAAAGGGTTATGCTAATGCTAGCCTTTGATGTGCCCACCTTCAATGTCGGAATGGCACTTTGGAACATCTGGGGACTTTCGTGAAGTGCTCTTGGTGGGATTTTTGTTTTGTACTTTGCCTAGCAAACGTCTGCGGCACTGTATCTCTTCCTGATGACACACTTGTTTGAAATGGTTGTTCTACACACATACACACAAGCGTGAGGTACGCACTGAGATATGAAGCCAAGTTTCCTTCCCGTGTGCTATCATGTGGAAGACTTTCCGTCATACCGTGACATCACTCAGCACGGGCTGGAGAGAGGGAGGGAAGCGCTGGTGAGTCACTCTCTCCCTCCGAGACGCTTTTATTCCACACTACTAAACTAATGGGATCAGCACATGAACTGCACTGACTCCACTGTGACTCCGCTGAATATGCCAGTCCCAGGCAGATCAAGGAGCAGCTCACAAGTTAGGCCTCTGTCACGGAAGGCAGTCGTTTGTGGGGTCTTCGCTCTGGCAGGAAAGGTTAATACATGAGTGCAGGGGCTGAAGCAGTGTGACCACAAATCTAAACTTCAAAGCACAAAACAAACCACACTGATGGTGGTGATTATAACATTTCGAGAGTGGAATCAGAATTTTTGGTTTAGCATAAACAACCAACAGGTTTTGGAGGCCGAGACAAGAAGTGCTACAGCCTTCCTCGATCTCCTAAAAACATCTAGGAATAAGATACATATATTTTAACATACAGTACTGTACAAAAGTCTTGAGTCACCCCTCATTTCACCTTGTGGGTGCAAAAATCGTATGCCTCTCTTTGGCCTATGTATTACGTTAAATGAAAGAAATGGGAACAAATGTTTTATTGTGAGAGGCTGCCTAAAGATACAAGGTGCCTGGATTAAGGTGTTCCAACCACTCACAATTCAGCACCACCAGTATACTGATCACGGGCCTGATCATCTGGAATCATCTGCACCTGTTTCTTCACTGGTTCCTTAAGTTAGATGTGCTCTATTGTGCTTCAATGAGTCATCAAAGGACAGTGTGCCTTGACAAACAAAAAACGCTCCCGTAAAATTGGACAGGTTCAGGGACTGGGCTGAAAATGAGAGACTTTGGAAGTGCTTCAGGAAGCCTGGAGAACTGTTCCTCAAGACTACATTAAAAATACAAGAAAGTCTGGCTCTTTGGAAGCAAAATATGAAGAAATGAGGGATGGCTCAGTACATATACATGTACACACACACACACACACACACACACACACACACACACACTTATGTTTATATGTCTAGCACTGATGATGATTTAGATTTGTTTTACAGACCATAAATAGGTAAACAAATGAGTCAAGAGCAAAAAAACCCAAAATTTGCTGTGTAACAAACTCAGCAAATGTATGCAGCTTCAACAAGGTCACTGTCAGCCTTTAGCTCAGAGAACTGATTATGCTATTTATTGTGAAGTGGAGTGGAGTTGAGTGGAGTGGGTGGAGTGATACACAGACGATGAATCACGCATGAAAGTGTTTGGATAATATCAAAATAATGATTACTACATTCAGATATTTCTTATACGAGATTTAATTGTGATAATGTGAGCTATTCAGCATCAAGAATGTGCTATACATCTGTCAGAATTGCATCAAAGACTTAATCATCTTTTTTCTCAAGTATTATCAATTAAAAATAATTCACTGAAGACCTCATTTGTGGCTACTTTGTAATCTGACTACTAAAGATGCATCTCTTTTGTAAGCTGGAGGCACGCAGAGTTCATGAATAAGCAAAAACGTTATATTGTATGATATTCAGAGGAGCATGGGCAATGAAATAAGATTCATTTGCCTGTACTCCGCTGTAATGCATACAGCCTGCAGAGCAGTAGATTAAAACCAGTCTAAATATCGCCGTGAAGCACCTTCAAGGTAATTGAATCAGTGGACAGCATGTAATAAGCTATAATTTTGCTCCAAAGAGGGTAGCTGCAGTTCAAAGTCCCAGTCTTTTTACCATTCTCAGATGAACTTTGTGCTGTTAAGCACCTGCACAGATCATTTATACAGCTTTACACCAACCAGCCCTCAAAAAAATCATCTTGAGTTTTTTTGTTTAGCACCTGGGTGCATTCATAGCTAAATTAGTGTATGCTGCTCCAGTGATGTATAACAGCATACAGCTCTAGAAAACAAAGAAAAAGTGAAAGCAAGAAGCCTTGAATTCAGAAACAAATCTGCTCTAATATGGGTGACTCTTTCCACCAAAATAGTAGAGCATCTTTTGTTGTGGATATTGCTAGAGCCATGAAATGGTAGCAAACTCAAGTCCAGCTCAGTTTGTTCAGTATTTACTGAATTCACCTGAATGTTGTTTTTTTTTCACCTAGTCAATAAAGCAAATCACAGCCCAACCTTTAGTTTTGTATTCCATCAGTTTCATGTTAACTCCAGTTTGTTAACTTCCACCATCACATCTGGCCACCAAAAAGTGTAAGAGTAGGTCGGGATGCTGGGATACATATAATGCATACACACACACACACACACACACACACACACACACACATGCACACATATATATATATACTGCGGCTTCAGTCTTTTTTCTGAGAACCGAACTAATACTTGTTCCCTGCATATTCACGGAAAACCGCAGAAATCCTCCGCATTTTTTTTGTTTGCTTTTGTGACGTCCACAAATTGTCGGGGGTTTACTATATATGTATATATACATACAGATTAATACAGTTCCTGTGGGAAAAAAAGCAGATTGTGCTGTCTACTTGCTTCTCAGCCAATCAGATTGTGTCATCAGAACTAACTGTTGTGTAATACATTAGAATACACTGTAGGTTCCAAGTTCTAATATTTATATATCGCATCGTTACCAACTGTTCTCTAATAGTATTTTATCACTGTTTGAGAAAAAAGGAGAGCCATTTTTAGATCCTAATGAAAAGCAGAGAGGCCAACTAATGCTAATGAGTGAACAGACAAAGCTTGTTCAGCAGAGCCCTTGTACATTTTCAACCAGAAAGTGAGAGTGAGTGCCTCCTCCTGAATGCAGAATGAGCTTTGGCACCTTCGAATTTCTTTGATAAACAGCACGTGTCAGCACAGAGGAATCCCTTTGGCGAACAGGTTGTGTTAAAGGAGCAGGGTTGTGTTATTGTACTACTTATGGAAGTGGATGTGCCTTATTCCACTAAAATCCCTTATAAAGAGCAAACTGCAGGTCCATCAGGGCAGGAAGTCTTGGAGTAAATGCAACAAAGGCCGCAGTGTTTAGAGAAAACAATGTCAGGCACAGAATACATCCAGCTGTTCTGGCTCTCGTGAATGATCCATTGTGAAACAGGAGGAAGAGGAGCAGATGAACTTGTCTTCAGCACCCAGCAAAACAAGCAGTGTCATGAAAATGGGAGTGGACAGATACTGAATTCTGTCAGCCTATGGCAATTTCCACACTGCCAAAGCTGATATGACGTTGTCATGTCACTGCAGAAAAGGAGGAGGAAACTCATGGCACTCACTCTGGGATCATAGTTATGGTTTTCTGAGTATGCTGCACTTTTTGAGTGGCATGAAATGATATAGGTTTTAGGAGCCAGGGACTGACATGAACTAGAATAACATGGCCAGACAGTCTGGGGGAGACGAGACGAGCCAAAGACAATTCTCTTTGCTCAGAGCGATGTGGGAGGCTTAATGTGGCTTGAAATTTAAATTCTACTTTTAGAGGTAGTGGCACCCGGAGCCTTCACCTGTAAACCCGTGAAATTGAAAGAAAAGGCAGCGCTGCAGTGGCTGAGGCATGAGGGAAAAAAAATTAGCACCGATCAGAGTCAAAATATGGAGTTGAAAAAAAATCTATTCAGGGATTTCTATCTAAACCACGGGGCTTTAAATTCCAAAAATAAAAGGAGATGCTTCCTGCATCTACAGAAGCGGGGCTGTATCAAAGGAATACACACATTAAGGGGTTCTGAACACACTAATTTCCCTCTGACCTTTTCTTCGTTGGTCTTTCATCTGAAGGCACACATCCATTTCTCATCCCTGCCCACAGAGCAACATGAGTGATGAACACGCCCCCCTCGGACTCTCCTGACGCAGGATGGCCGTGCGCCCCTTCCCCCTTTGTGAAAGAAGCCCTAACTTTCACAGCCCCCGTGCTAACGCGCAGTTACGGAGTAATTAAACAACGCTCTGAGCCGAGCTTTACTCCGGCATCTGTATCATGCCAGAAAAGAAGAAGTTGTTCCAGGTCCCTCCCGGCTCAGTCGGCCCAGTGGCAGCAGCTGCTGCAGCAGGGAAGGCAGAGAGGCTGGTCCCAGCTCAGCCGGAGGACGCTCATTACAGACACCATGGGGCCGCCATGCCTCGCGGCTCTGCCAGCTACGCAAGCCTCCGCTCTGCCTGTTTCTATCTCTCTCACCTCCCCCACGCCAGCCTCTCAGCGGATGCCATGTCATCTGTGATGCACTGCTCAGCTTCTTTGCTCCAGGCCAGTGCTGAGGAAACAATGGCGATTCCTGACAGTCAAGGCAAGGCCCTCGAAATGGCTGTTGGTTTGCAAGCACAAACAAGGGCCCCTCAAAACAGGCCAGCCATAATTACGTTTGTCATGTCTCGGCGCACCGTTAAAAACCTCAAGTAGGGAGAGCCGCTCCCTCCGGCTGACCCCTGACAAACAGAATTTTTTGTTAGGAAAGAGTAATGTTGCAGGACAGCTGATTCCCCAGTCCCTGAATTTACATTGTCCCCATAGAGCGATGCACATGGCCAGGATACATGCGCTACATAGACTGATTGGCTGTTTACTTCAGTTACAAACAGGCCACCAGGATGAACAAACATATCTTAGATAGATGCTTAAATAATAGATTTGTCATTTAATATTAACCACCTGCCGTCTTGCCTGAGCCTATGGAGTGATGCCACACTTCTCTTCAGCCTTTCGAATAACCACCAGTTTTTCAAAAGAAGATTGTGGCATTGGTAACAACACAATACAATACTGAATAATACAAAAGCCCCGTAACAGTTATGCAATATTAACTTATAGACTGGGAGATTCAGCATAAAGTTGTTTTTCTGCATTGTCGGGAGGCAATAAACATGGTGTGCCTCAAGGGTCAGCCTTTGGTCCACTGTGGATGACCTTCTACACACATTTTTCCCTGTAAAGTTTGAAACATTATTTACTGTCAGTACTAAAGTCTCTTCATGCATCTTTTTCTTTTCTACTCAGGAAATGGAAAGAATATTTGCAGCCTAAAGGACACATGAATTCACCCGGCAACCAAAATTGCAGGAGTTTAACGTTGTCAAGTGAGATCAGCTCCTCCAGTGTGCCAAATCCTTACCTCCTCCGAAATCCCTCCTTCATCACTGACATCTGGAGAGAGCAGATCTCAGGTTCAGCAGACATTGTGTTGTCTGTGCATGTCTTATGACATATGAAATGCATCCAGAATGTTCCTGCATACCGCACGCCTTAAACCTGACTCATCTATATGAATCTGGTAGAAGAAAACAGTACGAAAAAGTTTCTTGTAAGCGAAACGTATGTATTACATGTATTATTTGATGTACTCTTTCTCATCTTCTAGCCTCCTGTGACTTTGCTTTTCTTGCTTGGGGATACTCTTCCTCTGTAGCAGTGTTTCGTTACTAGCTATCGGCTTGTCATCAGCTGGGATGAGTAAATACCAGTACTCAGTACAAGCTGAGTATGCTATTTTATTATTAAGATGTATTTTTCAGTGAAGAAAATACATTCTTTACACATAGCCCCTCCAGCATCATTAGAGAGTTTTCTGTGCTGCCCTGCAGGCTTATGCAGTGCTCTCCTGCAGTCTGCTAGGTTTTATTGTTTGATTAGAAATTCGCATTAGAATATAAATATTACTATTGTTTTTTCAAGCTGGAATTTAGAGAAGGAATACATATGGATTTCTTTCTTTTTAAAAACAACACCTGAATACATAATGCAGTTTGACTAATGCGCCAGCATCAAATATAATCTCTGAAGAGCAAAAAAAATGTCTCTTGAATAATGCACAATAAAAGTTACGAAGAACTTTGAATCAATGGCCTAATTGCAGACAATCTTATGCATCAGTTCAAATTGATTCTGTTTATTATGCAGCAGTGAATTAATCAAATCTAAGCAGAATGGGTACAGGAGAAATGTGGGGCATGGTAGTTTGCATGCGTATGTATGCGCGTGAGAGAGACAAGCGAGAGAGCAAATTGGCATGTCAGTGGGCATTGTTTGTGTTGCGTCTCGAGATTAAATGAATTTACATCCACCAGATTTCCGCATAATTCAGTGGCTGAGATGTAAACGCAGTCATTCCGTGTGGCTTCACATGAAGTGGCACATTATAGAGATACTTAAAATGGTGGTGATGGGAAACAGGGGTTGTGATGATTACAAAACAAATATTTTTATTTTACTGACTATCCAAACACAACCAACACAAGTTTTATGTGTCATTTTTTAATGATAAATAGGGGTGATTCCTCTTGGAGACATATCACACATTGTGTGCCCTTTAAAAGGCCAAAACCTTATCTTAAAACCACCTTGCAAAATGTTTTAGGCACCATGAAATGTATTCATAAACATTTAAAGCAATAACTTTCTTTAAGGGAGCTTTTAGTGGCACTCGGCATTTCAGACATCTGGTTCCTTTTCATTCTGACTCAGTAAGCTTCTGTAGTGCATCTCACATCGGGCCACCCTGGTTGACTTTGTTTACACTGGAATGTTGATGAAAATTTGCGAAATTTCCCTTGGCTGCGTCCAAAGGGGACGCAGTGTTATGGTGAGCATGTATTTCATGTAAACAAAGGCAACTATGTATAAATAAAATCATCCCTTTATACTCTTTGTGCCACATGAGGCAAATAAAAATGAACCTGTAGTGATCTGAATCCTGTCCTGAATATCTAAATACTTTATGATTAGCAACATAGACAATATGGAGCTTAATTTAAACAGAGATAGATCTCTGGTTCCACATGCTGATCCATTTGACCATGACAAACGTGGACAAGCATGCAAGCTGTGCAGATTTTAACTGTTAAAGGAGCCTCTGGATGTATCATCTCTTGCATGTTAGGTTAGACGGGGTGATAAGCGTCGCACTGCCTCACTGCCAGGTGCTTCAGTCAAACCTATTAAATGAAAGCCTCCTTTGATGGAAGCCGAATAGAGCTGGGCAATAGGAGGTGACTTCGGCGAGCATGTTGATTGGCTGTCATTATTTCACTGTGCCCGCAATCTCAGCATCTGGAAGCCTTCTCTAAGATGTGCCTGCGAAATGGGAAACCAGAATGACAGGCTCGACAAAATTGGAACGACATGAGTACAAACAAGCCAGTGCACAATGCCTTGAAATCACAGGGGACGAAGAAGGTTGAATTGAATCCTAAAAAGGGATAGATGGATGTCTCTGCAGAATGCATGGATAGAGTTGTGTGTGCTTGCATGGTAGCGAGACAGGCAGAGAAGGACGAAGCTTTTTTTTGGTTTTTTTTTTTTTTTTTTTTTTGGTGAGGGGGTGGGGTGGGGTGGCAGATGGTTGATTCACTTAAATCCCACACATTGCTTTTCACACAATGTGAGGGTGGCTTGAACTTGTCACTGCAGTAGCAGGCCACAGAGGGAAGGGAGGAAAATCAATATTTGCTTGCAGCATCCAAAAACATTTTCTACTCAACTCTGGGGTTGGTTTAGAACAGAGAAAGAGGCCTCCTTGTACAGTCATACAATACTCAGAAGGCCCCACAAAGTCTTTATAAGAGAGGGAGTATTTCATTAGGTAAATGTTGTCGATTCATTTGTATTGTAGTTGTTACATGCTATATTTAAAGGGTGCATAGCATGAAGATTCAATCAAATTTTAAACGGCAGTATATAAACATCAAAATTCCAAAGTGTAACATTCACTCCATAGTTCATACGGTCGAATTTAGGCAGGCTGTTTTAAATACACTGTTCATGTGATGTCACAAAAACCAACACACACTGTATATCCACCTGTGCAGCTTACTGAGTTTTAGCACTGGCTGTTTGTGCTGAAGTTATAAAGAGTGTTTCGGCCTGGACTGCATTTTGAAGGGGGCACAGGACAAGACAGCCAATCAGAACAGAGATGTTTACATGCAGTCGTACATACGTTTGGGTGACCCTGGAAAAAATATGCTTTGCTTATTTTCTAAATGAAGATATTTTAAAATGCAGTTATTCTTTACATGCTGAATGTAACTTTTTTAAATTAAAAATTGTAAAACGTAAAAATGTATCCGACCCACGAAAAAAAAAATCAAAACTACAGTAGAATCTGCAACTTGCTTTCTCTTATTTTCACGTAGAATGTCAAGAAAACACATCATCTGACTCCACAAATATTCACATTTTTGTATGCACCTACATATCCGTTATAAGCGCACAGTATCGAAAGCAGGCTGTTTAATTCTGAGGAATGAAGAGAGGTCATAAAAGGGTAACATGAAAATGAATTCGGACTGGTTTCAGAGCATAAAGAACACACAAATGTTTTAAGTGGATCCCGGGCACAAGAAAAATACAGGATTTAGCCTCTTTAAACTATGAATATGTCTATGAGCAACTCTCCGGGCTTGAGGTCTTAACAGCCTTGGGTAATCCTTTACGTTAAGAGAACATCTATAATATTTTCACAACGCCGTGAAAAGCATTTCATAAATTGGATGCCGAAATATAATGTGAAGATGTGTCCCAACCTCTAACAAAATTCCCATGACACCCTCTTGGCACACCAACTATAGATTTGTTGTCTCTTGTATGACACTTTAATCAGTGTATGGAGGGCGTTGTGGGACACTGGATAACAGATAGTGGTTTATATACTGTATGTAATGAGGGTATTTGTTATGCAATATGGTATCTAGCTTTTTCAAGCTCTTATCATGTGACAGCCAGTATCCACGCAGCCTCGTAATGGGAATAGAGCAAAGACAGCAGCTGCCACTGGCATGGCTGCTCAATAAGAAGGAAGAAAAAAAAACTCAGTTCCTTGGAGAAGTCGGTTGTGAAGCCATGTTGTGTGATGTTGTGAGGCTGTCTGAAACAGCACGATAAAACTCAGGGCCTCCATCGTCCTTAGAAAAGCACCTGTGACCTTTTATTCATGCACCACGCTGATTGCAAGTCTTCAGAAAAGCTGAAACGTACCTGTGCTGACAAAGGGCCCATTTTTTTCGGAACCGCTCTCTTTGTTGTACTTATTGCTTGCTTGAAGGCTGATCCGAGACAACGGCTCCAACGAGTCCCAGGGCTACTGGCGAGATGACCAGTGTTGCTCCATTTTAAACAATCAAGTAGAAGAATAAAAACAACAGCAGTAAAGGTTAATGTATTCAGATTTCTTTCAGTGTGCAAATGACTATATTTTGAATAGCAGAAAAAAAAACCTTTCAGCATGTTTCTTTGATTTGCATAAACCTCAGTGCACAAGTAAATGCATTCATACACAAATTCAATACATATGTGTGTGTGTGTGTGTGTGTGTGTGTGTGTGTGTGTGTGTGTGTGTGTGTGTGTGTGTGTGTGTGTGTG